>CAJVRN010000229.1:352500-375000 GCA_911728415.1 Lagocephalus sceleratus | reverse complement strand
ATGGGTCCAAAGCTGGTCTAGATGGGTCCAAAGCTGGTCTAGACGGGGTGCAAAGCTGGTCTAGATGGGTCCAAAGCTGGTCTAGACGGGTCCAAAGCTGGTCTAGAAGGGTCCAAAGCTGGTCTAGACGGGGTCCAAAGCTGGTATAGAAGGGTCCAAAGCTGGTCTAGACGGGGTCCAAAGCTGGTCTAGACGGGGTCCGAAGCTGGTCTAGACAGGGTCCAAAGCTGGTCTAGATGGGTCCAAAGCTGGTCTAGACGGGTCCGAAGCTGGTCTAGATGGGGTCCAAAGCTGGTCTAGACGGGGTCCAAAGCTGGTCTAGACGGGGTCCAAAGCTGGTCTAGAAGGGTCCAAAGCTGGTCTAGAAGGGTCCAAAGCTGGTCTAGACGGGTCCAAAGCTGGTCTAGACGGGTCCAAAGCTGGTCTAGACGGGTCCAAAGCTGGTCTAGACGGGTCCAAAGCTGGTCTAGAAGGGTCCAAAGCTGGTCTAGATGGGGTCCAAAGCTGGTCTAGAAGGGTCCAAAGCTGGTCTAGATGGGGTCCGAAGCTGGTCTAGAAGGGTCCAAAGCTGGTCTAGAAGGGTCCAAAGCTGGTCTAGAAGGGTCCAAAGCTGGTCTAAACCAGTCAAATGCGTCACAAATGAAAGATTTTGTCTGAAGCAGCCGCTGAGATCCTGGAGGATGAAAAAGCCTGGAGGTCCTTCAAAGTGTGTTTGAGGAGGACGGAACGGAGAAGACCCAGAGGAGCTGAGGAGGGGCCCCAGAGGGGGCGAAGAGGGGCCCCAGATGACCCCCAGATGACCCCCAGGGGGGCCCTGGAGGGGACCTGGAGGGGCCGAGAAGCCCCGGAGCAGCCCCGGAGCAGCCCCGGAGCAGCCCCGGAGCAGCCCCGGAGCAGCCCCGGAGCAGCCCCGGAGCAGCCCCGGAGCAGCCCCGGAGCAGCCCCGGAGCAGCCCCGGAGCAGCCCCGGAGCAGCCCCGGAGCAGCCCCGGAGCAGCCCCGGAGCAGCCCCGGCCGCCGGAGCCGCTCCTCCCGCGGCTTCACCTCAGGTGACCCAGCACACGGGCTGGCTGTCTGCTAGCTAGCCCGTGTGAACCCGCTGACGGCGGCCAACAACAACACGGAGCCCCGCTCCCGGAGCCCCGGAGCCCCGCTCCCGGAGCCCCGGAGCCCCGCTCCCGGAGCCCCGGAGCCGGCCGCGGCCGGGACGAGGGACCGGGCGGGCGGCAGCCGCCGACACGGAGGCGCAGCTCCGGAGGGACGCGCTGCTGCCGGCGGAGGAAGGCTAACGCTAAAGCCGCACCGGGGCTCGGGGGGTCGGGGTCCCGGAGCGGGTCCGCCGGGCTGAGGACGCGCAAAAGTTGGGTCCACACACACACACACACACACACACTCACACACACTCACACACACACACACACACACACTCACACTCACACACACACACACACTCACACACACACACACTCACACACACACACACACACACACACACACACACACACACACACACACACTCACACACACACACTCTCACACACACTCACACACACACTCACACACACACACTCACACACACACACTCACACACACTCACACACACACACACACACACACACACACACACACACACACACACACACACACACACACACGCCCCAGAGGTCCCCCGTGCCCCCCCCGTGCCCCCCCCCCCCCGCCCCCCGGGCACCGGCGGGCGGACGGAGCTCCTCCAACTTCGCCGCTCCGCCCGGAGGCTCCGGGAGTTGCCCCGGAACTTTCGCGGTGTCCTACCTGAGCGGGGGGCCGGGGGCCGGGGGCCGGGGTCCGGGGGCCGGGGGGCCGGGGGCCGGGGGCCGGGGGCCGCCTGGAGCGCAGCTGTGGCGGGTCTCCGGAGCGGAGCGGAGCGGGCGCGTGCGGCTCGCGCCGGGGAGAGGCAGGACTGCGGCTCGGCTAACCTACAGAGAGCCGGGCGGGGGGGGCGGGGGGGGTCCGGCACCACATGATCGCGTACGTCAGCATACATTTGCATAGGGTGCCCGCGCGTCACGTGGGCGCAACCTACACAAAAGTTGAGCGGCGGCCGGACGCGGCGCAGGGGCGCAGGCACGGCCCCCGCGGCCCCCCCCGGCCCCCCCCGGGCCCCCCGGCCCGGCTACACACCTCATTCACACACTCTGATTGGAGGCAGCCTGGAGTGTGTGTGTGAGTGTGTGTGTGTGTGTGAGAGTGTGTGAGTGTGTGTGAGTGTGTGTGAGAGTGTGTGAGTGTGTGTGAGAGTGTGTGTGTGTGAGAGTGTGTGTGAGTATGTGTGTGTGAGTGTGTGTGAGTGTGTGTGTGAGTGTGTGTGAGTGTGTATGTGTGAGTGTGTGTGTGTGAGTGTGTATGTGTGAGTGTGTGTGTGAGTGTGTGTGAGTGTGTGTGAGTGTGTATGTGTGAGTGTGTGTGAGTGTGTGTGAGTGTGTGTGAGTGTGTGTGCAAGAGTGTGTGTAAGAGTGTGTGTGTGTGTGTGTGTGTGAGAGTGTGTGTGAGTGTGTGTGTGAGTGTGTGTGTGAGTGTGTGTGTGAGTGTGTGTGAGTGTGAGTGTGTGTGTGTGTGTGTGAGAGTGTGTGAGTGTGTGTGAGAGTGTGTGTGTGTGAGAGTGTGTGTGAGTGTGTGTGAGTGTGTATGTGTGAGTGTGTGAGTGTGTGTGAGAGTGTGTGTGTGTGAGAGTGTGTGTGAGTGTGTGTGAGTGTGTGTGTGTGTGTGTGTGAGTGTGTGTGAGTGTGTGTGAGAGTGTGTGTGTGTGAGAGTGTGTGTGAGTGTGTGTGAGTGTGTATGTGTGAGTGTGTGTGTGAGTGTGTGTGAGAGTGTGTGAGTGTGTGTGTAAGAGTGTGTGTGTGTGTGTGTGTGAGAGTGTGTGTGTAAGAGTGTGTGTAAGAGTGTGTGAGAGCGTGTGTCACTTTATTTCGGGACCTCGGAGCGCGAGGAGCACCTGTTAGATCCCGGACTGACACCCTCGGCCGGACCGGACCGGACCGAAGCTCCAATACCGACACACTCCCTGGTTTCACCACGCAGGTGTTTCACATCACTGCTCAGGTGCAACACAACACAGGACAGAGAGACCCCTACCGGCGGAACGGGGAAGTACACACACATACACACACTCATAAACAATTATTCAGTCACTCACACACACACACTTACACAGACACACTCACTCTCATAAAGACTCACACTTACACACACTCTCTCACACACACTCACTCACAAACACACACTCACTCATACTCTCAGAAACACTCACAAACACACACTCACTCACACACACATCCACACGTACACGTACTCACACTGGTTGATCTTGAGACTGACACACACATAAACAACACACAAACCATGTAAACAACACGTGTAAACAACACTTAAACACATGTAAATAAACAGGCAGACAAATAACACTCACAAACATGTAAACAAAACAAGGTAAACAACATGTAAACAACACAAACACACACATCAACAAACCAGCCCCCCACTGGGGTCTGAACTCTGAACTGGGGGCACTGGGAGGGTCCCGTCTCGCACACTGGCTCCAGCTGTGCTGCTGTTGGAGCTCTGCCTCCACAGATGTTGGTGAGGCTGATCCAGAATCAGCGTTCCAGGTGGAGACGCCCGGCGTTGCCGAGGAACCGTCTGGAAGCTGCGCCAGCGTCTCCAGAATACACAATCAGGTGATGTTGCCAGGCAAACGAGCCAGCTCCAGCCAATGAGGAGAGGCTGGGCCACCATCGCTTAGCAACCAAAGTTACAAACCACACAGCTCCAGGCCCAAAATAGTCTTTACACCACAACCAGGAGTCATGATGGCCTGAGGAGGACCTGAGGAACCTGAGGAGAAACATAGGAACCTGAGGAGAGCATGAAGAGGACCTGAGGAACCTGAGGAGAAACATAGGAACCTGAGGAGAGCCTGAAGAGGGCATGAGGAACCTGAGGAGAACATGAGGAACCTGAGGAGAACCTGAAGAGAACATGAGGAGGACCTGAGGAGACCCTGAAGAGGGCATGAGGAACCTGAGGAGAACATGAGGAACCTGAGGAGAACCTGAAGAGAGCATGAGGAGGACCTGAGGAGAACCTGAAGAGGACCTGAAGAGAACATGAGGAACCTGAGGAGAACCTGAAGAGAGCATGAGGAGGACCTGAGGAACCTGAGGAGAAACATAGGAACCTGAGGAGAGCATGAAGAGGACCTGAGGAGGACCTGAGGAACCTGAGGAGAACATGAAGAGAGCATGAGGAGGACCTGAGGAACCTGAGGAGAACCTGAAGAGAACATGAGGAACCTGAAGAGAACATGAAGAGAACATGAGGAGGACCTGAGGAACCTGAAGAGAACATGAAGAGAACATGAAGAGAACATGAGGAACCTGAAGAGAACATGAAGAGAACATGAAGAGAACATGAGGAACCTGAAGAGAACATGAAGAGAACATGAGGAGGACCTGAGGAACCTGTTGAGTACCTAAGGAGAACCTGAAGAGGACCTGAGGTTCTACTGGGACGGAGGGGGTGGAGGACTGGTTCTGAATGTGGACGCGCACGTGGTCTTCCTCCACCGTGTCGTCACGTGCACATCCGGTCCGTTTGTTAAAAGTCGGGATTACGGCGCTCGTGGCGAGGTGACCAATGAGAGCAGAGAACGGTCTCTGTCTCCGCCTGGTGGCGGTCACGTGGTACTACATCAACCACCTGCCGACGGCGGCGCGAACAGGTAAGAAGACCACGCCCCCCAGGGGGGCCTTTAGGGCCTGGTGTGCAGAGGTCAAAGGTCATCAGAACAGTACAACAGGTTTGTTCACTTTTATTGTCGTGAGAAACCAATCAGTAAAAAATAAATTACACTTTCAATCATCAGGAGTGACAACGTCCACAGCCGATCAATAACTAATCAATACGTGCCACGAGCAGGACCTCTACTAATACAGACCTAGGATACTGACATATAGATGCACACATGCTACACTGCATAAATAGGTGAGCGGGGGGTCGGCCTCCGCGCTGCCACGCTGGTCACGCCCCCACCTTCGCACGCCGCCAGACCCTCAGACAGGAAGTGCTTCTGATCCCCAGCTGGGGCCAGTCACGCCCCTGGAGCCTGCCCAGCGAGGCCCCGCCCCTCCGCGGCGAGCCTGAAACCGGCGCGTTTAAAATCGAGATTAGACGACAGGATCTGGACGATTCCTCGGCGACCCCGGCGCTCCTCGGGGGGCGGGGCTTGATGCGCCCTTGGCTGCTGCGGAATCAGTCCCGACGGCGTCTTCGCTCTGATGGACTTCCTGTCTGCTCCAGGCCCCGCCTCCACCCCTCCCCCTCCGCACCGCGTGCGCCGCGGTGGGCGTCGCCGGACCTCAGCGCGTCGCTGCCGGGCACCAGCGCAGGGTCGTCGGGCGCCACGGGGCGGGGCGCCGGGTAGTTGGGCTGATAGTAGCGGTACGGGTCGTCCTCCTCCACCTCGCCGTAGTTGGGGAAGATGTTGGCCGGCAGTTGGACTGGGGGGGGACCAGGCCGTTAATCACTGATCTGATCAATAACCAATATCAGGGAGCAGCCCCTCCACCAAGATCAAAGGCCATTCACCACCAGTCACGGTACTGGTAACGACCCCGTCAGGGTCAGGGTCAGGGCCACGCCCTTGGACCCCCCAGCTGGGCCCTCACCTCCCACGTTGTAGCCCACACACGAGTTGGGGTCGCAGTAGCCGGGAGGTCCAGAAGAACCCACGGGTCCGGGGACCCCGGGCCGACCGGGGGGGCCGGGGTTCCCGGGGCGGCCCGAGGGCCCCTGGCTGCCGGGTCGCCCCTGCCCCGGGACACCTGGGGGGCAGAAAGAGTATGAGGGCCCGGGGGGGACGGACCTGGGTGGTTCTGGTCTCACCAGCCGGTCCCGGCGGGCCTCTGGGGCCTTGAAGTCCGACACCTTGAGGTCCTTTTTCACCCTTTTCTCCAGGGGGGCCTCGCTCCCCCGGGCGACCGTTCTGGCCACTCTGGCCGGGGAAGCCAGGTCTCCCTGGGGGGCCCTGCTCTCCCTGGGTCCCCGGAGATCCGGGTCGGCCCGGCTCCCCGGGCGGTCCGGGCACGGTCCTGACGGGCACCGGGGGGCTGGGCACGTGGTTGAGGAGGGAGCTGTAGCGGGCCATGTGACCTGGCCCAGGGAGACAGGTCCTCAGGGGGAGGCGGGGGACGTCGCCATGGTGACGGAGGTGGTACTCACTCTGGATGAGCTGCTCACACACCTGCCGGGCGATGGCCTGGACCGACGCCGTGGACTGGAGGTCGCCCTGGAGACAGATGTTCACCATGTTCAGCGTTCCTGACCCACGTGGAGCCAGACCCCACACGGACCACTCACCCGTTCACCTCTCTCTCCTTTAGCTCCTGGAATACCCTGAGGACAGAAGGTGTGTGAGCACACACACCTGAGCTACACAAACACACTTCACCTCCATGAGCCTGGTCACACTGCTGAGGGTTCATAATCTGCTGGAACGTCATCCTAGAAGACCCAGAAGAACCTCCCAGAAGACCCTCCCTGGAGAACCTCCCAGAAGACCCTCCCTGGAGAACCTCCCAGAAGACCCTCCCTGGAGAACCTCCCAGAAGACCCTGGAGAACCTCCCAGAAGACCTTCCCTGGAGAACCTCCCAGAAGACCCTCCCTGGATAACCTCCCAGAAGACCCTCCCTGGATAACCTCCCAGAAGACCCTCCCTGGAGAACCTCCCAGAAGACCCTCCCTGGATAACCTCCCAGAAGACCCTCCCTGGATAACATCCCAGAAGACCCTGGAGAACCTCCTAAAAGACCCTGGAGAACCTCCCAGAAGACCCTCCCTGGAGAACCTCCCAGAAGACCCTGGAGAACCTCCCAAAAGACCCTGGAGAACCTCCCAGAAGACCCTGGAGAACCTCCCAGAAGACCCTGGAGAACCTCCCAGAAGACCTTCCCTGGAGAACCACCCAGAAGACCCTGGAGAACCTCCCAGAAGACCTTCCCTGGAGAACCTCCCAGAAGACCTTCCCTGGAGAACCTCCCAGAAGACCCTGGAGAACCTCCCAGAAGACCTTCCCTGGAGAACCTCCCAGAAGACCCTCCCTGGAGAACCTCCCAGAAGACCCTGGAGAACCTCCCAGAAGACCTTCCCTGGAGAACCTCCCAGAAGACCCTCCCTGGATAACCTCCCAGAAGACCCTGGATAACCTCCCAGAAGACCTTCCCTGGAGAACCTCCCAGAAGACCCTCCCTGGAGAACCTCCCAGAAGACCCTGGAGAACCTCCCAGAAGACCTTCCCTGGAGAACCTCCCAGAAGACCCTCCCTGGATAACCTCCCAGAAGACCCTGGAGAACCTCCCAGAAGACCTTCCCTGGAGAACCTCCCAGAAGACCCTCCCTGGATAACCTCCCAGAAGGCCTTCCCTGGAGAACCTCCCAGAAGACCTTCCCTGGAGAACCACCCAGAAGACCCTGGAGAACCTCCCAGAAGGCCTTCCCTGGAGAACCTCCCAGAAGACCTTCCCTGGAGAACCTCCCAGAAGACCCTCCCTGGAGAACCTCCCAGAAGACCTTCCCTGGAGAACCACCCAGAAGACCCTGGAGAACCTCCCAGAAGACCTTCCCTGGAGAACCTCCCAGAAGACCCTCCCTGGAGAACCTCCCAGAAGACCCTGGAGAACCTCCCAGAAGACCTTCCCTGGAGAACCTCCCAGAAGACCCTCCCTGGAGAACCTCCCAGAAGACCCTGGAGAACCTCCCAGAAGACCTTCCCTGGAGAACCTCCCAGAAGACCCTGGAGAACCTCCCAGAAGACCTTCCCTGGAGAACCTCCCAGAAGACCCTGGAGAACCTCCCAGAAGGCCTTCCCTGGAGAACCTCCCAGAAGACCTTCCCTGGAGAACCTCCCTCCCCCTCTAATCGTAATCTCGGCCTGAAGCGTCCCAGTTGACCCCATGGATGAAGGTCCTAGGTCCCTCTGACACGGTTCCTGCTGCAGGTTCAGACCCTGGACCACCGAGGAGCTTCTACTCACCGGAGGACCCAGCTCTCCCTGCTTGCCTGTGGGGCCCGTGTTACCTGGGGCCCCCGGTGCTCCTGGAGCCCCCTGGAGACAGAGAGGAGGGTGAAGGTGAGCAGGTCCAGGTCCTGGTCCTGGGTGACCCAGACCGTCCAGAACTCACGATGGTCCCGGGGGGGCCCGGTCTGCCCTGGGGGCCGTCTTTTCCTGGCTGTCCCTGTTCAGGAAGAAGACACCAAGAGTCCGTCACCAGGGTCAGGGTCAGGGTCAGGGTCAGGGTCACCACTCGTCCATCTGCTCACTCTGGGTCCAGGAGGTCCGTCTCTGCCCGCAGCTCCAGCCCGACCTGGAACCCCCTGAAGCAGCAGCACATCGGGCCGTTACACCGGAACGCTCCGCCCGAAGGCTCCGCCCGAAGACGAGACGGGCTCACCTGAGCGCCCTGTTGACCCGGCTCTCCCTTCTGTCCTCGCTCCCCCGGACTCCCCTGCAGGTCAGAGTCAGTCGTTACTGTCAGAAGGTGGACACGCCCACGGCGGCGCGGTGCCGTACCGCCGGGCCCAGGATGGAGCGTCCGCTGGGGCCTTGAGGGCCTTGAGGGCCTTGAGGTCCTGGAACCCCAGTTTCCCCTACGGGGCCTGCTGGACCCTGGAGAGAGGGGAGGGGGGTCACCTCGTGTGGGGTTCTGACCCGGGAGCTGCGGGGGCTCAACTCACGACTGGACCGGGCTCTCCACGGTCTCCTCTGGCTCCTCTGATCCCGGGACCACCCTGTCACACACCAACAACAGCCGGGGTCACGAGGGACGCCCGGCCGGGTCCTCCTGACCAGGGGTACCGCTGACGCCTGTGGGCGGGGCTCACCGGGGGGCCGGGGGGGCCGGGGGGCCCTTTGCTGTCCTGGGTGCAGGTGCAGGCTTTGGGCATGGCCGGACAGTCGGCCTCCTTCCTCTGGAGGACAACAGCGGGTCAGCGTCTCCACGGCGACCAGCGGGCGGCGGCGGACTCACCAGCGCGGGCAGCTCGCAGCAGCGGTCCCGGCCGGCCCACAGCGTGCTGCAGGCGATGTCGAACAGCTGCAGCTGGAACTGGGACGGGAACATCTGGGTGAGGGTCCGCCCGGCGCCGCCGGGGGGTCCGGGCGGCTCGCTCACCGGCGCCGAGTTGTCCCGGTTCCCCCGGGAGCGCACCATCCGGCCCAGCACCTCCACGCCGCCCGTGCTGATGTTCCCCGCCGCGTTGATGCTCTTCTCCGCCACCGTCCTGCAGTCCACCACCAGCCGGGCGCTGGTCTTGCTGATGGCGATGTGGAGCTGCACCCAGGAGACGGCGAGTGAGCGCGGCTCCACATGTGCAGCATCTGCGGGAGCGGGCGGCGGCTCGGTCATGTGACCTTGTGGAAGCTGCCGTAGAAGAGCGTCTGGACCTCGGGCCCCTCGAAGGTCACCGTCTGGAAGTCCCCCTTGTAGTCGTTGTTGAAGAAGGTCAGCGTCTTCCCTCCATCTGAAACTCAGCAGCGCTCAGGCCCCTGGCCCCGCCCCCACCCTGGCCCCGCCCCCGGCCCCGCCCCTGGCCCCCCACTCACTGTCCATGATGACCCCCACCAGAGGCTCCTGCTGATGGTCCAGGATCTCCCAGAGGGCGAAGGGCTCTTGGGGGGTGTCGGGCAGCAGCCTGAAGAGCAGCGTGACGGTGTAGTCTGAGGGTAGTCCCTCTGGGTGGACGAACCTGCACACACACACACACACACACACACAGTGAGGACCTTGGTTCAAGGTTGGCGGGGGTCAGGGGTCAGGGGTCAGGGGTACCGGGTGGGCTGGGCCAGGAAGGCGTCGGCCTGCAGGTGGAAGCTCGGGAAGCTGTTGAAGGTTCCAGGAACCATGGAGACACCAGGAACGCTGCTGTAGCGACTCTCCACCAGACCAAAGAGCTCCATCATCCTGAAGCCTGGAGACACGGGTCAGCACACACACACACACAAATACACACACACAGATACACACAGATACACAAAAACACACACAAACACACAGATATACACACACACAGATACACACACAAACACACAGATACACACACACAGATACACACAGATAAACAAAAACACACACACAAACACACAGATATACACACACACACAGATACACACACACAAACACACAGATACACACACACACAAACAGATACACACAGATACACACATACAAACACACAGATACACACACACAAACACAGATACACACACACACATACAGACACAGACAAACAGATACACACACACACTCGCACACACACACACAAATACACACACACAGACACACACACATACAGACACACACAAACAGATACACACACACACACAGATACACACACACACACAAATACACACACACATACAGACACACACAAACAGATACACACACACACACACAGATACACACACACACTCGCACACACACACACACAAATACACACACACAGACACACACACATACAGACACACACAAACAGATACACACACACACACAGATACACACACACACTCGCACGCACACACACACACACACACACACACACACACACACACACACAAATACACACACACAGACACACACAAACAGATACACACACACACACACAGATACACACACAGATACACACATACAAACACACAGATACACACACACAAACACAGATACACACACACACATGCAGACACAGACAAACAGATACACACACACACACACACATACACACACACACAGACACACACACACACACAGACACACACAAACAGATACACACACACACACACATACACACACACACTCGCACACACACACACACACACACACACACACACACACCCTCTCTCACCTGGAGTCGTGCTGTCACTCGTCACCATCGACGGACACGCTGAAACACACACGCCCTCGTCAGGCTCAGGCGCCTCACAGCCGTGGCGGTCTGGTAACCGTGGTTACTCACTGGCCGTGGCGGCCTCACACACAAAGGTCACCAGCTCCTCCTCGATGTCCCTGAAGGCGTCCAGGTCGTCCACGAAGAAGACGTGTCTGGTGCTGGGGCTGCTGGCGATGCTCACCAGCTCCGCGTAGTCCGCGTCGGCGAAGCCGATGGCGAACACGATGAAGCCTTCGGGGGAGGAGACACGGTGAAGGGGCGGCGGCGGCGGCGCCCGCGGAGGACCTGACCTCTGACCTTCTCTCTGCATCTCCTTGGACACCTTGTTGACGTCGTCCTGAGACCGGCCGTCTGTCAGCACCACCAGCACCTTGGGGACGCCTTTCCTGACTCCGCCCTCCTCCGTGAACACGGCGTCCTTCACGTGCTGGATGGCTCGACCTGATTGGACAGAGGTCACCAAAGGTCAACTCACCGGGAAACGTTCCTGTGATCATGTGACACAGGTCAAACGACCTGATGACATCATCACACTGAACCAATGAGAGGACAGACAGAGTGTGTGTGTGTGTGTGTCTGAGTATGTGTGTATCTGTGTGCGTTTCTCTGCATCTGTGTGTGTTTAGTGTGGGAGTGTGTGTGTATCTGTGTGTGTCTCAGTGTGTTCAGTGTGTGTGTGAGACCTGTCTTGGTGTTGCCCCCCTTGTATGCGATACCGCCGATGGCCTCCAGGAGGCGCTCTTTGCTGCTGTGTGCGTCCAGCCTGAACTCTGTTCGAGGTTCGTCGCTGAACTGGACGATGGCGACCTGTCACATGACCCGGGTGGTGACGTATGTGCTCCTCCTCGTGGTCCTTTAACCCCAGACGGTCCCTGGTCCGACCCCTGGTCCTACCTGCGTTCCCTCGGGCCCGATCTGGTCCAGAGCGCCCGCCGTGCTGGACAGGAAGTGGATGATCTTCAGGAAGTTGTTGTCACCGATGCTCCAGGAACCGTCCACCAGGAAGACCAGGTCGGCTCTGGCTGCCTTACACACTGGACAGGACAGGACAGCATGGGGGACAGGAGACAGACAGGACAGGAGACAGACAGGACAGCATGGGGGACAGGACAGGAGGCAGACAGGACAGCATGGGGGACAGGAGACAGACAGGACAGGAGACAGACAGGACAGCATGGGGGACAGGAGACAGACAGGACAGCATGGGGGACAGGACAGCATGGGGGACAGGACAGGAGACAGACAGGACAGGAGACAGACAGGACAGCATGGGGGACAGGAGACAGACAGGACAGGAGACAGACAGGACAGGAGACAGACAGGACAGCATGGGGGACAGGAGACAGACAGGACAGCATGGGGGACAGGACAGCATGGGGGACAGGACAGGAGACAGACAGGACAGGAGACAGACAGGACAGCATGGGGGACAGGACAGCATGGGGGACAGGACAGGAGACAGACAGGACAGGAGACAGACAGGACAGCATGGGGGACAGGAGACAGACAGGACAGGAGACAGACAGGACAGGAGACAGACAGGACAGCATGGGGGACAGGAGACAGACAGGACAGGAGACAGACAGGACAGGAGACAGACAGGACAGCATGGGGGACAGGAGACAGACAGGACAGGAGACAGACAGGACAGCATGGGGGACAGGAGACAGACAGGACAGGAGACAGACAGGACAGCATGGGGGACAGGAGACAGATAGGACAGGAGACAGACAGGACAGCATGGGGGACAGGACAGGAGACAGACAGGACAGGAGACAGACAGGACAGCATGGGGGACAGGACAGGAGACAGACAGGACAGGAGACAGACAGGACAGGAGACAGACAGGACAGCATGGGGGACAGATGGGAAGAGGCTGTTAACCAAAAATTCATGTTATTATTCTGACTGTCTCTCTCTCTGTCTGACTGTCTCTCTGTCTGACTGTCTCTCTCTCTGTCTGACTGTCTCTGTCTGACTGTCTCTCTCTCTGTCTGACTGTCTCTGTCTGGCTGTCTCTCTCTCTGTCTGACTGTCTCTCTCTCTGTCTGACTGTCTCTCTGTCTGGCTGTCTCTCTCTCTGTCTGACTGTCTCTCTCTATGTCTGGCTGTTTCTCTCTCTGTCTGACTGTCTCTCTCTCTGTCTGACTGTCTCTCCCTCTGCCTGACTGTCTCTGTCTGGCTGTCTCTCTCTCTGTCTGACTGTCTCTCTCTATGTCTGGCTGTTTCTCTCTCTGTCTGACTGTCTCTCTCTCTGTCTGACTGTCTCTCCCTCTGCCTGACTGTCTCTGTCTGGCTGTCTCTCTCTCTGTCTGACTGTCTCTCCCTCTGCCTGACTGTCTCTGTCTGACTGTCTCTCTCTCTGTCTGACTGTCTCTCTCTCTGTCCCTCAGTCCTAACTCAGATTCTGAAGGTGGTTCATGTCCTCAGAACAGAACCAGGCTCAGGAGTCACCGTCTCTGGTGGGGGGGGTGGTAGGCGCCGGCGTGGTGGTGGGGGCTCTGGTGGGGGGGGCGTCGGCACAGGCACTGGGGAGAGAACGAGCAGACGCACGGGGTGAAAACCTGCAATCAGAGCTCAGCAGTCAGATTAAAGGGGCGCAGGTGAAACACCTGAGCACCGGTGTCATCTCAGAGAGGGGGCGGGGCCAGCAGCATTTATCAAGTTCAAATATCACAAACACATAAACACGCAGAAGCTGTCATCACGTTTAAAGGCAACGAAAGAAAATCAACCAGTCAAGTTCAAGGGAGGTGAGAACAAAGAGGGTTTGATCACGTCTCGTCTTTGATCCTCAGACATGGCATGGATGTGGGCGGGGCCCTGCGGTCCCCACAGAGGCTGTAAAGCTTTCAGAGGGTTCAGTAATGACAGGAGTCATCTGATCAAACAGCCGAACCACAGATCAAAGCTGGCTTTGATGTTGTCAACTCTCACTGACATGAAGGGTGTTGGTCCCAGGTAAGACCAACTCCTCAGGGTCCAACATTTTATCACAATCATAAACATCAAAAGTACACGGTGTAAAATACGAGGTTGTCACGAAGGAGTGAACAGGAGGTAAAGCTCCAGCTAGAGCAGGGGCAGAGTGCAGGCACTCACATGTTGCCTCGGTTACCGTGACGGGGGGACCCTCGAAACCGTCCGGCAGCTGAGCAGAAACACTGATCTTGTAGCGCGTGTTGGGCTTCAGGTTGTTGAAACAGTGTCTGCTGCTTCCTCCGCTCAGCCTGGTCTCCTGTCTCTGACCGCCTGTAGCAGAAACAGCCGTACAACACCGTCAGATGGACCGCCCGCCCACTGACCCACTGACTGGTGAACGACTGGCTGTCAGTCATTCTGATTGTGTGTCTGATACGTTCCATCACAGTAAACACACAAACACACCAAACAGGGAACAACATGAGGCTTGGCGGGTGTTGGTGGTTGTCATGGAGACGGCAGGTGTCAGGCGAACTCACTGGGTAGCGACTCCAGCAGCAGCCTGTAGGTGCTGGCGTGGCGCTGGGGCTGCCACTGGGCACACACGCTGCTGGTCCTCACCTGGTAGGGCGTCAGGTTGGCCACGCCCAGAAACACTGAGGAGACACACGGGCGATGACATCACCTGTGGCCCCACCCCCCCCGAGGGCCGGCTGACTCACGGGTCTTGGCCCTGCCCGCTAGCGGCTCGCTGGGCCCGGCGCTGTAGGATGCCATCACCTTCACGCTGTACTCGGTCCCGCTCAGCACGTTGACCAGCAGCATGGAGGCCACGCCCTCCCCCACGAAGGTCTCCAACGCCGGCCCCGGAGCTGCATAGGTCACACATGCACACACACACACACACACACGCACACACACCACAGATGTGTCAGGCTCATCACCGTTACCGTGGCGATGAGCAGGAGGAGCATGAAGGTGTAGCCTTCTGGAAGATTAGTGAGTGTGTGTGTGTGTGTGTGTGTGAGTGCGTGTGTGTGTTTAGTGTGTTTAGTGTTTGTGTGTGTTTAATGTGTTTGTGTTTAGTGTGTGAGTGTGTGTGTTTAGTGTGTGAGTGTGTGTATGTTTAGTGTGTGTGTTTAGTGTGTGAGTGTGTACACACCTGACAGAGGCTGGTAGATGACCCTGTATCCCACTGTGGGTGAGGGCGGAGCGTCCCAGCTGATCCTGAAGCGGTTGTACCACTCCTCGGACACCCTCAGGTTCTGTGGAGGCGACAGAGGAACTGGAGGATACAGAAGAGACGGTGAGAGAACGTGAGTGTGGGGAACAACGTCCATGACGGTGGTTCTGACAGCGTGAAAGGTCAAAGGTCAGAGTGTTTCTGATTCACCATCGTCATTACCAAGACCTGATTTTAAACATGGAAATGAAACCACAGAACCTGGATGTCTTACGTGTTCGCTCCATTTGTGTGGTTGTTGGTCCATCGCCATGGTGATAGACTGGCGTGACGTGGATCCTGTAGTCTGTGTCTGCCAGCAGAGGCTGCAGAATCACGCTGTTCTGCCCCACAGGAAGTACCCTCTGAATGGACAACACCGGGAGAGACAACACCAGCATCATGCACCAGCACACACACACACACACACACACACACACACACACACACACACACACACACACACACACACACACAGGTGATGAGGGAGACAGGTAGGAGGAAGGGGGAGGTCCAGATGAGGTGGGACAGTCAGAGGAGACAGCAGATACAGCATGAGGTGTGTGAGCACTGGGAGCACTGGGAGCACTGGGAGGAGGACCGGCTGACTCACCGTCTCCTCTCGACCGCCGTCGCTGGCGTAGCTCAGGCGATAATGTTGGACGTGTGTGGTGTCGGCGGGTTGCCAGGACACTTGCATGCTGTACGTGGTCCTGTCGTGGATCCTGATGTTCCTCACAGCGAAGCGAGGAGCTGCAGGAGCAGAAACATCTGTCAACATCTGCTGGGCTCTGCTCAGCCGAGGACGACGGACGCTTTACCTTCAGTGCTGGTGGTTGTCGTAGCAACCATGGTGGTGACTGTGACTACAGGTGAAAGAGAAGAGTCAGCGGAGAAGCGGCGAGAGTGCGGTGGGCGGGTGTACCTGTGGACTGGACCAGGGTGACCTCGTCACTCTCCACCTCGTTGGCGTAGGTGGCGGCGAGGAGCACCTCGTACTCGGACCCGGGCCTGAGGCCTCTGAGGACGTAGCTGTTGGTGCTCCTGTCCACCAGGACCTGCAGCAGCAAACACTCGTTCCTCAACGGCCCGGAACACCCGCCCCCCGACGCACACACGTACGTCCTTGGAGTCTCCTCCGTCGGTGGGTGACCAGATGAGCCGGTACAGCACCACGTCATCGGCAGGGTGTTCCCACCACACCCGGAAGCTGTCCGTGGTGACGTCACCGCTCCGGAAGAACAGCGGCTCTGGAACGTTCTCTGTGCACACACACGGGACGATAACACGTAACTACAGGGAAAAGTACAGGGCAACTACAGGGGTAACTACAGGGGTAACTACAGGGGTAACTACAGGGGTAGCTACAGGGAAAAGTACAGGGCAACTACAGGGGTAACTACAGGGGTAACTACAGGGGTAACTACAGGGGTAGCTACAGGGAAAAGTACAGGGCAACTACAGGGGTAACTACAGGGGTAACTACAGGGGTAACTACAGGGGTAACTACAGGGTAACTACAGGGGTAACTACAGGGTAACTACAGGGGTAACTACAGGGGTAACTACAGGGGTAACTACAGGGTAACTACAGGGGTAACTACAGGGTAACTCCAGGTCAACTCCAGGCCCTGTCCCTGGCCTGGCGGAGGCGTACTGGTAGTGAAGGTGTCCGTCAGGGCCTCCGCCTGTCCCTCGTCGTACAGCGCGAACACTCCGACTGTGTACTCCGTCAGCGCCGTCAGGTTCCTCAGCAGCCAGGAGGTCACCTGACCCACGTCCACCTGCTCAGAGGGGCGACCTGTCTCACCTGCGAGCAGCGACGGCGGCGGCGGCGTGCGTCTGCTGCGCCCACCTCGGTGGTCTGGACGCCGTCCGTCTTCACGTACATGACGCGGTAGCCGGTAACCAGGTGGGCGCCGGAGCTCCAGGTGACCTGGGCCGAGCTGTGGCTCACCTCAGACACCTGCAGGTTCACCGCCGGACTCAGAGGGGCTGGTGAGGTCAAGGTCAGGGGGGTCAGAGGAGGTCAGGGGGGTCAGAGGGGTCAGAGGAGGTCAGGGAGGTCAGGGGAGGACACCACCAATCAAAGAGGAAAATTGACCAGATGAGTGTTTGTTTCCATGACTCCTGCAGCGCTACAGCGTCACGCCGCCTGACTCACGCGTGGTCTGCTGGCTGGTCACGGGGTCGCTGGCCTCCTCACCAAACATGGCGTACACCGTCACAGTGTACTCTGTGGCCGGGGTCAAGTCACTGAGCTCTACCTGGTTCAGGGAGCCCTCCAGCTTCACCTGCACACACACACACACACACACACACACGCACACACACACTCATCGTGTGTGTGTGATATCGACAATGACGATATCTGTAACAATATGAAACCAAACACACTCTCACACACACACACACTCTCACACTCACACACACTCACACACACTCACACACACACACACTCTCACACTCACACACACTCTCACGCTCACACACACTCTCACACTCACACACTCTCAAACACACACATACACACACTCTCACGCTCACACACACTCTCACACTCTCAAACACACACTCACACACACTCTCACACTCACACTCTCATGCTCACACACACTCTCACACTCACACACACAAACTCTCAAACACACACATACACACACTCACACACACACACATACACACACGCTCACACACACTCTCACACTCACACTCACACACATACACACACTCTCACACTCACACACTCTCAAACACACACATACACACACTCTCACACACACACTTACACACACACACCTCTTTCTCGTCGGCGGGGTCTCCCTCCGTCAGCGGTGCGTACAGGATCATGTACCCTGACGCCCCCTCTGCAGCCCCCCAGCGGACCCTCATGTGGTTGTGTGTGATGTCGTACAGCTGCAGGTCCTCCACCATCGGGAGCGCCACTGCAACACACACACACACACACACACACACACACACACACACACACACACACACACACACGGTGATGGTCCTACTGGACCAGGATGGCGTCTGGAGGAGCCTGAGGACTCACGTGTGGTGGCGCTCCCTCGGAGGGCTTCGCTGGCGGAGCTGAGGTAGACGGAGAAGACGGCCACCTGGTACTCAGTCAAGGAGTTCAGGTGGGTCAGAACCACACTGGTGTCGGTCCCCTGGACCACCTGGAGACGGACCCAGAAGAACCACACTCAACAATGCTGGTGTGGTTGAACACCTTTTCCTGCTGTTACCACCAGTAGAACCTCCAGAACCCCCACAGAACCTCCAGAACCTTCACAGAACCCCCCACAGAACCCCCAGAACCCCCACAGAACCTTCACAGAACCTTCACAGAACCTTCACAGAACCCCCACAGAACCCCCAGAACCCCACAGAACCTCCAGAACCCCCACAGAACCTCCAGAACCCCCACAGAACCTTCACAGAACCTTCACAGAACCCCCCACAGAACCCCCACAGAACCCCCAGAACCCCCACAGAACCCCCACAGAACCCCCAGAACCCCCACAGAACCTCCAGAACCTCCAGACCTAACCGGCCCAACCAACCAAGCGGGTCACCGACCTTCTCATCGGGCTGTCCTCCGCTGGCGGGGTAGTACACCACGCGGTACTTCTCCACATGACCCGGCGCCGGCGTCCACGTGACCCGGAAGCTGCGAGCCGTGACCTCTGACACCAGCAGGTCGCTGGGAGGAGCCACAGCGACCGGGGGGGCGGAGTCGACCCGACCTGCAGCTGGAAGAGAAGAACGGCGCTGAAGACTCCTGGTCAGGTGACCTGGGCGAGGTCAGGTGACCTGGGCGGGGTCAGGTGACCTGGGCGGGGTCGGGCGACCCCAGACCTTTGATCTGCTTGTAGAGCGTCTCCACGCGCTCACACACGGTCCTGGTCAGCTCGTCCACGATGTCCGCCATCAGGTTGAAGTCGGCCACGTTGTACACGTGCGTGCGTTCGGCGGTGGAGGCGATGGCCCTCAGTTCGTTCTCGTCGGCGTTCTTCACCCCTGTGGGGAACGCTCAGGTCAGAGGTCGCCGGGGGACGGCGGTGACGGCGGCGGGTGGCGTGGCCGTACCGACGGCGAACACCTCGACGCCGGCGTCTCTCAGCCGCTGCGCCGCCAGGACCACGTCGTCCTGCGACTTCCCGTCCGTCAGCAGGATCGCGACCTTGGGCACGGCGGGCCTGGACCCGGCCTCGGGCCTGAAGCTGTTCTCCAGCACGAAGGTGAGCGCCAGACCTGTGGCGAGAGGCCGTCAGCTGACACGCCCCTCCTGGCCCCGCCCCTCTTGGACCCGCCATCATTGTCCCTCCCCTCTCTGCCCCACCCCTCCTGGCTCCACCCCTCCTGGCTGTGACCCCTCCCCCTCCCAACCCCGCCCCCTACCTGTCAGCGTGTTCCCGCCCTTGTAGGGCAGGTTCCTGGCCCCGCCCCCTCTCGGCCCCGCCCCCTACCTGTCAGCGTGTTCCCGCCCTTGTAGGGCAGGTTCCTGGCCCCGCCCCCTCTCGGCCCCGCCCCTACCTGTCAGCGTGTTCCCGCCCTTGTAGGGCAGGTTCCTGGCCCCGCCCCCTCTCGGCCCCGCCCCTACCTGTCAGCGTGTTCCCGCCCTTGTAGGGCAGGTTCCTGGCGGCGTCCATCACGGCGTCCTTGCTGGCGTGCGTGTTGAGGTGCCACTCGATGCGCGGCTCGCCGCTGAACTGGGCCATGCCTGAGGAGGTCACGTGACCGCGTCACCGCCGCTGACCCCGACTGACCCCACGCGGGCGCACACTCACCGATGCGCGTCCTGTCCAGGTCCACGTCGAAGGCCTTGACCACGCCCTCCAGGAAGGAGCGCACCAGCCGGAAGTTGACGCGTCCGATGCTCCAGGACCCGTCCACCAGGAGGACGATGTCCGCCAGGGCCGACGTCTCACACACAAAGTCCTCTGGAACTACACACACACACACACTGAAACAGGCCCCACACACACACACACTGAAACAGGTGCCACACACACAGACACACACACTGAAACAGGTCCCACACACACACACACTGAAACAGGTGCCACACACACAGACACACACACTGAAACAGGTCCCACACACACACACACACACACACACACACACACTGAAACAGGCCCCACACACACACACACAAATACACTGGAACAGGCGCACAATAGTCCTGGCCCAGAATTCTGATCCAGGAATACACACATATACACACACACACATATATACACACTCACACACAAACACACACACATTTCTAATCTAGAAAAATAGAACATTTCTTACAGGTTGCAGCATGTAATAACTAATGTGTCTCTGTGTGTATTAATGTGAGGGTGTGTATATTGTGTGTCTGTGTGTGCACATATTGTGTGTGTATATGTGTGTATAAATTGTGTGTGTATGTATGTCTGTGTGTGTATATTGTCTGTGTTTGTGCGTGTGTGTATCTTGTGTGTATTGTGTGTGCGTGTATCTTGTGTGTGTGCACGTGTGTACTGTGTGTGTGTGCATTCTTCAGCAGTCTTC
The DNA here is from genome assembly GCA_911728415.1 of Lagocephalus sceleratus. Lineage (NCBI taxonomy): Eukaryota > Metazoa > Chordata > Actinopteri > Tetraodontiformes > Tetraodontidae > Lagocephalus > Lagocephalus sceleratus. Next base: position 354,326 of record CAJVRN010000229.1, on the reverse strand, counting down.
ATTCATCACTGACAGAGGTTAAAGATCGTAACAAGTCTCTACAGTGTTGGAATTCCAGGCTCCGCCCCCCCGGCCCCGTGTCTCAGCGATGTCGTACTCTCACCTGGAGAAACCATCTCACCTAAACACAACACAACTCACACATACCTGGACCCAGTCGGGCCGTGGTGTGGACACACACCACCACAGGAGACACAACCACAGCTGGACAACAGCACAATCTGAGACAGGTCATAAACGCACCACGGCCCTCCAGCTGAACGCTCCTACTTCTCCACTTTCAACCAAAGTGTGTGTGTGTGTGTGTGAGTGCGTGTATGTGTGAGTGTGTATGTGTGTGAGTGTGTGTGTATATGTGAGTGTGTGTGTGTACATGTGATTATGTGTGTGTGACTGCGTGTACATGTGATTATATGTGCCTCTGTGTGTGTGAGTATGTGTGTATGTGTGAGTGTGTGTATGTGTGAGTGTGTATGTGTGTGAGTGTGTGTGTATATGTGAGTGTGTGTGTGTACATGTGATTATGTGTGTGTGAGTGTGTATGTGTGAGTGTGTGTGTGAGTGTATGTGTGAGTGTGTATGTGTGTGAGTGTGTATGTGTGAGTGTATATGTGAGTGTGTGTGTGTACATGTGATTATGTGTGTGTGTGTGAGTGTGTGTGTGTATGTGAGTGTGTGTGTATGTGTGAGTGTGTGTGTATGTGTGAGTGTGTCTATGTGTGTGTGTGAATGTGTGTGTGAGTGTGTATGTGAGTGTGTGTGTGAGTATGTGTGAGTGTGTGTGTATGTGTGAGTGTGTGTGTATGTGTGTGTGTGTGAGTGTGTGTGTGATCTGTGGGGGCACTCTAAAGACTCTTGTCCAACAGGAAGTGTCCAGTGGAGGACAGATGTTGGAGACCTGCTCATGTGGATGAAGGTGAACAGGTGAACGAGCACAGCTGTTCAGACTCACACCTCCCTGATTCCAGAGGTGTCAGTCAGGTTAATCCAGCTGGAGGCCGTGAGGTCAACGACTGCAGCAGGAGGTCAAAGGTCAGACGCCCCAGGGCATCAGCTAACAGTTTTTACTGAGAGTCACTAAAGGTCACCTGAGGACTCACCAGAACCAGTATAACTAGTCCTCTACCCCCTCTGTCCCAGTATAACTAGTCCTCTACCCCCTCTGTCCCAGTATAACTAGTCCTCTACCCTCTCTGTCCCAGTATAACCAGTCCTCTACCCTCTCTGTCCCAGTATAACCAGTCCTCTCTGTCCCAGTATAACCAGTCCTCTACCCCCTCTGTCCCAGTATAACCAGTCCTCTACCCCCTCTGTCCCAGTATAACCAGTCCTGTACCCTCTTTGTCCCAGTATAACCAGTCCTCTACCCCCTCTGTCCCAGTATAACCAGTCCTCTACCCTCTTTGTCCCAGTATAACCAGTCCTCTACCCCCTCTGTCCCAGTATAACCAGTCCTCTACCCCCTCTGTCCCAGTATAACCAGTCATTTCTGGACATTCCTTTGCTGCAGCTCTGGATGTTTACGAGAACATAAACTGGAGGTTATCTCCAGGTGAAGGAACCACACGTTCTTGCTGGTCACAAACATTCCAGAATAAGGTTTTGTGAGTTGGAGGAGTGTGTGTGTGTGTGTGTGTGTGTGTGTGTGTTATCAGTCAGCTCTTGAGGACCTACAACCTGCAGCAGCTGCAGAGGGGGAACGTTCCTCAGGTCTGAGTGGAACCAAACTTTTAGTTCAGACAGCCCTCCTCCCAGGTTCTCCAAGTTCTCTACTGAGACCATCTGAGACCATCTGAGACCTTCTGAGACCTACTACGACCTGCTGA
>CAJVRN010000229.1:307500-347500 GCA_911728415.1 Lagocephalus sceleratus | reverse complement strand
TGGAGACCTCCTGGAGACCTCCTGGAGACCTTCTGGAGACCTCCTGGAGACCTCCTGGAGACCTCCTGGAGACCTGCAGGACCTTTGAGCAGGACCACCTGAAAGGTTCCTCCTTGTTGGGGCATTTTCATCTTAGTTTTCATCCCGACCCTCAAATGAATGTTTTTAAATGACATTTTAAAAGCATAAAATGTGCTGAACTGGTGAAACGCTGGAAACGTCATGACGTCATGACGTCAGACACTCGAGGTCTCTCGCCGAGCAGAGCTCAGGTCACCCTCAAACACACCAAGTCCTCATGACTTCAACAGGTTCTTTTAATCCGGATCAGTTTCTTTAAATGCGGATTTCATCTAAATGATGAGAGTCGGAGCCGCCCGACGGTTCCCGCCACAAACAGGTCACGATCAAAGCGTGTCTTTGATTTTCTGCTCCTCACCTGAGCGGAAGTGCAGGTGAAGTGCGGCCAGGTGAGAGGCGGCTCCTGCGGCGCTGCCTGGTGAGGTGGTGGATGTTCTGGTCCTGCCGGCCCGAGCTGCGCCTCGTCCGCCCGCAGGTCCGCTCCGACCCGCTCTGAGCCGCCCAGCCCCGAGCCGCGACACCCCCACAGCACCCCGGAACCGCCCCGCCCTTTCAAAATACGAGCACGACGGCAGCTCTGCTGAGGCCACCTGAACCTGAGGAGATGTTCGGGTCTTTCGGGGGGTTGTCCTCGTCACGTGGTCCCAGCCGAAGCAGCTTTAAGGTCAAAGACTGGCGGGGCGGGGCTTTGTCATGGATGCGCAGGTGAGAGTCACCTGTACCTGAACAAGTGGACAGGAGGTCAGGAGTCCCCCCCAGGGAGAAGAAACCAGCAGCAGAGCCACAGGGGGCCAGCCGCCGCCCAGCAGGACCAGTATGTGCTGCTGGGCGCACTGGGAGAGGAACCAGTCAGGTCTGGTGATGGGGGCGGGCTCTGAGCCGCCCTTTACTCTGAAGGGGCGGCGCGTCACTTCCCGCGCTGTCTCAGGGAACTTGACGGAGGGTCCCGTCCGGACTTGCAGCCGCTGACTTCACCTCCAGGCTGCAGCTGCTCATTCCTGCTCCGGGACCACATGGGCCCCACATCTGGGCCCCTCGGTCCAGAACCGAGCCAGGACCAGTCCAGGACCGGTCCAGTCCAGGACCGGTCCAGGACCAGTTCAGGACCAGTCCAGAACCGGTCCAGGACCAGTCCAGGACCAGTTCAGGACCAGTCCAGAACCAGTCCAGGACCAGTTCAGGACAAGACCAGTCCAGAACCAGTCCAGGACCAGTTCAGGACAAGACCAGTCCAGGACCAGTTCAGGACAAGACCAGTCCAGGACCAGTTCAGGACCAGTCCAGAACCAGTCCAGGACCAGTTCAGGACAAGATCAGTCCAGGACCAGTCCAGGACCAGTTCAGGACCAGTCCAGAACCAGTCCAGGACCAGTCCAGGACCAGTTCAGGACAAGACCAGTCCAGGACCAGTCCAGGACCAGTTCAGGACAAGACCAGTCCAGAACCAGTCCAGAACCAGTCCAGGACCAGTTCAGGACAAGACCAGTCCAGAACCAGTCCAGGACCAGTTCAGGACAAGACCAGTCCAGGATTCATTCAGGACCGGTCCAGGATGAATCTGGGATTCAGGACCCTGAGGGGTCCTGATGGACCCTTCTCTGTACCAAGTGTAGTCTAACCCAGTTTACCCCAGTTCAGTCTAACCCAGTTCAGTTTACCCCACTGTAACCAGTGTAACCACTCTGACCAGTGCAACCAGTCTGACCAGTGTAACCACTCTGACCAGTCTGACCAGTGTAACCAGTCTGACCAGTCTGACCAGTGTAACCACTCTGACCAGTGCAACCAGTCTGACCAGTGTAACCACTCTGACCAGTCTGACCAGTGTAACCAGTCTGACCAGTGTAACCAGTCTGACCAGTCTGACCAGTGTAACCACTCTGACCAGTCTGACCAGTGTAACCAGTCTGACCAGTGTAACCACTCTGACCAGTCTGACCAGTGTAACCAGTCTGACCAGTGCAACCAGTCTGACCAGTCTGACCAGTGTAACCAGTCTGACCAGTGCAACCAGTCTGACCAGTGTAACCAGTTGAATCCAGCTGTGACTGACTCAATAAAAGCGTCTTTGTCAGTCCAGATGTTCTTCACATCTTTGTCCTTCCAGGTCCTCAAATATATAAATAATCAATGTTCTCTCTTTAAGTGTCACCAGAGGACCTGATGGGGGGGGCGAGTGGGGGGGGGTCACACAGACAATGAGGACGTCTGTGTGGTCAACTGTCCACAGATCAGCCCCGTCCCCCTGGACCACAGCTGGGCTGGGGGGGGTCAGAGAGGAGGGGGGTGAAGACAATCAGAGGGGGGGGCACTCAGAGGAGGGGGCAGAGGGGGGATTATTGGGGGGCGGACAGAGGGGGGTGAGGATGGTTAGAGATGGGGGGGGTGAGGATGGTTAGAGACGGGGGGGGTGAGGACGGTTAGAGATGGGGGGGTGGGAGGATGGTTAGAGATGGGGGGGTGAGGATGGTCTGGGGGGAGGATGGTTAGAGACGGGGGGGGTGAGGATGTTGGGGGGAGGGATGGTTAGAGACGGGGGGGGGAGGATGGTTAGAGGATGCGGGGGTGAGGATGGTTAGAGACGGGGGGTGAGGATGGTTAGAGATGGGGGGTGGAGGATGGTTAGAGATGGGGGGTGAGGATGTTCTGGGGGGTGAGGATGGTTAGAGACGGGGGGGTGAGGATGGTTAGAGATGGGGGGGGGAGGATGTTCTGGGGGGGGTGAGGATGGTTAGAGACGGGGGGGAGGATGGTTAGAGACGGGGGGGGTGAGGATGGTTAGAGATGGGGGGGTGGAGGATGTTCTGGGGGGGTGAGGATGGTTAGAGACGGGGGGTGAGGATGGTTAGAGATGGGGGGGTGAGGGATGGTTAGAGATGGGGGGGGGGGAGTTCTGGGGGGGGAGGATGGTTAGGGGGGGTGAGGATGGCTAGAGATGGGGGGTGGGTGTTCTGGGGGGTGAGGATGGTTAGAGACGGGGGGTGAGGATGGTTAGAGAGGGGGTGAGGGGGTTAGGATGGGGGTGAGGGATGGTTAGAGATGGGGGGGGTGAGGATGGTTAGAGACGGGGGGGTGAGGGTGGTTAGAGATGGGGGGGTGAGGATGTTCTGGGGGGGTGAGGATGGTTAGAGACGGGGGGTGAGGATGGTTAGAGATGGGGGGGTGAGGATGTTCTGGGGGGGTGAGGATGGTTGGGGGGGTGAGGATGTTGGGGGGTGAGGATGTTGGGGGGGTGAGGATGTTGGGGGGTGAGGATGGTTGGGGGGGTGAGGATGGTTGGGGGGTGAGGATGGTTGGGGGGTGAGGATGGTGGGGGGGTGAGGATGTTGGGGGGGGTGAGGATGTTGGGGGGGTGAGGATGGTTGGGGGGTGAGGATGGTTGGGGGGGTGAGGATGTTGGGGGGTGAGGATGGTTGGGGGGTGAGGATGGTTGGGGGGTGAGGATGTTGGGGGGGGGAGGATGTTGGGGGGTGAGGATGGTTGGGGGGTGAGGATGTTGGGGGGTGAGGGTTGGGGGGTGAGGGGGGGGGGTGAGGGGGCAGGGGGCAGAGGGGGGGCTCCTGTGAGCTCCGGTGAGCAGACGGACTCACTCAGACATGAAAGGCATCAGAGCTGCTTTGATGGGCTCAGATCAAAGCAGAAAAGCCTCTTCTTCTGTGGTGTCCTGACGCTGCGGCGCTGCTGCCCCCTGGTGGCTCCTGGGGGGCTGCAGCCTGTCAGCAGTGACGTCAGAGGGGAGGGGGGGTTGGGCTCGGTCCAGAATTCGCCCAGTTCGTTGTTACAAACCAGTAACTGGTCACTCGCTCCGGACTGGGCCGTGCTGATCGATTATCGGTCCTGGTCGAGTCTCCTGTGTTCTGATCAGGCGGAGCTGCGGGCAGCCCCCCGGAGGACCCCCCGAGGACCCTATATAAAGCGCGGCCGCGCCGCTGCTCGGCCTCTCTGCCCCCGGACCCGGACCAGACCCGGACCGGGGCCAGACAGACCAGACCAGACCCGGACCGGGACCAGACCAGACCAAGACAGGACCGGGACCAGACCAGACCAGACCAGGACCGGGACCAGACCCGGACCGGGACCAGACCAGGACCGGGACCAGACCAGACCAGACCAGACCAGGACCGGGACCAGACCAGGACCGGGACCAGACCAGACCAGACCAGGACCGGGACCAGACCCGGACCGGGACCAGACCAGGACCGGGACCAGACCAGACCAGGACCGGGACCAGACCGGGACCGGGACCAGACCAGACCAGACCAGACCAGACCGGGACCAGACCCTCGGAACGCGGCCCCAGGTCAAAGGTCAGCCTCCCCAACACCTTTAGGAGTCCCGCTCAGGACCAGTCACGTGGTCCGAGGGCGTCGTGGAGCACGTGGTCCAGAGAGGCCCGGTTGGACGCCCGGTTGGACGCCCGGTTGGACGGCTCCTCGTCTCTGTGATGTTTAAGTCTTGGTGTTTGTTCAACCTGATCCAGATGTTTGTTCAACCTGATCCAGGTGTTTGTTCAACCTGATCCAGGTGTTTGTTCAACCTGATCCAGGTGTTTGTTGAACCTGATCCAGGTGTTTGTTGAACCTGATCCAGATGTTTGTTCAACCTGATCCAGATGTTTGTTCAACCTGATCCAGATGTTTGTTCAACCTGATCCAGATGTTTGTTCAACCTGATCCAGGTGTTTGTTCAACCTGATCCAGATGTTGAACCTGATCCAGGTGTTTGTTCAACCTGATCCAGGTGTTTGTTCAACCTGATCCAGATGTTTGTTCAACCTGATCCAGATGTTTGTTCAACCTGATCCAGGTGTTTGTTCAACCTGATCCAGATGTTTGTTCAACCTGATCCAGGTGTTGAACCTGATCCAGGTGTTGAACCTGATCCAGGTGTTTGTTCAACCTGATCCAGGTGTTGAACCTGATCCAGGTGTTCAACCTGATCCAGATGTTTGTTCAACCTGATCCAGATGTTTGTTCAACCTGATCCAGGTGTTGAACCTGATCCAGGTGTTTGTTCAACCTGATCCAGGTGTTGAACCTGATCCAGGTGTTGAACCTGATCCAGGTGTTGCAACCTGATCCAGGTGTTGTTCAACCTGATCCAGGTGTTTGTTCAACCTGATCCAGGTGTTGAACCTGATCCAGATGTTTGTTCAACCTGATCCAGGTGTTGAACCTGATCCAGATGTTTGTTCAACCTGATCCAGATGTTTGTTCAACCTGATCCAGATGTTTGTTCAACCTGATCCAGGTGTTGGACCTGATCCAGATGTTCTGTCCTTCAGACAGGTCCGACTGGGAGTACTGGTCCAACTGGGCTGCTGTGGCCCCCCCCACTGCGCCGCCATGAGCTGATGTGAGTACCCCCCACCTGACCCCCCCGCCTGACCCCCCCGCAATGATGAAGCATTAGACTAGAGTCTCTGAACCTCATGAAGCTCTTTCACAGTGCACTGAGCCCCCCCCCCCCCCCATCCTGCCCCCCTGCCCCCCCCCTCTAAAGCTGTGTCTCTTTACAGGCTTCACCTCCCCTGGGGGCCCTGATGGCCCCCCCCAGATGCTCCTGGAGGATCGACTGGCCTCCTGCCCCCCCCCCGTGAGTGTGGAGGTGCCCCCCCCCCGTGAGTGTGGAGGTGCCCCCCCCAGGTCTGTGGGGTGATGAGGTTGCAGACTAGAGTCTCTGAAACTGCTGAAGTCACCTGTGTGCCCTGACCACATGACCTGGGGGCCACGCCTGATTGGCTGCTGGCCCCCAGGTCTGAAGGAACCTTCTCCCCCCCAGGGCCTGAAGGACCCCCCCCAGGGCGCTGGCTGGTCTGTGGGCGGAGCCTGTTCTCTGGTAGGTGTGTTCCTGAGGTGAACATCTGTAACATCTGGTCAGTGATGAGTCACCTTCGGTTCTTCTGAGTTCTCCTGAAGCTTCCTCGCAGCGCACTGAGACCCCCAGCACCTCCGGGGGGGCACGACATGGCTGACACCTCACCTGTCTCCTCAGGGGCGGGGCCAGACGTGGGGGCGGGGCCAGACGTCTTCTGTTGGTTCCAGATGACTCACGGTTCCTGTTTGAGGCTCAAAGTCAGGATGAAGATAATCTGAGATTAACTGGATTAAAGTGTTCTGATCAATAAATGACTTGAGCCTGTGGACGTCTGGAGTTATTGGGGGGGGTGGATATGTGGGGGGTGGAATGGTGGATATATGGGGGGGTGGATATGTGGGGGGGTTGTGGGGGCGGTTATTGGGGGGGGAATGGTGGATATGTGTGGGGGGTTATGGGGGGTGGATATGTGGGGGGGTTATGGGGGGATGTGGATATGTGTGGGGGGGGTATGGGGGGTGGATATGTGGATATGTGTGGGGGGTTATGGGGGGTGGATATGTGGATATGTGGGGGGGTTATGGGGGGTGGATATGTGGATATGTATGGGGGGGTTATGGGGGGGGGATATGTGGGGGGGGATATGTGGGGGGGTTATGGGGGGGGTGGATATGTGTGGGGGGTTATGGGGGGTGGTGGATATGTGTGGGGGGTTATGGGGGGATGGATATGTGTGGGGGGTTATGGGGGGTGGATATGTGTGGGGGGGTTATGGGGGGGATATGTGGATATGTGTGGGGGGGTTATGGGGGGTGGATATGTGTGGGGGGTTATGGGGGGGGGATATGTGGATATGTGTGGGGGGTATGTATGGGGGGGGATATGTGGGGGGGTTATGTATGGGGGGATATGTGGATATGTGTGGGGGTTATGGGGGGGGATATGTGGATATGTGTGGGGGGTTATGGGGGGGGTATGTGGATATGTGTGGGGGGTTATGGGGGGGGATATGTGGATATGTGTGGGGGGTTATGGGGGGTGGATATGTGTGGGGGGTTATGGGGGGGGATATGTGGATATGTGTGGGGGGGTTATGGGGGGGTGGAATGGTGGATATGTGGGGGGGGTTATGGGGGGGTGGATATGTGTGGGGGTGGATATGTGGGGGGTGGAATGGGGGGTGGATATGTGTGGGGGGTTATGGGGGGTGGATATGGTGGATATGTGGGGGGTTATGGGGGGGGTGGATATGTGTGGGGGGGTTATGGGGGGGTGGATATGTGGGGGTTATGGGGGGGTGGATATGGTGGATATATGGGGGGGGTGGATATGTGTGGGGGGTTATTGGGGGGTGGAATGGTGGATATGTGGGGGGGTTTGGGGGTGGATATGTGTGGGGGGTTATGGGGGGTTGTGGATATGTGTGGGGGGTTATGGGGGGGTGGATATGTGTGGGGGGTTATGGGGGGTGGAATGGTGGATATGTGGGGGGGGGGTGGATATGTGTGGGGGGTTATGGGGGGTGGATATGTGTGGGGGGTTATGGGGGGGTGGATATGTGGGGGGGTTATTGGGGGGGGAATGGTGGATATGTGTGGGGGGTTATTGGGGGGGTGGAATGGTGGATATGGGGGGTTGGGGGTGGATATGTGTGGGGGGGTTATGGGGGGGGTGGAATGGTGGATATGTGGGGGGGGTGGATATGTGTGTGTGTACACATTGATCCTCGTGTGTGTTAATCCCTGGCGTCCGTGAAACCATTAAGGTTCGAGGCTCAGGACCTGAAGGCCCCCCCAGCTCCTGAACTGGTCTGACTGGTTTCACTGGTCTCAAACTGGTTCCACGCGGTCGCGGCTGGTCGGACGCTTTTCGCTGCTGCGCCTTGCGTTTGAGAGCGGAAGTCCGCCTGTCCGTGCCCTTATTTTGGAAGGTGGGGCCGGACATGGCTCTCCCCACTTCCGTCTTCAGGTAACCGTCGAAGGGTGTTTTTCATGTCTTTCATGTCGCTTTGATGTGTCCAACCGCCTTGATCCACCGGGGCTGACCGTCAGGTGAACTTTACCTGCTGTTGTTGTTGTTGTTGTTGTTGACGGAGCGACACAAAGGTGAGTTTACCCGCCGGGGTTAGCTAGCGTAGCCGAGGGACGGGCTTGAGGTGTGGGAGGACTGGGGGGGGGACTGGGAGGACTGGGAGGACTGGGGGGGGACTGGGAGGACTGGGAGGACTGGGAACGGGGGGGGACTGGGAACGGGGGGGGACTGGGAGGACTGGGAGGACTGGGGGACTGGGGGACTGGGAGGACTGGGAGGACTGGGAACGGGGGGGACTGGGAGGACTGGGAGGACTGGGAACGGGGGGGGACTGGGAGGACTGGGAGGACTGGGAACGGGGGGGACTGGGAGGACTGGGAACGGGGGGGGAACGGGGGGGACTGGGAGGACTGGGAACGGGGGGGGACTGGGAGGACTGGGAGGACTGGGGGGGGACTGGGAGGACTGGGAACGGGGGGGACTGGGAGGACTGGGGGGGGGACTGGGAGGACTGGGGGGACTGGGGGACTGGGAGGACGGGGGGGACTGGGGGGACTGGGAGGGGGGGGACTGGGAACGGGGGGGGGAGGACTGGGAGGACTGGGGGGGACTGGGAGGACTGGGAACTGGGGGGGACTGGGAACGGGGGGACTGGGAGGACTGGGGGGACTGGGAGGACTGGGAACGGGGGGGGGACTGGGAGGACTGGGAACGGGGGGACTGGGAGGGGGGGACTGGGAGGACTGGGAACGGGGGGGACTGGGAGGACGGGGGGGGTGGGAGGACTGGGAACGGGGGACTGGGAGGACTGGGAACGGGGGGGGGACTGGGAGGGACTGGGAGGACTGGGAACGGGGGGGGACTGGGAGGACTGGGAGGGGACTGGGAACAGGGGGGGGACTGGGAGGACTGGGAACGGGACTGGGAGGACTGGGAACGGGGGGACTGGGAGGACTGGGAACGGGGCTGGGAGGACTGGGAACGGGGGGACTGGGAGGACTGGGAGGACTGGGAACGGGGGGGACTGGGAGGACTGGGAACGGGGACTGGGAGGACTGGGAACGGGGGGGACTGGGAACGGGGGGGGACTGGGAGGACTGGGAACGGGGGGGGGGACTGGGAACGGGGGGGACTGGGAGGACTGGGAACGGGGGGGGACTGGGAACGGGGGGCGGTGTTGGTTGTTGTTTGTTGTTGCCTGCTGATGTCTGTTGCGTGTTGTTGCCTGTTGCGTGTTGTTGTCTGTTGCGTGTTGTTGCCTGTTGCGTGTTGTTGCCTGTTGCGTGTTGTTGTCTGTTGCGTGTTGTTGCCTGTTGCATGTTGTTGCGTGTTGTTGTCTGTTGCGTGTTGTTGTCTGTTGCGTGTTGTTGCCTGTTGCGTGTTGTTGTCTGTTGCGTGTTGTTGTCTGTTGCGTGTTGTTGTCTGTTGCGTGTTGTTGCCTGTTGCGTGTTGTTGCCTGTTGCGTGCTGTTGCGTGTTGTTGCCTGTTCGTGTTGCTGCCTGCCTGTTGCGTGTTGTTGCTGTCTGCTGTTGTGTCTGTTGCGTGTTGTTGTCTGTTGCGTGTTGTTGCGTGTTGTTGCCTGTTGCGTGTTGTTGCGTGTTGTTGCCTGTTGCGTGTTGTTGCGTGTTGTTGCCTGTTGCGTGTTGTTGCGTGTTGTTGTCTGTTGCGTGTTGTTGTCTGTTGCGTGTTGTTGCGTGTTGTTGCCTGTTGCGTGTTGCTGCCTGTTGCGTGTTGTTGCGTGTTGTTGCCTGTTGCGTGTTGTTGCGTGTTGTTGTCTGTTGCGTGTTGTTGTCTGTTGCGTGTTGTTGCGTGTTGTTGCCTGTTGCGTGTTGTTGCGTGTTGTTGTCTGTTGCGTGTTGTTGCGTGTTGTTGCCTGTTGCGTGTTGTTGCGTGTTGTTGCCTGTTGCGTGTTGTTGCCTGTTGCGTGTTGTTGTCCGTGGTCGTCGTCTGAGGCGTGTGTGTGTTCCAGACCTGCTGTGTGATGGTGAGGTGGGCGGGGCCCCCCCCCAGGAGCGGAGCGGCAGCCAGGGCCATGTAGAGGCCCCCCCGGTCCTGATCCACGAGGGCGCGTCCAACCGGTCCGACAGCTCAGCAGCTCCTCCCCCTCCCGGCTGAAGCATGGCGGCCGCGCTGGGCCGGGCCTGGGGGTGGCTGCGCTCCTGGGGGGGCGGAGCCTCCTCGCGGGGGGGCGGAGCTCCCCCAGATGCCCCCCCGGGGGTGGCGGCGTGGACGTCCTGGCTGTGGGCTGGAGGCAGGAGGGGGGAGAGTCCAGGGGAGCAGTTCTGGGAGGCGCAGGAGAAGCTGCAGCCGGGGGGGGCCGGCGAGGGCGGGGCCGGCGAGGGCGGGGCCGCACCGGCGCTGACCCAGGAGCCCCCCAGCTGGTGGCGCCACCTCCCAGCCTCGCTGTGGAGGTCCACGCCCCCCCCGGCCGACAGGAGGTGGGGCGGGGGGGGGCAGGAGGTGGACGGGGAGGCCTCTGACTACGGAACCCCGCCCCCCTCGCCGCCGCCCCCCCCGCTGGCCTCGCCCTTCCGCCTGTTCACGCGCGGCCTCGGCGTGGACGTGCTCCCCGAGCACCAGCACATCTGCTTCAACCTGCTGCGCCACCTGTTCGACCTGCTGGTGGTGGGCTTCCTGGGGGCCGCGGCCCCCCCCGCCCGGCTGCTGCTGGAGCTGCTGGGGGTGCGGGGCCCCCTGCGCCTCTGGCTGCACGGCATGGCCATGTTCCTGGCCTCCACGCTGGGCATGGCCGCGCTGCTCTGGTGCGTCACCGAGTACCTGCCCCACTTCGCCCTCCTCTACGGCGTCCTGCAGGCCCTGGTGATCTCCGTCAGCCTCCGCAAGAGCGTCCTCCTCGGGGGGGAGGACGAGGACGAGCAGCGAGGACAGGAGGACAGGAAGGACGCCAGCGATGAGCTGTGTCCCTGAAGACCAGCTCACATGGAGGTAAAGACCCCCTAATGCCCTCATGTCCCCCCATGTCGTCATGTCCCCCTCATGTCCTCATGTCCTCCTCATGTCCCCCTCATGTCCTCATGTCCTCCTCATGTCCCCCTCATGTCCTCATGTCCCCATGTCCCCCTAATGCCCTCATGTCCCCATGTCCCCCTCATGTCCCCCTCATGTCCCCCTCATGTCCCCCTCACGTCCTCCTCATGTCCTCACGTCCCCCTCATGTCCTCATGTCCCCCTCATGTCCCCCTCATGTCCCCCTCACGTCCTCCTCATGTCCTCACGTCCCCTCATGTCCTCATGTCCTCCCCTCCATGTCCTCATGTCCCCCTGTCCTCATGTCCCCCTCATGTCCCCCTCATGTCCCCCTAGTCCTCCTCATGTCCTCATGTCCCCCTCATGTCCTCATGTCCCCCTCATGTCCTCCTTCTCTGGTGCTGATGCCTCTGTTGGTTCTTGTTTGTAGGTCTGATCTTCAGGACAGCGCCCCCACCTGGACAGATGTGCTCACAGATGTGTCCAGATGTGCTCACAGATGTGTCCAGATGTGCTCACAGATGTGTCCAGGTGTGCTCACAGATGTGTCCAGATGTGCTCACAGATGTGTCCAGATGTGCTCACAGATGTGTCCAGGTGTGCTCACAGATGTGTCCAGATGTGCTGGAGCCTGCAGATGTGCGACGGCTACCACTCGTCACCGCGGCTCCACGGTCACTTTGAATATTGATTATTGATCGTATTTATTAGAGCTCTGCCTTCTGTCCATGTCTGAATGTGTCACTATTTTGCCTTTTTGTTTTTTTAAGTTTGAACTGATCAATATATTGATTATTGATTACTGAGTGATAACACTACCTGTAACCAGGAGAGTCTGAAGGTCAACCTGACAGAACTGGGAAAGACCTGAGAACCAGTTTGACCAGTTAAGAGATCAGATCAGAGACGAAAGTCTAAGGTGTTGATCAAAGGTGTTGATCAAAGGTGTTGATCAAAGGTGTTGGTCAAAGGTGTTGATCAAAGGTATTGGTCAAAGGTATTGAACATGAACGCGAGCAGCGAGACATCGCTGAAGTCATCGATGTGACGGCGTCATCGTCTGACTTCCCTCCAGCAGAATCCATCGATCAGCTGTATTGATCAGATCTCGTCATTGGCCTGTGTCTGGGTCAGTCAGGTCTGAGGACACGCTCGCTCTTCACTGCTGCTTCCACCACTCATGCTTCTGCACCCTGGACCACTAATCCAGATTAAGTCCAGGTTCAGTCCAGATTAAGTCCACCGGCGGGGAAACGTTTGTCTTTAACTTTAAACTTTAAACCCAACGAGCTCTTTCAGGCCTGTTTGGGATTTTCATTAAAGCTGACGTGAAACCTCGTTTGTGCCTCCACGTCCTTCACCTGAGGAGCGTCCCTTACCTGAGAGGTCAAAGGGCAAGGTAACAGGGAAGACACACATCTCACCACATTTGAAAACTTTAATTCACAACCTTAAATCTGGTTAGGGGTGTTTTATGTACAGAAATGAGCATCTTACATATGTCACATGGTCGTGTGTTCACGAGGAAGCAGGAAGTGATGAAGCTGGGGCTCGTGCACGTGGCGCTCGTGCACATGCAGGGCCAATCACGACTCCCACGCTGCTCAACCTGGGGGCGTCCACGATCTCGCCCAAGAAGCGCAGCAGCAAAGCTGAGGGGTTGCCATGACAACAGGCCGAGAGCTCCAAACCAACAGTATTGATCAAAGGGGTGAAAATCAGTTCAAAACAGACGGTGATCGTGGTTCAATAAATCAATAAAAGAGGCCGGGCTGCCTCCTGACCCCGCCCACATTTGACCTGCTGCTCAGGTGATGGCCCCGCCCCCATAACAACTAACCAGTCAGGAAGCAGAGGCCCGTGTTGACGGTGAGTTTGAGGGGAGTTTGGGATAAAGACGACCACACGCCGATCAATAATCAATAATGAACAGAGCTCATAAATAAGAAAGAAAGCTGATCACAGACAAACACGGGGGGGCCCCTTTTGCCCTCTGGGGGGCTCCACCCCCTCCACCTGCTGGAGGGCCAGCACCTCTGGAGGTGAGAAGACCAAGACCACGCCCTGCCGACCACAGACCACGCCCCCATAGACCAAGACACGCCCTGTCGACCACAGGCCACGCCCCCACAGACCAAGACCACGCCCTGCCGACCACAGGCCACGCCCCCGACCGTGAAAACACAAAGAACCAAACTAAAGGTGCAGCTTCCCGTTGGCGAGCGCGGCTCGGCGGCGCTCCTCAGTGGCTGTGTGCGGCGCCCGCGCTGGGGGGCGGCGCCCCCCCCCCGTCCGTCTGTCCGTGACCTCTCCTGCCGTGGCCGAGGACGCAGTGAGCGCTGCCGCAGCCCTCGCCGTCGTCATCGCCCTCGCTCTCAGACGACGACTCGCCGAACTGACGCGGCTTCTCGTAAATACAACAACCTGAAAGAGAGCAGCGAGGGTCACACACACAGTGAAGACACACACACACACAGTGAAGACACACACACACACAAGTGAAGACACACACACACACAAGTGAAGACACACACACACAGTGAAGAGACACACACACACAGTGAAGACACACACACACACAGTGAAGACACACACAAGGAAGAAACACAAAAAAAAGACACACACACACACAGAAGACACACACACACAGGAAACACAAAAAAAAAACACACACACACAACAGGAAACAACACACACACACAGAAGAAACACACACACAAGTGAAGAACACACACACAAGTAAGAGACACACACACATGAAGACACACACACACACGTGAGAACACACACACACAGTGAAGACACACACACACACACACAGTGAAGACACACACACACACACAGTGAAGACACACACACACACATAAGACACACACACACACAGGAAGACACACACACACACAGTAAGACAACACACACACAGTGAAGACACACACACACACAGAAGACACACACACACACACACGTAAGACACACACACACACACACAGTGAAGACACACACACACACAGTGAAGAGACACACACACACAGTGAAGACACACACACACACACCCCCCCGACCCCCCTACACTTGGAGGATCTCCTCCCCAGATGTTCGTTGTCCACCGTGTCGCTGGACCACTCCACCTTCTTCTCCGTCTTCCTCTTCCTCAGCCTGATGGTGAGGCTCCGCCCTTCCTGTCCAGGTGACATCACACACAGGGTCACCTGACCGGGTCACGTGTCCCAGGTCCACGTTACTCTGATGGATTACCCCGTTACTCTGATGGATTACCCCGTTACTCTGATGGATTATCTCGTTACTCTGATGGATTATCTCGTTACTCTGATGGATTACCCCGTTACTCTGATGGATTACCCCGTTACTCTGATGGATTATCTCGTTACTCTGATGGATTATCTCGTTACTCTGATGGATTACCCCGTTACTCTGATGGATTACCCCGTTACTCTGATGGATTACCCCGTTACTCTGATGGATTATCTCGTTACTCTGATGGATTACCCCGTTACTCTGATGGATTACCCCGTTACTCTGATGGATTATCTCGTTACTCTGATGGATTACCCCGTTACTCTGATGGATTACCCCGTTACTCTGATGGATTATCTCGTTACTCTGATGGATTACCCCGTTACTCTGATGGATTATCTCGTTACTCTGATGGATTATCTCGTTACTCTGATGGATTATCTCGTTACTCTGATGGATTACCCCGTTACTCTGATGGATTACCCCGTTACTCTGATGGATTATCTCGTTACTCTGATGGATTATCTCGTTACTCTGATGGATTACCCCGTTACTCTGATGGATTATCTCGTTACTCTGATGGATTACCCCGTTACTCTGATGGATTACCCCGTTACTCTGATGGATTATCTCGTTACTCTGATGGATTACCCCGTTACTCTGATGGATTACCCCGTTACTCTGATGGATTATCTCGTTACTCTGATGGATTACCCCGTTACTCTGATGGATTATCTCGTTACTCTGATGGATTACCCCGTTACTCTGATGGATTACCCCGTTACTCTGATGGATTATCTCGTTACTCTGATGGATTACCCCGTTACTCCACGGTTGACGTGAGTCATGATTTTCGCTGGTGGATTAAATGACGTCACTTTAAAGATAATAACTTCACCCACGAGACTCGATCACGATCACTTTGATTATTGATGATGTCGACTGTTCAAATCGGATGACGTCATAATCTGATCACTAAGGCACCAGACTGATCGATCATGACGTCAGATCATCGATATCTGAGGCCCAAACGTGGACAAACGTGTGGAGGCGGGGGGGCCTCGGTGGACGCCCCGGCCCCCCAGACCCGGTCGCCCCCCCCCGGCCCCCCAGACCCGGACCCCCCCCCCGGCCCCCCCCCGGCCCCCAACCCGGCCCCCCAGACCCGGTCGCCCCCCCCCGGCCCCCCAGACCCGGTCGCCCCCCGGCCCCCCCGGCCCCCCCCCGGCCCCCCCCCGGGCCCCCCCCCGGCCCCGGCCCACCTGCTGCGGCGGCGGCGGGGTGCTGGTCGGGACGGTCTCGGTGATGGTCTCGCTGGACGTCCCCGGAACCTCCGCCATGGTGCGGGTCCGCTGACGGTGTCGGGGGCAGGAGGAGCTGGGGCGGCCTGGGTGGAGGACAGCAGCAGGCGGACTCGGAGGCGGCGGCCGCGGTGGGAGCGGACGGACGGAGGAACCAAAGGGCTGAGGAGGGAGGAACCAAGAAGAGGCGCACCGGAAGTGACACCACGGAAGAGCCCCCGCAGGAGCACCCGTTCTCACGCGAGGTCTTGTTCAAGAAAACACTCAAAGCATCCTTATTATATTGACATTATTGTATTTTGATACATGGTTTTATTTAAAAAGTGAGCAGAAGCTTCCTGTTCTGTTCACTTAGTTAACGGCGGTGTCGGGGAGGTATATCCGAACGGACCTGTTTCCGGTTGTCCTAGAGATTAAAACAGTCCGCCAACGGCGGTAAAATCTTAATTTGGAGGTTTTTAGATGAAAGGAGGATTAAACCAAGAGGGGGGGGCTCGACCCACCGGGATTAACAACCAGGAGCCTTTGGAGACCTCAGGTCTGCCGCCCCGTCACGACTTACAGCCGCTGGTTAAAGTCCTCGTCCACCGGAGTGAGTAGTGACCTTGACCTGACCTTGACCTGACCTTGACCTCTGCAGGGCTGCTGGCTCGAACCCGCCTGCCCTCATCTGCCCCAGTGTGCTCCTGAGGATGTGGGCTGTCTTTTCTCCCAGGCTGCCTGGAAGAGCAGCACGAAGGGTCTGTGGCAGCAACGCAGCCCGACCTTCATCCTCCTCATCCTCCTCTTCATCACCACCACCACCTTCATCACCACCATCATCATCTTCATCACCACCACCACCTTCATCACCACCACAGGATCCTCAACGGCCCAAAGCTGAGAAGCAGCGGCGCCGACGGGAGAAGGAGGAGGCCGTGTTCACCAGGCAACACGTAAGGCCTGGTACCCCCCTGAGACCCCCCCACCTGTAAACCCCCCCACCTGTAAACCCCCCCACCTGTAAACCCCCCCACCTGTAAACCCCCCCCCCCCCACCTGTAAACCCCCCACCTGTAAACCCCCCCACCTGTAAACCCCCCACCTGTAAACCCCCCACCTGTAAACCCCCCCACCTGTAAACCCCCCACCCGTAACCCCAGACCCCCCACCTGTAAACCCCCCCACCTGTAACCCCAGACCCCCCACCTGTAAACCCCCCACCTGTAAACCCCAGACCCCCCACCTGTAAACCCCCCCACCTGTAAACCCCAGACCCCCCACCTGTAACCCCAGACCCCCCACCAGTAGACCCCCCACCTGTAAACCCCAGACCCCCCCACCTGTAGACCCCCCACCTGTAACCCCAGACCCCCCACCTGTAGAGCCCCCCACCTGCAACCCCAGACCCCCCCACCTGTAAACCCCCCACCTGTAACCCCAGACCCCCCACCTGTAACCCCAGACCCCCCACCTGTAGACCCCCCCACCTGCAACCCCAGACCCCCCACCTGTAGACCCCCCACCTGTAACCCCAGACCCCCCACCTGTAACCCCAGACCCCCCACCTGTAACCCCCACCTGTAAACCCCCACCTGTAACCCCAGACCCCCACCTGTAACCCCAGACCCCCCACCTGTAACCCCCCACCTGTAACCCCCCCACCTGTACCCCCAGACCCCCCACCTGTAACCCCAGACCCCCCACCTGTAGACCCCCCACCTGTAACCCCAGACCCCCCCAGCCGTTCAGGGTGGAACCAGGTTCTGGTCTGGCCCGACTGACCCCCCGTCTGGTCCCCAGACGTCTGAAGACGCCCTCCTGAAGTGGAGCGAGAAGCAGAAGGTGCTGTACGCCGCCCCCACACCTGCAGGGACAAAGAAAGGTGAGAGCCTGCAGCTGGCCAGCTGTGGCCACATGTGGACTGGGACACGCTTGTCTGGGACACATGTGGACTGGGACACGCTTGTCTGGGACACATGTGGACTGGGACACGCTTGTCTGGGACACATGTGGACTGGGACACGCTTGTCTGGGACACATGTGGACTGGGACACGCTTGTCTGGGACACATGTGGACTGGGACACGCTTGTCTGGGACACATGTGGACTGGGACACGCTTGTCTGTGCAGACACCAGCCTGCCCTTCCCGTCCTCGTACAGCCCAGAGTACGTGGAGACACGATGGTACGAGTGGTGGGAAAGAGAGGGATTCTTCAGGCCAGAACAACACGTGAGGACTTCACTTGTACTTGAGAAATGTTTCTGTAAGCGAGGAGCCTCCTGAGGAGCCTCCTGAGGAGCCTCCTGAGGAGCCTCCTGAGGAGCCTCCTGATGGAGCCTCCTGATGGAGCCTCCTGAGGAGCCTCCTGATGGAGCCTCCTGAGGAGCCTCCTGATGGAACCTCCTGATGAGCCTCCTGATGGAGCCTCCTGAGGAGCCTCCTGAGGAGCCTCCTGATGGAGCCTCCTGATGGAGCCTCCTGAGGAGCCTCCTGATGGAGCCTCCTGAGGAGCCTCCTGATGGAGCCTCCTGATGGAGCCTCCTGAGGAGCCTCCTGATGGAACCTCCTGAGGAGCCTCCTGAGGAGCCTCCTGAGGAGCCTCCTGATGGAGCCTCCTGATGGAACCTCCTGAGGAGCCTCCTGAGGAGCCTCCTGAGGAGCCTCCTGATGGAGCCTCCTGATGGAGCCTCCTGAGGAATCTCCTGAGGAGCCTCCTGATGGAGCCTCCTGAGGAGCCTCCTGAGGAGCCTCCTGAGGAGCCTCCTGATGGAGCCTCCTGAGAAATCTCCTGAGGAGCCTCCTGATGGAGCCTCCTGAGGAGCCTCCTGATGGAACCTCCTGAGGAACCTCCTGAGGAACCTCCTGAGGAGCCTCCTGAGGAGCCTCCTGAGGAGCCTCCTGATGGAACCTCCTGAGGAGCCTCCTGAGGAGCCTCCTGAGGAGCCTCCTGAGGAGCCCCTTGATGGAACCTCCTGAGGAACCTCCTGAGGAGCCTCCTGAGGAGCCTCCTGATGGAGCCTCCTGATGGAGCCTCCTGAGGAGCCTCCTGATGGAGCCTCCTGAGGAGCCTCCTGATGGAGCCTCCTGATGGAACCTCCTGAGGAGCCTCCTGATGGAGCCTCCTGAGGAATCTCCTGAGGAGCCTCCTGATGGAGCCTCCTGAGGAGCCTCCTGAGGAGCCTCCTGATGGAGCCTCCTGAGGAGCCTCCTGAGGAGCCTCCTGATGGAGCCTCCTGAGAAATCTCCTGAGGAGCCTCCTGATGGAGCCTCCTGATGGAACCTCCTGAGGAGCCTCCTGATGGAGCCTCCTGAGGAATCTCCTGAGGAGCCTCCTGATGGAGCCTCCTGAGGAGCCTCCTGAGGAGCCTCCTGATGGAGCCTCCTGAGGAATCTCCTGAGGAGCCTCCTGAGGAGCCTCCTGAGGAGCCTCCTGAGGAACCTCCTGATGAGCCTCCTGATGGAGCCTCCTGAGGAGCCTCCTGAGGAGCCTCCTGAGGAGCCTCCTGATGGAGCCTCCTGAGGAGCCTCCTGATGGAGCCTCCTGAGGAGCCTCCTGAGGAGCCTCCTGATGGAGCCTCCTGAGGAGCCTCCTGATGGAACCTCCTGAGGAGCCTCCTGAGGAGCCTCCTGAGGAGCCTCCTGATGGAGCCTCCTGATGGAACCTCCTGAGGAGCCTCCTGAGGAGCCTCCTGAGGAGCCTCCTGATGGAGCCTCCTGATGGAGCCTCCTGAGGAATCTCCTGAGGAGCCTCCTGATGGAGCCTCCTGAGGAGCCTCCTGAGGAGCCTCCTGAGGAGCCTCCTGATGGAGCCTCCTGAGAAATCTCCTGAGGAGCCTCCTGATGGAGCCTCCTGAGGAGCCTCCTGATGGAACCCCTTGAGGAACCTCCTGAGGAACCTCCTGAGGAGCCTCCTGAGGAGCCTCCTGAGGAGCCTCCTGATGGAACCTCCTGAGGAGCCTCCTGAGGAGCCTCCTGAGGAGCCTCCTGATGGAGCCTCCTGAGGAGCCTCCTGAGGAGCCTCCTGAGGAACCTCCTGATGAGCCTCCTGATGGAGCCTCCTGAGGAGCCTCCTGATGGAGCCTCCTGAGGAGCCTCCTGAGGAGCCTCCTGAGGAGCCTCCTGATGGTTTGTCCTGCTGACCCTCTGACACGTCAGTCAGACCAGAGCATCAGTGGTTGACAGGTCTGGGTGCGTTGAGGTGTGTCCGTTCATCACAACGTTCAGACTTTGGTGTGTTCGCTGAAGGATGAACCCCAGACCAACGTGCGTGTCCCTCACCCCTCCACCAGGACCACTTGGCTCACGCCGTGGATCAGACCTTCTGCCTGTGCATCCCTCCACCCAACGTGACGGGATCGCTGCACGTGGGCCACGCCCTGACGGTGGCGGTGGAGGACGCTCTGGTCCGATGGTAACCTGCTGCTCCCTCCGTGTGGACCAGGCTCTGGGCCGAGGAGACTAACGCGTCTTGTGTCCTCCAGGAGGAGGATGCAGGGCCACCGGGTGCTGTGGGTTCCTGGCTGTGACCACGCAGGCATCGCCACACAGGTGTGACCACGCCCCCCTGGAGGTGGCTGAGGGGGAACAAGATGTGCAACGAGTCCTGTGGAGCTTCTGACTGGGCTGATGGAGATGATGGAGATGGTGTTTGAGTGCAGACGGTGGTGGAGAGGAAGCTACGGCGGGAGACCGGGAAACGGCGACAGGACTTCAGCCGGCAGGAGTTCCTGGAGGAAGTGTGGACGTGGAAGGAGGAGTGCGTGCTGTCCTCCATCATGAAGGTCTGAGATGGTCTGAGAAGGTCTGTGTGACCCACGCTTGTGCTGCTGCTGCAGGAAAGGAGACCAGATCTTCCATCAGCTGAGGAGGCTGGGGGCGTCTCTGGACTGGGGCCGAGCCTGCTTCACCCTGGACCCGGTACGCCTCCCCCGCCTCCCCACGCAGACCCTCCTGCTCACACCTTCACGCCTTCACGCGTGTTTCAGGGGTTCAGCAGAGCCGTGAGCGAGGCCTTCGTCAGGCTCTGCGACGCCGGCCTGATCTATCGTGCTGAGAGCCTGGTCAACTGGAGCTGCGCCCTGGAGTCCGCCATCTCTGACATCGAGGTGAGCCCCCCCAAACTTCTGCCTGAGCCCCCAACATCTGCCTGAGCCCCCCAAACATCTGCCTGAGCCCCCCCAAACATCTGCCTGAGCCCCCGCTAAACATCTGCCTGAGCCCCCCAAACATCTGCCTGAGCCCCCAAACATCTGCCTGAGCCCCCGCCAAACATCTGCCTGAGCCCCCCCAAACATCTGCCTGAGCCCCCGCCAAACATCTGCCTGAGCCCCCAACATCTGCCTGAGCCCCCCCAAACATCTGCCTGAGCCCCCGCCAAACATCTGCCTGAGCCCCCCAAACATCTGCCTGAGCCCCCCAAACATCTGCCTGAGCCCCCCCAAACATCTGCCTGAGCCCCAACATCTGCCTGAGCCCCCCCAAACATCTGTCCTCTGTTCGGTGGCCCCAGGCTGCGTCCATGTCCAGTGTCCCACCACTCTTCTTCCTCTGTTTCATCACATCCCTGAAAATCACTGATGTTGTGGAATCTGTGTGTGCGTGTGTGTGTGCGTGTGTGTGTACGTGTGTGTGTGTACATGTGTGTATACGTGTGTGTGTGCGCATGTGTACGTGTGTGTATACGTGTGTGTGTGCGTGTGCGCATGTGTACATGTGTGTATACGTGTGTGTACGTGTGTGTGTACGTGTACGTGTGTGTATACGTGTGTGTGTGCGCATGTGTACGTGTGTGTATACGTGTGTGTGTGTGTGTGTGTGTACGTGTGTATACGTGTGTGTGTGCGTGTGCGCATGTGTACGTGTGTGTACGTGTGTGTATACGTGTGTGTATACGTGTGTGTGTGCGCATGTGTACGTGTGTGTATACGTGTGTGTGTGCGCATGTGTACGTGTGTGTATACGTGTGTGTATACGTGTGTACGTGTGTGTGTACATGTGTATATGTGTGTTTGCGCATGTGTGTGTGTGTCAGGTTGACTCTGTGGAGCTCGCTGGTCCCACCTTCATCTCCGTTCCTGGTTATGAAAACAAGATTGAGTTTGGAAGGATGTTCACCTTCGCCTACCCAGTTGAAGGCTGTGGTGAGTTCAGGGGCCGTTGGAAACATCAGCCGTCCTAGTTGATGTTGAACCTTCCTGCTCCTGTGGTTCAGATGGAGAAGTGTTGGTGTCCACCACCCGCCCAGAGACGATGCTGGGAGACGTGGCTGTGGCCGTCCACCCTGAAGATCCTCGATATCAGGTCGCTTCATCAGAATCATTTAATACTGATGTGCTGACCTCTGCTGACCTCTGCTGACCTGTGCTGACCTGTGCTGACCTGTGCTGACCTCTGACATCCTGACCTCTCCTGACCTGTGCTGACCTCTACTGACCTCTGCTGACCTGTGCTGACCTGTGCTGACCTGCACTGACCTCTCCTGACTTGCGCTGACCTCTCCTGACCTGTGCTGACCTCTACTGACCTGTGCTGACCTCTCCTGACCTGTGCTGACCTGCACTGACCTCTCCTGACCTGTGCTGAACTCTCCTGACCTGTGCTGACCTCTCCTGACCTGTGCTGACCTCTACTGACCTCTGCTGACCTGTGCTGACCTCTACTGACCTGCTGCTGACCTGTGCTGACCTCTCCTGACCTGTGCTGACCTCCTGACCTGTGCTGACCTCTACTGACCTGTGCTGACCTCTCCTGACCTGTGCTGACCTCCTGACCTGTGCTGACCTCTCAGCAGATGAACAGGTTGTCGCTGCAGTAATGGTTGTCCATGGTTTCCTCCTCGTTGTGTATAATCTCTCCTTTGTGGTAATTTCAGCTTGATGATCCTTTGTGTTGTTTGTGTTGTGTTCATTTTTTATTGTGTTATATTGTTAAAGTGAATCCTTAAAACCGGCCTTTACTCTTGTCCTCTTGTGTGTGTGTGTATGTGTGTATGTGTGTGTGTATATGTGTGTGTGTGTGTGTAAGCGTGTGTATATGGGTGTATGTGTGTAAGCATGTGTGTATGTGTGTATGTGTATGCGTGTGTGTATGTGTGTATGCGTGTGTGTGTATATGTGTGTGTGCGTGTGTATGTGTGTGTATGTATGTGTGTATGCGTATGTGTGTATATGTGTGTGTGTATGCGTATGTGTGTATGCGCATGTGTGTGGATGTGTGTGTGTGTGTGTGTGTGTGTGTGTGTTTTCAGGAGGTTCAGGGGAAGCAGTGCAGACACCCGTTCACCAACAGACTCCTGCCGATCATCACAGACACACTGGTGGACAAAGAGCTGGGGACAGGTGAGGAACATCTGCTCTGATGGTGAAGATGATGAGCTCTCACGGGGAGGCCATCTTTGATGCTCTGGGGTTTTGGACCTCAGGTGGAGCTCAGGTGGAGCTTAGGTGGAGCTCAGGTGGATCTCAGGTGGACCTCAGGTGGACCTCAGGTGGAGCTTAGGTGGACCTCAGGTGGAGCTCAGGTGGACCTCAGGTGGACCTCAGGTGGAGCTTAGGTGGAGCTCAGGTGGAGCTCAGGTGGAGCTTAGGTGGAGCTCAGGTGGAGCTCAGGTGGACCTCAGGTGGAGCTCAGGTGGAGCTTAGGTGGACCTCAGGTGGACCTCAGGTGGACCTCAGGTGGAGCTTAGGTGGACCTCAGGTGGAGCTTAGGTGGACCTCAGGTGGACCTCAGGTGGACTTCAGGGGGAGCTCAGGTGGAGCTCAGGTGGAGCTCAGGTGGAGCTCAGGTGGAGCTCAGGTGGGGCTTAGGTGGACCTCAGGTGGACCTCAGGTGGACCTCAGGTGGAGCTTAGGTGGACCTCAGGTGGAGCTCAGGTGGAGCTCAGGTGGGGCTTAGGTGGACCTCAGGTGGACCTCAGGTGGACTTCAGGGGGAGCTCAGGCTCTGGTGTCCCTCTGAGCTGCTGCTCTGTGTCCTCCAGGGGCGGTGAAGGTCACTCCAGCTCACGACCACACGGACTTCCTGCTGTCGCAGAGACACTCGCTGCCACGCCTCACCGTGATTGGAGGAGACGGGACGATGACGGCCAGCTGTGGGCCGTGGCTGCAGGTGTGTCAGGTGTCCTCTGGGGGACAGGACCGTCCTTAACCTCCTGTGGTCTCCTGAAGGGAGTCCAGCGCTTCCAGGCCAGACGGGCGGTGCTGGAGGCTCTGGTGGACAAGAAGCTGCTCAGGGGCCAGCAGGGCCACCCCATGACGCTACCTGTGTGCAGGTAGGCCGTCCTGTCCTCTCCTGTCCCCCCTCCTGTCCCCCTTGTCCTGTCCCCCTGTTTTGTCTCCCTGTCCTGTCCCCCCATCTTGTCCTGTCCCCCATCCTCTTCTGTCCCCCCGTCCTGTCCCGTCCTGTCCCCCATCCTGTTCTGTCCCCCCGTCCTGTCCCGTCCTGTCCCCCATCCTGTTCTGTCCCCCCCGTCCTGTCCCGTCCTGTCCCCCATCCTGTTCTGTCCCCCCGTCCTGTCCCGTCCTGTCCCCCATCCTGTTCTGTCCCGCCTCCCCCATCCTGTTCTGTCCCCCCGTCCTGTCCCGTCCTGTCCCCCTGTCCTCGGCCTGCTCTCAGGTTCCTCCCCCTCAGTCGTTCAGGAGACGTGATCGAGCCCCTCCTGAAGAAGCAGTGGTTCCTCCGCTGTGATCACATGGCTCAGAGGGCCGTCCAGGTGAGGCCTCCCTGTCCCCTGTCCTCTGTCCCCCGCCCCCACAGGTCCGCTTTCATCTTTGATCTCTGCCTTTGATGTGCTGTCAGGCTGTGGAGGAGGGACAGCTGCAGATCCTCCCTCGCTTCTACGCCAAGACCTGGAAGACATGGCTGTCCAACATCAGGTAGGCTGTTCCCTCTGGCTCTGCCCCCCCGTCCCCAGCCTGATGGACATGTCTCTGCAGTGATTAGTGTGTCCCCCCGTCCCCAGCCTGATGGACATGTCTCTGCAGTGATTAGTGTGTCCCCCCCTGACACCATTGTCCCCCTCCTGAGCCTGATGGACATGTCTCTGCAGTGATTAGTGTGTCCCCCCCGTCCCCAGCCTGATGGACATGTCTCTGCAGTGATTAGTGTGTCCCCCCGTCCCCAGCCTGATGGACATGTCTCTGCAGTGATTAGTGTGTCCCCCTGTCCTGAGCCTGATGGACTTTTTTCCTTTTTGTGTTTTGTTTTCCCCCGTCCCCAGCCTGGGACATGTCTCTGCAGTGATTAGTGTGTCCCCCCGTCCCCAGCCTGATGGACATGTCTCTGCAGTGATTAGTGTGTCCCCCTGTCCCCAGCCTGATGGACATGTCTCTGCAGTGATTAGTGTGTCCCCCCGTCCCCAGCCTGATGGACATGTCTCTGCAGTGATTAGTGTGTCCCCCCGTCCCCAGCCTGATGGACATGTCTCTGCAGTGATTAGTGTGTCCCCCCGTCCCCAGCCTGATGGACATGTCTCTGCAGTGATTGGTGTGTGTCCAGGCAGCTGTGGTGGGGTCACCAGATTCCAGCCTATCAGGTGAAGCTTCCTGCATCAGCTGATCAGGAGGTGAGTGGAGGTGATTGATCTGGTCGTCATGGCGACCTGAGGACTGATGAAGGCCGTCCCTCCGTCTCTCCGTCCCTCCGTCCCTCTGACAGGAGCTGTGGGTCTGTGGGCGGAGCGAGGAGGAGGCGCGTGTGCGCGCTGCAGCCAGATGTGGGGTGGATCCAGATGCTGTCACGTTGACTCAGGGTGACCCAGTGTTGATGTCGCCGTTGCCGTGGTTACTGTCTGGACGCCGCTGACGTGTCTCTGTCTCAGACGCCGATGTCCTGGACACGTGGTTCTCCTCGGCCCTGTTCCCCTTCGCCATGCTCGGCTGGCCCCAGCAGGTGCTGCCCCCCCCAGGCAGAAGCTCCCCCAGCTCCCTCACCTCCTCTCCTCTCACCTCCTCTCACCTCACCTCCTCTCCTCCTCCTCTCCCCCTCACCTCCTCTCCCTCCCTCACCTCCTCCTCCCTCCTCCCTCACCTCTCCTCTCACCTCCTCTCACCTCACCTCCTCTCCTCACCTCCTCTCCTCTCACCTCCTCTCACCTCACTCCTCTCCTCTCACCTCCTCTCACCTCACCTCCTGTCCTCACCTCCTCTCCTCTCCACCTCACCTCCTCTCCTCTCACCTCCTCTCACCTCACTCCTCTCCTCTCACCTCCTCTCCACCTCACCTCCTCTCCTCCACCTCCTCTCCTCTCACCTCCTCCTCTCCTCTCACCTCCCTCTCCTCACCTCCTCCTCCTCCCTCTCACCTCCTCTCCTCTCACCTCCTCTCCTCTCACCTCCTCTCCTCTCACCTCCTCTCCTCTCACCTCCTCTCACCTCCACTCCTCTCCTCTCACCTCCTCTCCTCCCACCTCCCTCTCCTCTCACCTCCTCTCCTCACCTCCTCTCCTCTCACCTCCTCTCACCTCACCTCCTCTCCTCTCACCTCACCTCCCCTCACCTCCTCTCCTCTCACCTCACCTCCTCTGACCTCACCTCCTCTCCTCTCACTTCATCTCCTCTAGCCTCACCTCACCTCCTCTCGCCTCACCTTCTCACCTCACCTCCTCTCGCCTCACCTCACCTCCTCTCACCTCATCTCCTCTCGCCTCACCTCCTCTCCTCTCACCTGACCTCCTCTCACCTCACCTCCTCCCTTCTCACCTCACCTCCCCCTCCCCTCTCCTCTCACCTCACCTCCTCTCACCTCACCTCCTCTCCTCTCACCTCACCTCCTCTCACCTCACCTCACCTCCTCTCCTCTCACCTCCTCTCACCTCACTCCTCTCCTCTCACCTCCTCTCGCCTCACCTCCTCTCGCCTCCCCTCCTCCCCTCTCACCTCCTCCCTTCTCACCTCACCTCCCCTCCTCTCCCCTCACCTCCTCTCCTCTCGCCTCCCTCCCTCTCACCTCACCTCCTCTCACCTCCTCTCACCTCACCTCCTCTCCTCTCGCCTCACCTCCTCTCACCTCACCTCCTCTCACCTCCTCTCACCTCTGCTCCTCCTCACAGACCCCAGACCTTCAGACCTTCTATCCCAACGCCCTTCTGGAGACAGGAAGTGACCTCATCTTCTTCTGGGTGGCGCGGATGGTGATGCTGGGCACCGAGCTGACCGGGCAGCTTCCTTTCAGACAGGTGGGCGTGGCAGGTGGGCGTGGCATGAGGGCCGGCGAGGAGCCGCCCAGCGCCGCCTCACCCCGATGTTCCTCCCCAGGTTCTGCTCCACTCTCTGGTCAGAGACAAGCACGGCAGGAAAATGAGCAAGTCTCTGGGGAACGTCATCGACCCCCTGGACGTGATCCACGGAGTCTCTCTGGAGGTAGGGAGGACCTTCTGGAGGTAGGAGCAGCACCTTCAGCCGCGTGCTCAGTCCTTTGGTTGGACCGTCTGAGGGGGGTCAGGAACCAGGAGGAGCATCAGCTGCTGCTTCCTCACCAGAGTCTGGTCTGGATGGAGGACATGTCCATCAGCTGGGACAGGTCCTCCATGGAGGTCTGAGGAAAATACAAACCTCTGGAGATGTTTCTTGTCTTAGTTGTGGTGTAACGACAGCAGCCATGAGGAGGATGATTCTGGACGTTTTTCTTCTCAGGCGCTTCAGCAAAAGGTGAAGGAGGGGAACGTTGATCCCAGAGAGCAGCTGGTTGCCATGGAAGCAGTGGTGAGCTCCGTGTGTCCTGAGGCTGTGTGGTCAGACTCTGAAGGTCCCTGTGGTCCTGCTTTCTCCACAGAGAAAGGACTTCCCTACTGGGATCCCAGCGTGTGGAACTGACGCCCTGAGGTTCTCCCTCTGCTCACACAGGCTGCAGGGTGAGCAGGGCTTCTTCTGATCTCCTGGTCCTCCTGGACGTGACGCTCAGCCTGTCCTCTGGTGTCTCATCAGGAGAGGACATCAGGTTGTCCATCTCTCACGTCGTGGCCTGCAGGACCTTCTGTAATAAGATGTGGCAGACGCTCAGATTCACGCTGGGAGTTCTGGCTGAAAACACGACACCGCTGAGAACGTTAGAAGAGGTACGAGAACGTCCAGCTTCAGGAGCAGCTCCAGAGCTTCAGGAGCAGCTCCAGGAGCAGCTCCAGGAGTTGCACATCTGCCCAGGGCTAGTCCAGGTTTAGACCTTCAGAGTGCCTGTGTGTGTGTGCGTGTGTGTGTGTGTGTGTGTGCTCCAGACGACCCCTCAGACCAGCATGGACCGGTGGATCTGCTCCAGACTCTACTCCACGGTGCTCCAGTGTGAGCAGGCCTTCCAGAACTCGGAGCTCCACGTGGTGACGGCGGCCCTCCACTCCTTCTGGCTCCACAGCCTCTGTGACGTCTACCTGGTGAGACGACCTCCACGACCTCTAGACGCTGCAGAGGACACCTGACAGGAACAGAGTGTGTGTGTGTGTGTGTGTGTGTGTGTCAGGAGTGTGTGAAGCCAGTGCTGGCTGACCCCAGATGTTCCTCAGGACAGATGTTCAGCGTGCTGCTCCACTGCGTGTCCGTGTCTCTGGCCCTGCTCGCGCCCTTCATGCCCTTCATCACCGAGGAGCTGTGGCAGAGGCTCCGCCCATTCCAGCCCGAAGCCCCGCCCACCCTGTGTCTCCAGCCCTACCCCTCGTCCAATCGGCTGGTAGGACGCCTCGGTCGCGGCGGCGGGCGGTCGTGAGCGTGGGTCTCAGAGCGTGTGTGTGTGCAGGCCCACTGGCAGAGCGCCGGGCTGGACCAGGACTTTGAGCTGGTTCTGGAGCTGACCCGGGTGGCCCGGTCCCTCGCCGCCCAGACCGGGACCAGGGAGAAGCCCGCAGGTGAGTTGTGGAGGGTGAGGCGGGCGTGGCGCCGGCGGACCCCCGCTGAGCCGTGCCCGCCCCCCAGTGTGGGCGCTGTGCTCCCCCAGCCAGGCCCGGGTCCTCCGCCGGTTCGGCCCGGCTGTTCGGACCCTGGGCCGGATGTCCAGCCTCCACGTCTGCTCCGCTGACGCGCACGCAGCTCCGCCCCCAGGGGGCCTGGTGGGCGTGGTCGACCCCACCTGCCGGATTCACCTGCACCTTCAGGTGCGCTCAGGTCACGGCCCTCAGGTTACGGCGGCGTCTCCGGGCTGATGATGTCACTTCCTCCTCAGAGCGGCGCCGACCTCGGCGCTCAGACGCTCCAGTTGAGGCAGCGCAGAGACAAACTGGCCCTGAAGCTCCAGAAGGTCCTCCTCACGCTCCAGGCTCCAGGGTACAGGAGCAAGGCTCCAGAGAAGGTCAGGCACAAGATGGAGACCAAGGTGAGCTCTGGAGGAGGTGGGGGTCAGGTGGGGGTCAGGTGAGGGTCTGTGGGTCAGGTGGGGGTCTGGTGAGGGTCTGTGGGTCAGGTGGGGGTCTGGTGAGGGTCTGTGGGTCAGGTGGGGGTCTGGGGGTCAGGTGAGGGTCTGGGGGTCAGGTGAGGGGTGGGGGTCAGTGGGTCAGGTGAGGGTCAGGTGGGGGTCTGGGGGTCAGGTGAGGGTCAGGTGAGGGTCTGGGGGGTCAGGTGAGGGTCTGGGGGTCAGGTGAGGGTCAGGTGGGGGTCTGTGGGTCAGGTGAGGGTCAGGTGAGGGTCTGGGGGTCAGGTGAGGGTCAGGTGAGGGTCTGTGGGTCAGGTGGGGGTCTGGGGGTCAGGTGAGGGTCTGTGGGTCAGGTGGGGGTCAGGTGAGGGTCAGGTGGGGGTCTGGTGAGGGTCTGTGGGTCAGGTGGGGGTCTGGTGAGGGTCTGTGGGTCAGGTGGGGGTCTGGTGAGGGTCTGTGGGTCAGGTGGGGGTCTGGGGGTCAGGTGAGGGTCTGGGGGTCAGGTGGGGGTCAGGTGAGGGTCAGGTGGGGGTCTGTGGGTCAGGTGAGGGTCAGGTGAGGGTCTGGGGGTCAGGTGAGGGTCTGGGGGTCAGGTGAGGGTCAGGTGAGGGTCTGGGGGTCAGGTGAGGGTCTGGGGGTCAGGTGAGGGTCTGGGGGTCAGGTGAGGGTCAGGTGAGGGTCTGGGGGTCAGGTGAGGGTCTGGGGGTCAGGTGAGGGTCAGGTGAGGGTCAGGTGAGGGTCTGGGGGTCAGGTGAGGGTCTGGGGGTCAGGTGGGGGTCAGGTGGGGGTCAGGTGAGGGTCAGGTGAGGGTCTGGGGGTCAGGACTGAACCTGTCCTCTTCCAGATGCTGACGTTGGAGCAGGAGCTGAAGAGCATCGAGGAGCAGATGGAGACCCTGAGTAGAACAACCAATAAAAACTGAAGGTGTGAATCCTGTGGTGAACGTCCCTGCTTGAGAAGACCACCATAATCCCAGATGTCAGAATAATAACAGAACCCAATAAATCGATAATCCCAGATGTCAGAATAATAACAACCCAATAAATCGATAATCCCAGATGTCAGAATAATAACAACCCAATAAATCGATAATCCCGGTTCGGCCCGCCTGGCCCGGTTCGGCCCATCACAACCTCCGGGTCACCTGCACGGCCCGCTCTGGCCCCGCCCCTGGCCCGGTTCGGCCCATCACAACCTCCGGGTCACCTGGCACGGTTCGGCCCGCTCTGGCCCCGCCCCCTGGCCCGGTTCGGCCCATCACAACCTCCGGGTCACCTGGCCCGGTTCGGCCCGCTCTGGCCCCGCCCCCTGGCCCGGTTCGGCCCATCACAACCTCCGGGTCACCTGGCACGGTTCGGCCCGCTCTGGCCCCGCCCCCTGGCCCGGTTCGGCCCATCACAACCTCCGGGTCACCTGGCACGGTTCGGCCCGCTCTGGCCCCGCCCCGGCCCGGTTCGGCCCATCACAACCTCCGGGTCACCTGGCCCGGTTCGCCCCTGGCCCCGCCCCTGGCCCGGTTCGGCCCATCACAACCTCCGGGTCACCTGGCACGGTTCGGCCCGCCGGCCCCGCCCCTGGCCCGGTTCGGCCCATCACACCTCCGGGTCACCTGGCCCGGTTCGGCCCGCTCTGGCCCCGCCCCCTGGCCCGGTTCGGCCCATCACAACCTCCGGGTCACCTGGCACGGTTCGGCCCGCTCTGGCCCCGCCCCCTGGCCCGGTTCGGCCCATCACAACCTCCGGGTCACCTGGCCCGGTTCGAGCGGCTCCGCGTGACTCCTAACCCGGAAGTGGGCTCGAGCGTCACGTGCACGGCGCGAGGGTGTTCCGGAGGAGCCGGTGGGTGAGGAGGGTGAGGAGGGGTGACGGCGGGTGAGGACCGAGGGGGACGACGCTCTGACGGTCCGGCTCGACCACCTGGTCCGGTCCGGTCCGGTCCGGTCTCAGGCTGCGTTAGCCTGGCTGGCTAGCTGCGGCTGACAGGAGGTCTGAGCCGGGGGGGACCGGGGGGACCGGGGGGGCCGGGGGAGAAGCTCCGGAGGACCGGGGGGGGGCCGGGGGAGACCGGGGGGGGCCGGGGGGAGACCGGGGGGGCCGGGGGAGAAGCTCCGGAGGACCGGGGGGGACCGGGGAGAGGACCGGGGAGAGGAGGAGACCGGGGGGACCCTCCTCATCATCATCGGTCCAGCTGCAGGTTCGATGAAGGTGATTGATACTATTGATGATATTGATACTATTATTATGACAGCAGATTAGTAACGTTACTCACTCACGTTACTCTGGTGGGCTGTAAAGGTAACGTGTGTGTGTGTGTGTGTGTGTGTGTGTGTGTGTGTGTGTGTGTGGTTCTAACCCTGACCAACTGTTTAACCTCTCTTTACCGTCAAGTACCGTAAATAAACTTGACCTCACAGCAGACGAACGTAGGTTTAGATGGGGGTACTGGTCCAGATGGACCATCATGGTCTAACTGGACCATCATGATCTAACTGGACCATCATGGTCTAACTGGACCAGATGGTCTAACTGGACCAGATGGTCTAACTGGACCATCAGAACCTTCAGCTTAACCTAAGCAGCCCTATTTTTATCACTAAGTGGTTTAGGACTCTCCAAAGCTGAGCAGTAACCACGGTGACCTCCACCCCCTCCTGTGTGTGTGTGTGTGTGTGTGTGTGTGTGTGTGCGTGCGTGTGTGTGTGTGTGTGCGTGTGCGTGTGTGTGTGTGTGTGTGCGTGTGTGTGTGCGTGCGTGTGTGTGTGTGTGCGTGTGTGTGTGTGCGTGCGCGTGCATGTGCGTGTGTGTGCGTGTGTGTGTGCGTGCGCGTGCGTGTGTGTGTCTCCACTGCCCCCCTCACCTGACCCCCCCTTGACCCCCCAGACTCCTCCAACAATCTTCTCTAAATCTGTTGTTGATGGTTTTTGTTGTATTTTCAGAAAAAAGGCTGAAGGGTTAAATCTGCTGAACCCCCAAGACCCCCAGTCCTCCTCCCATCAACACCGCTGGTCCTGGTCCTGGTCCTGGTCCTACTCCTGGCCCTGTCCGGGTCCAGGGACCCTGAAGGTGTGTTCCTGACAGGACCTTCCCAGGTCGAGGTCTTCGCGGGTCCGCTGGAGGGATGTGACTGATCATGGTTCGTAAGAGAGGTTCCCTGATCCTGTGTGGAGCGCTCCTCTTTGTGGTCTGGAACGCTCTGCTGCTGCTCTACCTGTGGGGCCGGCCCCCAGCGGCCACCTGGGGGAAGGGGGGCGGGGCCGAGCCAGGGGGCAAAGAGGAGTGGGGGACGGGGAGGGGGCCCGGCGGCGGGACCGGCCTGGCCGGGGAGGTGATCCGGATCGCCGAGGAGGTGGAGGTCCAACTGGAGACCCAGAAGAAGCTGCTGGAGCAGATCGAGGGCCACCGGGCCAAGTGGGTCCGGCAGAAGGACGTCGGGAAACGGGAGGTGGGCCGCCAGGAGGGGCGGGGCCAGCCGGCGGGGACCCCGCCCGCGGCTGGGCTGGGGCCCAGGGACCCGGTCGGGACCGAGCCCAGACCTTCAGCGAAGCCCGCTGGGGGCGGAGCTTCAGACTCACAACCTCACCCGGACAAGCAGGGTGTCCAGGGGGGCGGGACCAGCAGCCTGGCCACGCCCCCTCCGGTGGTCATCCCCATTCTGGTCATCGCCTGCGACAGGGTGACGGTCCGGCGCAGCCTGGACCGGCTGCTCCAGTACCGGCCGTCCCCCGACCTGCACCCCATCGTGGTCAGTCAGGACTGCGGACACGCCGAGACGGCGCGCGTCATCGCCTCCTACGGGGGCGGAGTCACGCACCTCCGGCAGCCCGACCTGTCCGACATCAGAGTGCCTCCGGAGCACCGGAAGTTCCAGGGCTACTACAAGATCGCACGGCACTACCGCTGGGCCCTCAACCAGATGTTCAGGCAGCTGTCCTTCTCCACCGTGGTCATCGTGGAGGACGACCTGGAGGTGTGTGTGTGTCACCTGTGTGTGCATCACCTGTGTGTGCCTGTATCACCTGTGTGTGCATCACCTGTGTGTGCATGCATCACCTGTGTGCATCATCTGTGTGTACGTGTATCACCTGTGTGTGCGTGTATCACCTGTGTGCACCACCTGTGTGCGTGCATCACCTGTGTGCGTACATCACCTGTGTGCGTGTATCACTTGTGTGTGCGTGTATCACCTGTACGCGTGTATCCCCTGTGTGTTTGCGTGTATCACCTGTGTGTGCGTGTATCACCTGTGTGCGTGTATCACCTGTGTGCATGTATCACCTGTGTGCGTGTATCACCTGTGTGCGCGTGTATCACCTGTGCGCGTGTATCACCTGTGTGTGCGTGTATCACCTGTGTGCGTGTATCACTTGTGCACGTGTATCACCTGTGTGTGTGTATCACCTGTGTGTGTGTGTATCACCTGTGTGCGTGTATCACCTGTGTGTGTGTATCACCTGTGCGCGTGTATCACCTGTGCGCGTGTATCACCTGTGCGCGTGTATCACTTGTGCACATGTATCACCTGTGTGCATGTATCACCTGTGTGTGTGTATCACCTGTGTGTGTGTGTATCACCTGTGTGCGTGTATCACTTGTGCACGTGTATCACCTGTGTGTGTGTATCACCTGTGTGTGTGTGTATCACCTGTGTGTGCGTGCATCACCTGTGTGCATCACCTGTGTGCATCACCTGTGTGTTTCACCTGTGCATGTAACCTCTGCGTGTGTCCAGGTGGCCCCGGACTTCTTCGAGTACTTCCGGGCCCTGCACCCGGTGCTGGTCCAGGACCCGTCCCTGTGGTGCGTGTCGGCGTGGAACGACAACGGGCGTGAGGCGCTGGTGGAGGCGGGCCGGCCCGAGCTGCTGCACCGCACCGACTTCTTCCCGGGGCTGGGCTGGATGCTGCTGCGCCACACCTGGGCCGAGCTGGAGCCCAAGTGGCCCGCCGCCTTCTGGGACGACTGGATGCGCGAGCCGGCGCAGCGGCGCGGGCGCGCCTGCGTGCGGCCCGAGGTGTCGCGCACCATCACCTTCGGCCGGCGCGGCGTGAGCCTGGGCCAGTTCTTCGACCAGTACCTGCGCCACATGCGCCTCAGCTCCGCCTTCGTGCCCTTCGCCAGCCGCGACCTGTCCTACCTGCTGAGGGACGCCTACGACCGCCGCTTCCTGGGGGAGGTGTACGGCGCCCCCCTGGTGGGGGTGGAGCAGCTGCAGCAGGGGGGGGCCCTGGGGGGCCCCGGGCCCTACCGGGTCCAGTACTCCAGCAGGGACAGCTTCAAGGTCCTGGCCCGCAGCCTGGGCGTGATGGACGACCTGAAGTCGGGGGTGCCCCGCACCGGCTACAGGGGCGTGGTGGGCTTCCTGCACCGGGGCCGCAGGGTGTTCCTGGCCCCCCCCGAGGGGTGGAGCCAGTACGACCCCAGCTGGAGCTGAGCCCCGGGGGCCCCCCTCCCAGACCAAAGAATAGGGGGGGCCAGGGCCTCACTCCCTGACCCCCCAGGACCCACAGCAGTAGAGTTGATGTCACCTTTGAAGGTCCTTCCAGGACTTCCAGGACCCCTGAAAGTTTGGACTGTCCAGCCCCCCCCAAAATATGAATGAAGGGGGTTGAACCAGGTAGAGATCACCTGTAGTCACACACACACACAGGTGTGGTGCTCAGGAATGTCCCCCTGGACCAGAATCCCTCTGAGGCCACCTGAACGTTACCTGAGGACACCTGAAGACCTGAGGACAGCTGAAGACCTGAGGACACCTGAGGACAGCTGAGGACACCTGAGGACACTGAGGACAGCTGAGGACCTGAGGACACCTGAAGACAGCTGAGGACAGCTGAAGACCTGAGGACAGCTGAGGACCTGAGGACAGCTGAAGACCTGAGGACACCTGAAGACCTGAAGACACCTGAGGACCTGAGGACAGCTGAAGACCTGAGGACACCTGAGGACCTGAAGACACCTGAGGACCTGAGGACACCTGAAGACCTGAGGACACCTGAGGACCTGAGGACACCTGAGGACCTGAGGACATCTGAAGCCTGTCTGCTGTACTTGAACTGTGGTTCTCCACATGTGACTGATGTTTAGTGAATAACACATTAATGTTTAATTTGCTGGTTGAAAGTAGAAGAGAGTTTACACACACCTGACCAGGTGAGAGGTGACCAGGTGAGAGGTGACCAGGTGAGAGGTGACCAGGTGAGAGGTGACCAGGTGTGAGGTGACCAGGTGTGAGGTGACCAGGTGAGAGGTGACCAGGTGAGAGGTGACCAGGTGAGAGGTGACCAGGTGTGACTGGACCGACGTCAGCCTGGAGAACCCACCTGAAGGTGACGGTTACCTTTACTAGTCAGAATAAAATAACTTTACTAGTCAGAATAAAGGCTGTTTTGATATCTGCTCACCTGCTGCATCTGTAGAAGAACGGGGTATAACCTGGGGGGGTATAACCTGGGGGGGTATAACCTGGGGGTATAACCTGGGGGTATAACCTGGGGGGTATAACCTGGGGGGGTATAACCTGGGGGTATAACCTGGGGGGGTATAACCTGGGGGGGTATAACCTCGGGGGTAATAACCTGGGGGTATAACCTGGGGGGGTATAACCTCGATCCTGGGGGGGCCTGAACCTGAAGCTGCACCTCCGTCCTCCGGCCGGGGGGGGGCGCTGACGCAGCCCTGTAGCCGGAAGTCAGCGGCGGGAGGCCCCGGAGGTGTCTGTGGAGCTGCCTGTCGGGTCACGTGCCGGTCGGGTCACGTGCGCCGCGATGCCCGGACAGGTGAGCCCCCCTGAGCGGGCGGCCCCCCCCCCGGGGCCCGGCTCGTGCTTCGCGGCTCACCTGAACTTCTGCCCGGACTGCGGCTGCGTGCTGCCCCCCCGCGGGCTTCCGGCGTCGGGCCGCTGCCCCCGCTGCTGCTTCTGCCCCCCCCCCGCAGGTAAGACCCCCCCGCAGGTGAGCCCCCCCCACCTGGAACCGCCTGACCCTCCTCCCCCCCCAGAGGCCGACCAGCAGATCCGCTCGACGGTGACCCTGAACCCCGCCGAGGGGGGGCCCGCGTCCGTGGAGGAGCCTGAGCTGGGGGGCCCTGTGGTGAGTCCTCACCCTGACCCCTGACCCCCCCGGCCCCCCCGACCCTGACCCCCCCCGGTGTGGTTTCCAGATCGACAGGCGCTGCTCCAGATGTTCCAGGGAGGGGATGGTGTACCACAGCCGGCAGATGAGGTCGGCCGACGAGGGCCAGACCGTCTTCTACACCTGCCTGCACTGCAGGTGAGCCCCCATGTGCCCCCCCCCATGAGCCCCCCATGAGCCCCCCATGTGCCCCCCATGTGCCCCCCCATGTGCCCCCATGTGCCCCCCATGTGCCCCCCATGTGCCCCCCATGTGCCCCCATGAGCCCCCCATGTGCCCCCCATGTGCCCCCATGTGCCCCCATGTGCCCCCATGTGCCCCCCATGTGCCCCCATGTGCCCCCATGTGCCCCCCATGTGCCCCCCATGTGCCCCCCCATGTGCCCCCATGTGCCCCCATGTGCCCCCATGTGCCCCCCCATGTGCCCCCCATGTGCCCCCCATGTGCCCCCCCATGTGCCCCCCATGTGCCCCCCCCATGTGCCCCCCATGTGCCCCCATGTGCCCCCCATGTGCCCCCCCCCCATGTGCCCCCCATGAGCCCCCCATGTGCCCCCCATGTGCCCCCCCCATGTGCCCCCCATGTGCCCCCCATGAGCCCCCCATGTGACCCCCCATGTGCCCCCCATGTGCCCCCCATGTGCCCCCCATGAGCCCCCCATGTGCCCCCCATGAGCCCCCCATGTGCCCCCCATGTGCCCCCCATGTGACCCCCCCCCCATGTGCCCCCCCATGTGCCCCCCATGTGCCCCCCCATGTGCCCCCCCATGTGCCCCCATGTGCCCCCATGTGCCCCCCATGTGCCCCCCATGTGCCCCCCATGTGCCCCCCCATGTGCCCCCATGTGCCCCCATGTGCCCCCCATGTGCCCCCCATGAGCCCCCCATGTGACCCCCATGTGCCCCCCATGTGACCCCCCATGTGCCCCCCATGAGCCCCCCATGTGCCCCCATGAGCCCCCATGTGCCCCCATGTGCCCCCATGTGCCCCCATGAGCCCCCCATGTGCCCCCCCATGAGCCCCCCATGGCCCCCATGAGCCCCCCATGTGCCCCCCATGTGCCCCCCATGTGCCCCCCCATGTGCCCCCCATGTGCCCCCCATGAGCCCCCATGTGCCCCCCATGTGCCCCCCATGTGCCCCCTATGAGCCCCCATGTGCCCCCATGAGCCCCCCATGTGCCCCCCCCCATGTGCCCCCCATGTGCCCCCCATGTGCCCCCCATGTGCCCCCCATGTGCCCCCCATGTGCCCCCCCCATGTGCCCCCATGAGCCCCCATGTGCCCCCCATGTGCCCCCCCATGTGCCCCCCATGTGCCCCCCATGTGCCCCCATGAGCCCCCATGAGCCCCCATGTGCCCCCCATGTGCCCCCCATGTGCCCCCCATGTGCCCCCCATGTGCCCCCATGTGCCCCCATGAGCCCCCCATGAGCCCCCCATGAGCCCCCATGTGCCCCCATGTGCCCCCATGTGCCCCCATGTGCCCCCCATGTGCCCCCCATGTGCCCCCCCATGTGCCCCCCATGTGCCCCCCCCATGTGCCCCCCATGTGCCCCCCATGTGCCCCCCATGTGCCCCCCCCATGTGCCCCCATGTGACCCCCCATGTGCCCCCCCATGTGCCCCCCATGTGCCCCCCATGTGCCCCCCATGTGATTCCATGTGCCCCCATGAGCCCCCATGTGCCCCCCATGTGCCCCCCATGTGCCCCCCATGAGCCCCCATGCCCCCATGTGATGCCCCCATGAGCCCCCCATGTGCCCCCATGTGCCCCCATGTGACCCCCATGAGCCCCCCATGTGCCCCCCATGTGCCCCCATGTGCCCCCCCATGAGCCCCCCATGTGCCCCCATGTGCCCCCCATGTGCCCCCATGTGCCCCCCATGAGCCCCCCATGTGCCCCCCCATGTGCCCCCCCATGTGCCCCCCCCATGCCCCCCATGTGCCCCCCATGAGCCCCCCATGTGCCCCCCATGTGACCCCCATGTGCCCCCCCCCCCATGTGCCCCCCCCCCCCATGTGCCCCCCATGTGCCCCCCCATGTGCCCCCATGCCCCCCAGCCCCCACGCCCTCTCTGACCCCCCCCCCCTCTCTGAGCCCCCCCCCCCAGAGCCCCCACGCCCTCTCTGACCCCCCCCCCCCCACCCCTCTGACCCCCCACGCCCTCTCTGACCCCCCACGCCCTCTCTGACCCCCCACGCCCTCTCTGACCCGACCCCCACGCCCTCTCTGACCCCCCACGCCCTCTACCCCCCACGCCCCCTCTCTGACCCCCCAACCCCACGCCCTCTCGACCCCCACCCCCTCTCCGACCCCCACGCCCTCTCTGACCCCCACGCCCTCTCTGACCCCCACGCCCTCTCGACCCCCACGCCCTCTCTGACCCCCAGCCCTCCCCCCCACCCCCTCTCTGACCCCCCCACGCCCTCTCTGACCCCCCACGCCCTCTCTGACCCCCCGCCCCCCAGAGCCCCCACGCCCTCTCTGACCCCCCACCCCCTCTCTGACCCCCCCCCCTCTCTGACCCCCCACCCCCTCTCTGACCCCCCCCCAGAGCCCCACGCCCTCTCTGACCCCCACCCCCCTCTGACCCCCCACGCCCTCTCTGACCCCCCACCCCCTCTCTGACCCCCACCCCCTCTCTGACCCCCCACCCCCTCTCTGACCCCCCACCCCTCTCTGACCCCCACCCCCCTCTGACCCCCCACGCCCCTCTCTGACCCCCCACCCCCTCCTGACCCCCCACGCCCTCTCTGACCCCCCACCCCTCTCTGACCCCCCACCCCTCTCTGACCCCCCGCCCTCTCTGACCCCCCACCCCCTCTCTGACCCCCCACGCCCTCTCTGACCCCCCCCGCCCTCTCTGACCCCCCACCCCCTCTCTCTGACCCCCCACGCCCTCTCTGACCCCCACCCCCTCTGACCCCCCCACGCCCTCTGACCCCCCCCCCTCTCTGACCCCCCACGCCCTCTCT
This sequence comes from Lagocephalus sceleratus, assembly GCA_911728415.1. Classification (NCBI taxonomy): domain Eukaryota; kingdom Metazoa; phylum Chordata; class Actinopteri; order Tetraodontiformes; family Tetraodontidae; genus Lagocephalus; species Lagocephalus sceleratus. Next base: position 308,612 of record CAJVRN010000229.1, on the reverse strand, counting down.
GACCCCCCACGCCCTCTCTGACCCCCCCCAGAGCCCCCACGCCCTCTCTGACCCCCCCCCCCACGCCCTCTCTGACCCCCCACGCCCTCTCTGACCCCCCACCCCCCCCCCCGCCCTCTCTGACCCCCCACCCCCACCCCCTCTCTGACCCCCCACGCCCCCTCTGACCCCCCCTCTCTGCCCCCCTTTCCAGGTTCCAGGAGAAGGAGGACTCTTGAGGAACCTTCCTGCACCATAAAGACCTTCTTCATCACCTCCTTCCTCTTCTTCAAACACGCGACCTTAAACAACGCTGACATTAAATAAAAGTGTTTTTCTTCTCAAATTCTGGATCTTCTCTTTGTTGAACATCAAGGCTGACATTAAAGCACATGAAGATCAAAGAGTTTTGACTTCAGTCTCTTTTTAAGACTTTAACACATTCAAGTCTAAAACTGCCCCCGGGGGGGGGCTCGGATGGTGCTGCGGCGTCTCTAACGATGGTTAACTGTCTTTGATACCTTTGATCACCGTGTCTCTGAAGGATCAAAGGTAACAGATGAAAGCGTCTTCTTTTCGGACAGGCAGGTGAGCGGACTCCTCCCCGCAGGAAGGACCCCTGCGCGCATGCGCACTGTGAGCGGCTAACGGCTGGCTCGTCTCTAATTCTTCTGCAGTTTTCATTTTCAAACTTCAAAACGTCGTTCACGATGAGGTAATCCCGTTTAATCTTGCCCTCTTAATCTAGCCCTCTTAATCTAGCCCTCTTAATCTAGCTGCGTCTCCCTGGAAGAGTTAAGAGTCACGGCTGAGTCTGTTATAGTGATGCTAACGTGAGCGAGCTAACGACGGCTAATGAGACCTTTGTTAACAGATTATTGAGATTATTGATATTGTTGAGATTATTATTGAGATATTATTGAGATTATTCTTGAGACCATTGAGATTATTCAGGGTTTGGTTGATGTAGAGTTTGATGATGTATAGTTTGTGAAGATCATATACCTGATGTAGATTATGTATATCATAGACTATATAGATGATATAGATTAGATTATGTAGACTATATAGATGATATAGATTAGATTATGTAGACTATATAGATGATGTAGACTATATAGATGATGTAGACT
>CAJVRN010000229.1:292500-302500 GCA_911728415.1 Lagocephalus sceleratus | reverse complement strand
GAACTTCAGGGTCCACACCGTCATGACGCTGGAGCAGCAGGTGGGTGGGCCGGCCCCCCCCAGGTGGTCCGCACAGGTGTTGAGGGTGTGTGTGTGTGTGTGTGTGTGTGCGCAGGACATGGTGTGTTTCACCGCTCAGACCCTGGTCAGGGTTCTGTCTCATGGCGGCTACAGGAAGATCCTCGGTCTGGAGGGAGACGCCAGCTGTGAGTACCACTGGACGTGTGTGTGTGTCTGTGTGTGTGTCTGTGTGTGTGTCTGTGTGTGTGTCTGTGTGTGTGTCTGTATGTCCATCTGTGTGTGTGTCTGTATGTGTCTGTATGTCCATCTGTGTGTGTGTCTGTATGTCCATCTGTGTGTGTCTGAGTGTGTCTGTATGTCCATCTGTGTGTCTGTGTGTGTCTGTATGTCCATCTGTGTGTGTGTCTGTATGTCCATCTGTGTGTGTGTCTGTATGTCCATCTGTGTGTGTGTCTGAGTGTGCTGTATGTCCATCTGTGTGTGTCTGAGTGTGTCTGTATGTCCATCTGTGTGTGTCTGTATGTCCATCTGTGTGTGTGTCTGTATGTCCATCTGTGTGTGTGTCTGTATGTCCATCTGTGTGTGTGTCTGAGTGTGTCTGTATGTCCATCTGTGTGTGTCTGAGTGTGTCTGTATGTCCATCTGTGTGTGTCTGTATGTCCATCTGTGTGTGTGTCTGTATGTCCATCTGTGTGTGTGTCTGTATGTCCATCTGTGTGTGTCTGTATGTCCATCTGTGTGTGTGCTGTGTGTGTCTGTATGTCCATCTGTGTGTGTGTCTGTATGTCCATCTGTGTGTGTGTCTGTATGTCCATCTGTGTGTGTGTCTGAGTGTGTCTGTATGTCCATCTGTGTGTCTGTGTGTGTCTGTATGTCCATCTGTGTGTGTGTCTGTATGTCCATCTGTGTGTGTGTCTGAGTGTGTCTGTATGTCCATCTGTGTGTGTCTGAGTGTGTCTGTATGTCCATCTGTGTGTGTCTGTGTGTGTCTGTATGTCCATCTGTGTGTGTGTCTGTATGTCCATCTGTGTGTGTGTCTGTATGTCCATCTGTGTGTGTCTGAGTGTGTCTGTATGTCCATCTGTGTGTCTGTGTGTGTCTGTATGTCCATCTGTGTGTGTGTCTGTATGTCCATCTGTGTGTGTGTCTGTATGTCCATCTGTGTGTGTGTCTGAGTGTGTCTGTATGTCCATCTGTGTGTGTGTCTGAGTGTGTCTGTATGTCCATCTGTGTGTGTCTGTATGTCCATCTGTGTGTGTGTCTGTATGTCCATCTGTGTGTGTCTGAGTGTGTCTGTATGTCCATCTGTGTGTCTGTGTGTGTCTGTATGTCCATCTGTGTGTGTGTCTGTATGTCCATCTGTGTGTGTGTCTGTATGTCCATCTGTGTGTGTGTCTGAGTGTGTCTGTATGTCCATCTGTGTGTGTCTGTGTGTGTCTGTATGTCCATCTGTGTGTGTCTGTGTGTGTCTGTATGTCCATCTGTGTGTGTGTCTGTATGTCCATCTGTGTGTGTGTCTGTATGTCCATCTGTGTGTGTGTCTGTATGTCCATCTGTGTGTGTGTCTGAGTGTGTCTGTATGTCCATCTGTGTGTGTGTCTGAGTGTGTCTGTATGTCCATCTGTGTGTGTCTGTGTGTGTCTGTATGTCCATCTGTGTGTGTGTCTGTATGTCCATCTGTGTGTGTCTGTATGTCCATCTGTGTGTGTGTCTGTGTGTGTCTGTATGTCCATCTGTGTGTGTGTCTGTATGTCCATCTGTGTGTGTGTCTGTATGTCCATCTGTGTGTGTGCTGAGTGTGTCTGTATGTCCATCTGTGTGTCTGTGTGTGTCTGTATGTCCATCTGTGTGTGTGTCTGTATGTCCATCTGTGTGTGTGTCTGAGTGTGTCTGTATGTCCATCTGTGTGTGTCTGAGTGTGTCTGTATGTCCATCTGTGTGTGTCTGTGTGTGTCTGTATGTCCATCTGTGTGTGTGTCTGTATGTCCATCTGTGTGTGTGTCTGTATGTCCATCTGTGTGTGTGTCTGTATGTCCATCTGTGTGTGTCTGAGTGTGTCTGTATGTCCATCTGTGTGTGTGTCTGTATGTCCATCTGTGTGTGTGTCTGTATGTCCATCTGTGTGTGTGTCTGTATGTCCATCTGTGTGTGTGTCTGAGTGTGTCTGTATGTCCATCTGTGTGTGTCTGTATGTCCATCTGTGTGTGTGTCTGTATGTCCATCTGTGTGTGTGTCTGTATGTCCATCTGTGTGTGTCTGAGTGTGTCTGTATGTCCATCTGTGTGTGTGTCTGAGTGTGTCTGTATGTCCATCTGTGTGTGTCTGTGTGTGTCTGTATGTCCATCTGTGTGTGTGTCTGTATGTCCATCTGTGTGTGTCTGTATGTCCATCTGTGTGTGTGTCTGTGTGTGTCTGTATGTCCATCTGTGTGTGTGTCTGTATGCCCATCTGTGTGTGTGTCTGTATGTCCATCTGTGTGTGTCTGAGTGTGTCTGTATGTCCATCTGTGTGTGTCTGTGTGTGTCTGTATGTCCATCTGTGTGTGTGTCTGTATGTCCATCTGTGTGTGTGTCTGTATGTCCATCTGTGTGTGTCTGAGTGTGTCTGTATGTCCATCTGTGTGTGTGTCTGAGTGTGTCTGTATGTCCATCTGTGTGTGTCTGTGTGTGTCTGTATGTCCATCTGTGTGTGTGTCTGTATGTCCATCTGTGTGTGTCTGTATGTCCATCTGTGTGTGTGTCTGTGTGTGTCTGTATGTCCATCTGTGTGTGTGTCTGTATGCCCATCTGTGTGTGTGTCTGTATGTCCATCTGTGTGTGTGTCTGAGTGTGTCTGTATGTCCATCTGTGTGTGTCTGTGTGTCTGTATGTCCATCTGTGTGTGTGTCTGTATGTCCATCTGTGTGTGTGTCTGTATGTCCATCTGTGTGTCTGTATGTCCATCTGTGTGTGTGTCTGTATGTCCATCTGTGTGTGTCTGAGTGTGTCTGTATGTCCATCTGTGTGTGTGTCTGAGTGTGTCTGTATGTCCATCTGTGTGTGTCTGTATGTCCATCTGTGTGCGTGTCTGTATGTCCATCTGTGTGTGTGTCTGTATGTCCATCTGTGTGTGTGTCTGAATGTCCATCTGTGTGTGTGTCACACTGGCGTCATGGGTGTGTGTCCCTCCACAGACCTGGTGTCAGAAATGTCCACGTGGGACGGCGTGATCGTGACCCCGTCAGAGAAGGCGTACGAGAAGCCCCCCGAGAGGAAGGAGGAGGAGGACGAGGCCCTGGAGGAGGGGGGGGACGGGGAGGACGACAGCATGGAGACGCAGGACTGACCTCAGGTGACCCCAGACACGCGCCTCGCTCCCCCTGGGCCTCCATTCAACCTGTCTTGTGGTTCAGAGAAGTCACGTGGTCTGCGTTGAGCCCCGCCCCCAGGTTCAGCCCCGCCCCCCTTTTTTATTGGTTTGTGTCACTTTAGTTTTTTTAAGTTTATTTGTATCAGTTACAAAATAAAACCTCAAATAAAACCTTTTGTTTGTCATTTACATTCGAGTCACATTTGTGCAAAAGTGAGTAAACAAATGTTACTGAGGAAAAAGGTTTAAGTCATTAAACTAAAGATAGTTTAAAGAAGAAAACACACACAGGTGTTTAGAGGAGACAGCAGCTGACACACCTGGGTCACCTGGGTCACCTGGGCCTGGTGAACCTGGGTCACCTGGGTCACCTGGTGAACCTGGGCCTAGTTCACCTGGGTCACCTGGTGAACCTGGGTCACCTGGGTCTCCTGGTGAACCTGGGCCTAGTTCACCTGGGTCACCTGGTGAACCTGGGTCACCTGGTGAACCTGGGTCACCTGGCACCTGGGCCTAGTTCACCTGGGTCACCTGGTGAACCTGGGTCACCTGGTGAACCTGGGTCACCTGGTGAACCTGGGTCACCTGGGCGTTGGTTCCTGACTGCTGCAGGAGTGGCAGCAGGTGCGGCGGCGGCCTCAGGGCTTGAGCTTGAGCCAGGGGTGGACGATGGTGAGGATGGACAGGACGGAGGACGTGAGGCCGCAGGCGCCCACCAGGCCCGGGCCGCTGGGCCAGATGTGGAGGCGGTCCAGGGGGATGAACACGTCACAGCTGTTCTTCAGCAGGTCCAGCAGCAGCGGCGGGTTGCTGCGCAGCACCGAGAGCAGCAGGCGCAGACGCCTCCTCACCCACGGCGCCGCAGCCAGCCGGGGGAGGCGGGGGCGGGGGAGGGGGGGGGAGGAGCGCTCCTCCCGCTCCATCAGCAGGTGCAGCTCGTAGACGTCCCGCGTGAGGTTGAGGATGAGGGAGAAGAGGTAGTACCTGAGGACACGAGAGGACAGGTGTGAGGGACGTCCAGAACATCTGGACAACATCTGGACCCGCTCAGCCTCCAAAAGACTCCTTCAGACTCCACATCTGGACCACGATGGTCCGAGGAGGGGCTGAAGGTTCTGCCTCCACCTTCACAGCTGGAGAACCTTTAGGAGGTGAGACGTCTCCAGAACCAACACTGACTGGGAGCTGTGGGACTGGACCAACACTGGGAGCTGTGGGACTGGACCAACACTGACTGGGAGCTGTGGGACTGGACCAACACTGGGAGCTGTGGGACTGGACCAACACTGACTGGGAGCTGTGGGACTGGACCAACACTGGGAGCTGTGGGACTGGACCAACACTGGGAGCTGTGGGACTGGACCAACACTGGGAGCTGTGGGACTGGACCAACACTGGGAGCTGTGGGGCTGGACCAACACTGGGAGCTGTGGGACTGGACCAACACTGACTGGGAGCTGTGGGACTGGACCAACACTGGGAGCTGTGGGACTGGACCAACACTGGGAGCTGTGGGACTGGCTGTGGGGTGGACCAAACCTGGGGACTGGACCAACACTGGGAGCTGTGGGACTGGACCAACACTGGGAGCTGTGGGACTGGACCAACACTGGGAGCTGTGGGACTGGACCAACACTGGGAGCTGTGGGACTGGACCAACACTGGGAGCTGTGGGGCTGGACCAACACTGGGAGCTGTGGGGCTGGACCAACACTGACTGGGAGCTGTGGGGCGGCAGGGCTGACACCAGTTTGGGGCTCACCTGAAGGCCCTGTGGCTCCACCTGTCCTGGTCCAGGTGGGGGAGGAGGCGTGTCCGGGCGGCCCAGAGCAGGTGTTCACAGGTGAAGAACATGGCTCTGTTCAGGTGGCTGATGGTCAGCAGGAGCCTCAGGACGCCATCACACAGGTGCACGGCACGCTGGGCCGCCTGCAGAGCCTCCACAGAGTTACCCAGACGCAGCACTGCACACACACACACACACAGTCAGAGACACACACACACACACACACACAGAGTCAGAGACACACACACAGTCAGAGACACACACACACAGAGTCAGAGACACACACACACACAGAGTCAGAGACACACACACAGAGTCAGAGACACACACACACACAGAGTCAGAGACACACACACACAGAGTCAGAGACACACACACACAGTCAGAGACACACACAGAGTCAGAGACACACACACACAGAGTCAGAGACACACACACACACACAGAGTCAGAGACACACACACACAGAGTCAGAGACACACACACACACAGTCAGAGACACACACACACAGAGTCAGAGACACACACACACACACAGTCAGAGACACACACACTTGTCTCTCTCACTCTCACTCACTCACACACACACACACACACACCCTCCCCCTCCTCACACTTCCTGCTCAGACTCAGGTGAGTTTCCAGCTGTTTGATGGTTCCATGGAGGTCAGATGAAGCCCCGCCCCTCTGCAGCGTGTAGCCAATCAGAGTACAGGTGTACTGAGCCGCTCTGGAGGATCAGGTGAACAGACGAACAGGTGTATAATCTGGTGTTTTAGAGTCAGATTACTTGAGGATTCTGACTCACAGGTGTATAATCTGGCAGATTACCTGAGGATTTTGTCTTTATTCTGACTTTGTCCGTTGAAACGGACCCAGGCGTCCATGCTAGCTGTTAGCTGGAGCTAGCTCCTCCAGTCCGCTGAACTCTCCACCACAGAAACACAATGTCTGATAATGACGGGCTGATAACAACCCCAACTCAATCCGGTCAATCCACGGCGGCTTGTGATTAAAAATAATTTATAAAAAAGTAAATTAAAAACCCAGAAGTCTGGAGAAGCCAGGAGAAGTGGAGCTTCTTCTTCTTCGTGTGTTTTGACAGGCGTGTGGAGGAGGTCCGCCCCTAGTGGAGAGGAGCTCCAACTGCTCGCTCCAAACTCATTAATTACTGGTAAATAACAAGCATTTTAATCAATTTAATTAAATAATTACTGGTAAATAACAAGCATTTTAATCAATTGATTTAATTAAATAATTTCTGGTGCACCAACAAGCATGTTATATTCTCACAGTAGTGTAATTATAATAAGAAACAGAACAGTCTTTGTTTTCAATCTATATGTAAATATTCATTAAACGTAACTTTTCATAGATTAAAATCCACAACCTTGTTGAAACTGTTAGTCATGAGCAAAAAAGAGTGACAAAAACATAGAAATACGGCAATTTAATTTGTTTATAATCATATATAGTGAACATTACAAGAGCGAAACATCTTTACAACAGAACAAGCAGAAAAACAGTCAACAAAAAGTTAACACTATTGTAAAATGGACAATTGTAATAATTGTTTAGTGCACACAATTTAATATTCTTTAAACTTTGAAATAAATATGTTCAATCTTTCTTGAGTAGACTGACACGTGTTGACATAAAGTCGTGATGAAGGTCTGAATTTAACTTTTCGCACAATTATCAAAACTGAATGAAATCTGAGAAACAACAAACAGCCGAGTTTTAGAATGAAGCCAAGTTCAAAGAGGTTAACCGGATTACTGTTACCATGACAACCGATGTTCAGAGACACAGACGACCACATGAGAGCTCTACTAAAGTGAAGACGGAAGGCCTACATCGCCCCCTGGTGGCTGGCTGCGATACAGACGTGAGACGTCCTCCAGAAGCTGTTTTCAGCTCTCTCTAGTTTCATGACAAACAGTTTCACTAATGACCTTGACCTTCTGACCTAAACGTGGTGAGTTCATCTGAAGGTGAGAACACGCTCATCGTTACGGAACATCACAGCCTCAAAGGTGGGCGTGACGGAGAGATGAAGACGAGGAGGAGGGCGAGAACAGACGAAGAGGGTCATCGACGGACACACGGATCCTGAGGGAACCACAACACGCTCGCGTCATGTGACCACAGAAGGCACAAATCATAAAGATGTGAGGGTCGTGTGAAGGTCACATGAAGGTCACATGAAGGTCACGTGTGATCAGATCGCTCAACCTTGATGGAAGGTTAAAAAAGGAAGTGGAGTTATTTTGGGTTTGTTATTCTTTAACGCTATCAACTGGTTGCCAGGGTAACCTTTTGTTGCCACATCTTTGGTAAAAAGGGTTTTTGGCTTTATTTGATCAGTTACTGCTGTCTTTGATTGATCTTTCTCAATTTGGTCTCTAATCTTCTGTCTCCGGGGTAACACAGACATCAAACACACGACAGATCAAAGGACAGAACAAAGACTTTATCAACTGTTGTGTTGGTGTGTCAGCGGCTGTACGTGTGTGAGGTTTGTGTTCATCCATTTGTGTAACTGACTGATTTGGCATCTACAGACTGATTATTGATCGATCGGGTGATCAGAAGTTCCCGAGTCCGCTCAGCCGAGGACGTGTCGGTCAGTCTGAGAGGTCAGAGGTCGCGGTTGATCTTTGCGTTTCATCTATAAATGAAGGAGGAGCAAACCCGGAGAACAGAAAAGGCACGAGCTGAAGGCTGGGCGGGTCCGCGGTACTGGGGGGTTCCCAGTCAGACCAGTAAGACCAGAGCAGCCGTTTTGGTTAATGTGAGAGAAGCTTTGAGGTATTGTGGCTCTGCCGTCGACCTGGCACCACCCGCAGCAGCAACACCCGTTTACAGCTACACAACTGCTGCTACAGCCTGACGACGTCACTCGGCAGAGTGGGAATGGCTGTCTACGTTACGCCTTGACAACAACACCGAGACGACCCTCGCCTCTCCGCCGGCCTGTCTGATGTGCAGAACACTCGTTGCATAAAGGAGAGAACGTCCCTGATCGCAACACCCCAAACATCAGCACAGTCGCCTGCCTTGAGACTGCGCCTGACCCTGTTTACACCCGCCACGCTCTCGCCTGTCATGTGACCTGCATGAGGTCACCGCTGTTGTCATGGAGACGCAGCGAGACAGTGATTGATGCTGCTGGAAAGATCAGCAGCTTCATTGGTGCTCAGCTCAACGCTGGCTGACCAACACTGCTACGAGCCCGGGACCCCGGTAACCACGGTAACACTGGTAACTGTGGTTGCCCTGGTAAGCATGCAGGTTGGATCACTCTCGTACTGGGACAGTCGTACTGGGACAGTCATACTGGGACAGTCCTACTGGTAGTTATACTGGGACAGTCGTATTGGGACAGTTGTACTGGGACAGTCGTACTGGGACAGTCATACTGGGACAGTCATACTAGTAGTTATACTGGGACAGTCGTATTGGGACAGTTGTATTGGGACAGTCGTACTGGGACAGTCATACTGGGACAGTCATACTGGGACAGTCATACTAGTAGTTATACTGGGACAGTCGTATTGGGACAGTTGTATTGGGACAGTCGTACTGGGACAGTCATACTGGGACAGTCATACTGGGACAGTCATACTAGTAGTTATACTGGGACAGTCGTATTGGGACAGTCATACTGGGACAGTCATACTAGTAGTTATACTGGGACAGTCGTATTGGGACAGTTGTATTGGGACAGTCGGACTGGGACAGTCATACTAGTAGTTATACTGGGACAGTCGTATTGGGACAGTTGTATTGGGACAGTCATACTGGGACAGTCATACTGGGACAGTCATACTGGGACAGTCATACTAGTAGTTATACTGGGACAGTCGTATTGGGACAGTTGTATTGGGACAGTCGTACTGGGACAGTCATACTGGGACAGTCATACTGGGACAGTCATACTGGGACAGTCCTACTGGTAGTTATACTGGGACAGTCGTATTGGGACAGTTGTATTGGGACAGTCGTACTGGGACAGTCATACTGGGACAGTCATACTGGGACAGTCATACTAGTAGTTATACTGGGACAGTCGTATTGGGACAGTTGTATTGGGACAGTCGTACTGGGACAGTCATACTGGGACAGTCATACTAGTAGTTATACTGGGACAGTCGTATTGGGACAGTTGTATTGGGACAGTCATACTGGGACAGTCATACTAGTAGTTATACTGGGACAGTTGTATTGGGACAGTCGTACTGGGACAGTCATACTGGGACAGTCATACTGGGACAGTCATACTAGTAGTTATACTGGGACAGTCGTATTGGGACAGTTGTATTGGGACAGTCGTACTGGGACAGTCATACTGGGACAGTCATACTAGTAGTTATACTGGGACAGTCGTATTGGGACAGTTGTATTGGGACAGTCGTATTGGGACAGTCATACTGGGACAGTCATACTAGTAGTTATACTGGGACAGTCGTATTGGGACAGTTGTATTGGGACAGTCATACTAGTAGTTATACTGGGACAGTCGTATTGGGACAGTTGTATTGGGACAGTCATACTAGTAGTTATACTGGGACAGTCGTATTGGGACAGTTGTATTGGGACAGTCATACTAGTAGTTATACTGGGACAGTCATATTGGGACAGTTGTATTGGGACAGTCGTACTGGGACAGTCATACTGGGACAGTCATACTAGTAGTTATACTGGGACAGTCGTATTGGGACAGTTGTATTGGGACAGTCGTACTGGGACAGTCATACTAGTAGTTATACTGGGACAGTCGTATTGGGACAGTTGTATTGGGACAGTCGTACTGGGACAGTCATACTAGTAGTTATACTGGGA
>CAJVRN010000229.1:257500-287500 GCA_911728415.1 Lagocephalus sceleratus | reverse complement strand
GGGGCAGCGCCGGCCCGTACCGGTCCGGGGGGGGCAGCTTGAGGGCCGTCTGGTGGTCGGACAGGGGCACCCCCGGGGGGAGGTCCATCTGGATGCAGTCGTGGATGTACTCCTCTTTGATGAGGCCGGCGGGGGCTGTCGACACAGGTGGGACAGGTGAGCCCCCCCCACGTGGGTACCCCCCCCCCCCCACCGGCAGGGGGCGCTGCGGGACACTCACCGCTGTTGGGGAGGCTGAGGCCGACTGTAAGAGAGCAGACTGACCGTTAGACGGCGTCGGAAACACCGACCACGGCGGGGGGGCGGGGCCTACCGATGCCCGGGGACACCACCCTCTCGTAGTGGTACGGGTTCACGCACACGTTGTCGTACTTCAGGTCGAAGGCGTACTGGCAGAACTTGACGTGCTTCAGCTCGTTCTTGTGCAGGTCGGGCCAGCGCCACAGGCGGGCGTAGATGACGTGGGGGAAGCCCTTCCTGCCCGCCACCTGCGGGGGGCGGGGTTAACCAATCAGACGAGACGCCGGCGCCACAGGGGGGCGGGGTTAACCAATCAGAGGAGACGCCGGCGCCACAGGGGGGTGGGGTTAACCAATCAGACGAGACGCCGGCGCCAGGGGGGCGGGGCTCACCTGCAGCCGCCCGTCCAGCGTCCTCTGGATGGTGACACACTTGCTGGGGTGGACGCCGTTGGTGGTGATGGCGGTGATGAGGGAGTCCAGCTCGTCCTTCTTCTCCTTCAGCTTCTTCACCAGACTCTCGATGGCGCGTTTGGCGAAGCCCTCGTTCTCGCCGCCCTGCCGGTGACACATGAGGCTGTGGACGATGCTGAGGCAGGCGTCGCTGCTGCTGGGCGGGGTCACCGACATGATGCTGGGGACGGCAACGACAACAGGGTTCAACCCACCGACCGGGGGGAGGAGCTTCAACCTGGGGGAGGAGCTTCAACCCACCGACCCAGGGGGAGGGACTCAGGTGACTCACCTGCTGTTAAGGTGGTCGGCCAATGAGTGACCAGACAGTTCACTGGCATCATGGTGGCCCAGGTCAGGCTCCGCCCCTGTCACAGGAAGAGGCGGGGCTTCAGCCGTGATGCAACACCTGAAGAACCGCCCTGAAACCCCTGATCCTGGGACAGAGGTTACACTTCTGCTCCCTCCATCACCCATCCCTCTCTCCATCCTCATCCATCCATCCTTCATCCATCCATCACCCCTCCATCATCCCTTCATCATCCATCCATCCTTCATCCATCCCTCTCTCCATCCCTCATCCATCCATCCTTCATCCATCCATCACCCCTCCATCATCCCTTCATCATCCATCCATCCTTCATCCATCCCTTCATCATCCATCCATCCCTCATCCATCCCTCCATCCCTCTGACCCTGTTTTTGATCAAATAAAAGAAACTGAAATTAAGAATTTAAATTTGACATCAACACAACTCAATTTTGGTGAATTTAAAGAAAATGTGATCATTTATCAAAGCAAAACTCCAGATACACACGTGCTCTCTCTCTCGCACACACACACACACTCTTCATGTGCAGACAGCCTCAGTGATTTCTGAAGGAATCTTCATTTTCTTCTGCCTGCTGACGTGATGGAGCTCCTCTTTGATCTTCCAGGAGCAGCTGCGTCTCTTTGATCTTCCTGCTCAGGTTCAAAGTTGGAGATGAAGGGGAGCTTCTGCTGATCCAAACCCGGTTCGGACCCGGAGCTGCCGAGCCCGACCGCCTCTTCACACTCAGAAACACACACTCACTCTGACACACACACTCACTCTGACACACACTCACACACACAGACACACACTCACACACACACCCACACACACACACACACACACACACACACACTCACACACACACACAGCTGGACTTACACATGAGCCGGGGCGACGGGAGAAGTTGCGGGTGAATGCGGGGCCGGTCTGGTCCTCTGGTCCTCTGGTCCGGTCCTCTGGTCCTCTGGTCCGGTCCTCTGGTCCTCTGGTCCTCTGGTCCGGTCCTCTGGTCCGGTCCTCTGGTCCTCTGGTCCGGTCCTCTGGTCCGGTCCTCTGATCCTCTGGTCCGGTCCTCTGGTCCTCTGGTCCGGTCCTCTGGTCCGGAGCGGAGCCGCCGTCGGGCTCGGGGCGGCCGCGCTCGCGCCGCTGTCAGGCCGCTTTGATCACTGGGCCGCTCGGCGCTGCTCTTTTATGCTTTGATCCCTCTCGACGCCTCCTCGTGCATCCTGGCCGACCCGCACGCGCACGCCACAACAACAATAGACGGCGGCCGTCGTGCACGTCGGCGTCTCGCGCCGCTGCAGCCAATGGGCGCGCGGCTCTGAGAGCGGCGGCGGCCGCAGCCAATGGGCGCGCGCGCCCGGCGGGGCCGCGAGACTGTTGTTTTAAGGTGGCGCCGAGGAGATTAGCGCGGGCGCGCGCGGCGCGGGGGCGCGCGGCGGAAGTGCACGATCAAAGCCGACGTGAAGCTTCAGCGACTTAAAGTCCAAGTTTGTCTTTGATGTTCGGAGCTTCTCCAGGAGGTTTGTCTGAGCAGCTTTAATTGGACACGTTAAACACAGTGACAACATCTGGTCCTGCATAACCTAACATCTGGTCCTGTATAACCTAACATCTGGTTAAGTATAACCTAACATCTGGTCCTGCATAACCTAACATCTGGTTAAGTATAACCTAACATCTGGTTAAGTATAACCTAACATCTGGTCCTGCATAACCTAACATCTGGTCCTGCATAACCTAACATCTGGTTAAGTATAACCTAACATCTGGTCCTGCATAACCTAACATCTGGTCCTGTATAACCTAACATCTGGTTAAGTATAACCTAACATCTGGTCCTGCATAACCTAACATCTGGTTAAGTATAACCTAACATCTGGTCCTGCATAACCTAACATCTGGTCCTGTATAACCTAACATCTGGTTAAGTATAACCTAACATCTGGTCCTGCATAACCTAACATCTGGTTAAGTATAACCTAACATCTGGTCCTGCATAACCTAACATCTGGTCCTGTATAACCTATCATCTGGTTAAGTATAACCTAACATCTGGTCCTGCATAACCTAACATCTGGTTAAGTATAACCTAACATCTGGTCCTGCATAACCTAACATCTGGTCCTGTATAACCTAACATCTGGTCCTGCATAACCTAACATCTGGTCCTGCATAACCTAACATCTGGTTAAGTATAACCTAACATCTGGTTAAGTATAACCTAACATCTGGTTAAGCATAACCTAACATCTGGTTAAGTATAACCTAACATCTGGTCCTGCATAACCTAACATCTGGCTAAGTATAACCTAACATCTGGTTAAGTATAACCTAACATCTGGTTAAGTATAACCTAACATCTGGTCCTGCATAACCTAACATCTGGCTAAGTATAACCTAACATCTGGTTAAGTATAACCTAACATCTGGTCCTGCATAACCTAACATCTGGTTAAGTATAACCTAACATCTGGTTAAGTATAACCTAACATCTGGTCCTGCATAACCTAACATCTGGTTAAGCATAACCTAACATCTGGTCCTGTATAACCTAACATCTGGTTAAGTATAACCTAACATCTGGTCCTGCATAACCTAACATCTGGTTAAGCATAACCTAACATCTGGTTAAGTATAACCTAACATCTGGTTAAGCATAACCTAACATCTGGTCCTGTATAACCTAACATCTGGTTAAGTATAACCTAACATCTGGTTAAGCATAACCTAACATCTGGTTAAGTATAACCTAACATCTGGTTAAGCATAACCTAACATCTGGTTATGTATAACCTAACATCTGGTCCTGTATAACCTAACATCTGGTTAAGTATAACCTAACATCTGGTCCTGTATAACCTAACATCTGGTTAAGCATAACCTAACATCTGGTTAAGTATAACCTAACATCTGGTTAAGTATAACCTAACATCTGGTCCTGCATAACCTAACATCTGGTTAAGCATAACCTAACATCTGGTCCTGCATAACCTAACATCTGGTTAAGTATAACCTAACATCTGGTCCTGTATAACCTAACATCTGGTCCTGCATAACCTAACATCTGGTCCTGTATAACCTAACATCTGGTCCTGCATAACCTAACATCTGGTTAAGTATAACCTAACATCTAGTTATGTGTAACCTAACATCTGGTCCTGTATAACCTAACATCTGGTTAAGCATAACCTAACATCTGGTCCTGTATAACCTAACATCTGGTTAAGTATAACCTAACATCTGGTTATGTATAACCTAACATCTGGTTAAGTATAACCTAACATCTGTTCATGTATAACCTAACATCTGGTTAAGTATAACCTAACATCTGGTTATGTATAACCTAACATCTGGTTAAGTATAACCTAACATCTGGTCCTGTATAACCTAACATCTGGTTAAGCATAACCTAACATCTGTTCATGTATAACCTAACATCTGGTCCTGTATAACCTAACATCTGGTCCTGTATAACCTAACATCTGGTTAAGCATAACCTAACATCTAGTTAAGCATAACCTAACATCTGTTCATGTATAACCTAACATCTGGTTATGTATAACCTAACATCTGGTCCTGTATAACCTAACATCTGGTTATGTATAACCTAACATCTGGTTAAGTATAACCTAACATCTGGTCCTGTATAACCTAACATCTGGTTAAGTATAACCTAACATCTAGTTATGTGTAACCTAACATCTGGTCCTGTATAACCTAACATCTGGTTAAGCATAACCTAACATCTGGTCCTGTATAACCCAACATCTGGTTAAGTATAACCTAACATCTGGTTAAGTATAACCTAACATCTGGTTATACATGAGGAGACAAAACAACAGTTCTGCTCATGTAAACTCCAGAAAAACAATTAATTTTATTATCCAAGTTAACTGCGTCAAATCAAGTTCACCAACATCAACATCAAAGCACCGTCTGCAGGCTGAGACAGATGGACGAGCTCACATACGTGGACAATAACGTGCTTAAGGGAGCAGGTAGAGGCTGTGGACCAGGTCCTCACATCACAGAAGACAGGTCAGGGTGTGTGGGGACAGGGGGACAGCAAGACAGAGGGACAGCAGGACGGCTCCCTGGATCTCAGACGGACGTGTCCACCCCAGGCTCAGGGTTTGCTGGGGGAGCGCGTGGTGAAAACGCCCGAAGCCTCCAGCATGGTCTTTCTTCGTGCTGTCTCCTTAGCGACGTTGTGATGGAGCCTCCTCAGACGCTCCTGGAACCAGAGGGGAGGAGATAACGAGGGTCTACATGATGACCTCTAGACCACTCAGCCACGAGGCCAGGAGCTTCAGACCTTCTGACAGGAGCTCCACCCACCTGTGCGTTCTGCAGGATGTTGTTCACCAGCACCACTCGTCTCCTGGCGTTCAGCAGCTTCTTCACGTAGGGGTCCAGGTCCAGGGCAACCTTCTGGTGCTCATTGATTCTGCATAACTCTGATAAAGCAACAAGGTGAAGCGTCACAGAGAAGACTGGTCCTCACAACGAGACAGACTGTTGTCAGAAGGGAAGGTGTGACTCAGGACCGTACCTGCTGCCAGGTTGTCAATGTGTTCCCTCAACTCCACCTGACTCTCTCTGTAAACAACAACAACAACAACAACAACATGATCTGATGAGAACAAACAATAAGAGAGCACCAGACAGGAGAGCTGCTCAGACCACATGCTGCTGATCCTGGTCCATCCTGGACGAGGATCAGACTGGACCAGGACTGGACCCGGACCAGGATCAGACTGGACTGGAGTAGGATCAGGATCAGACTGAACCAGTCCAGTCCAGCCTGGTCCAGGTCCAGTCCAGTCTGATCCTCGTCCTGGTCCAGTCTGATCCTCGTCCAGGACCAGTCTGATCCTGGTCCAATCCTGGTCCCGTCCCCGTCCCCCACCCCGTCTCCTGGGCCGTCGGTACCTGACGGAGTGGACGTGCGTGTCCAGCTGCCTGACGGCGGGTGTGAGCAGGTCCAGCAGCCCCGCAGACATCAGCTCCGTCCCCGGACCAGGACCAGGACCCGGACCCGGACCCGGACCAGAACCCTCCACCGCCGCCATTTCACAGCCCGACGCCGCCGACGTCACGGTGACGTCAGCGTCACGAGCCCGGCTCCATTTTCTGCTCGGCTGCGGTAGCTTTAGCTCGTTGGGACAAAGCTGCTCCGAACCCCGGCCCGCTCCAGACCCAACGGCGGTCCGGTCCACCTCAGCCCCCCGAGGGACAGCAGCACTGCCCAGCTGCCGCTGAGCAAGCGACGGAGTCGAACCAGCAACCTCTGGGTCGACCAGCTACCTGCTAAAGCTAACGGCTGGAGGGCCTCTGAGACTGTGAGTATGAGACAAAAACACCGACTTACGGCACAAAACGGCTTTAAAACACCGACTTACGGCACAAAACGGCTTTAAAACACCGACTTAAGGCACAAAACGGTTTTAAAACACCGACTTAAGGCACAAAACGGTTTTAAAACACCGACTTAAGGCACAAAACGGTTTTAAAACACCGACTTAAGGCACAAAACGGTTTTAAAACACCGACTTAAGGCACAAAACGGTTTTAAAACACCGACTTACGGCACAAAACGGCTTTAAAACACCGACTTAAGGCACAAAACGGCTTTAAAACACCGACTTACGGCACAAAACGGTTTTAAAACACCGACTTACGGCACAAAACGGTTTTAAAACACCGACTTAAGGCACAAAACGGTTTTAAAACACCGACTTAAGGCACAAAACGGTTTTAAAACACCGACTTAAGGCACAAAACGGTTTTAAAACACCGACTTAAGGCACAAAACGGCTTTAAAACACCGACTTACGGCACCAAACGGCTTTAAAACCAAGATTTAAGGCACAAAACAGACTTAAAACACTGATTTAAGGCACAAAACATATTTAAAACACTCATTTAAGGCCTTTGAAGACGTTTGAAGATTCTGACACAGGTTCTTATATAAGATTATATACAAAACAACGATTTAAGGCACAAAAATGGCTTTAAAATAATGATTTAAGGCACAAAACAGGTTTAACACACTGATTTAAGGCATAAAACATATTTAAAACACTGATTTAAGGCACAAAAATGGCTTTAAAATAATGATTTAAGACACAAAACAGGTTTAACACACTGATTTAAGGCATAAAACATATTTAAAACACTGATTTAAGGCACAAAAATGGCTTAAAATAATGATTTAAGACACAAAACAGATTTAAAACACTGATTTAAGGCCTCCTCCCTCTAAATACCAACACCTTTAAAGATTCCGACATAGGTTCTTATATATAATAAGTTTGTGCATGCTGGATGAAACTCTTTGTTTTCATTATTGATAAAGTTATTATAATCCCAATGAATATTCACATTACTCTTGGCCCGGCTCTTGTTTTCCAGGCAGTTATTTATTTAAAAGTCATCAGCAGGTTTAAAGTTACACATCTCAGCCTTAATGAGGTTTACAGTCTGGTGGAAATAACCAGGGTTACTTACCGTTGTGTGTACGTATCTAAAAAATAAAGTTATAATGATACAGTAGCTGGTATCTGCATACTTTACTGCACATGTTTGCTCATCCTTTGTCTTCCATATTTCTGTTCTTATTTTTAGGAGCCTCCAAAGAAAGTGTGTCAAAATGAGTGCCACTTCTTCACAAAAAGTTGTGCTGAAAAGCACCACCAAAGTGTCCCTGAACGAGCGGTGAGAAGCCAAGCACGCTGTCAGCAGTTACACACTCCATGCAAAGGCCTGCGTTGGCATGTGAAACATCTGGTGCTTCTCACGGAGACCCTCCGGCCCTGGCGCCATGTCGTTCCAGCTGTGCCAGTGTGTTGGCTGCTCGCTCACATCTGTCCCCTTTGGCATCGGTGTGGTTAACTGCAGAACCTCGTGTGTTTGTGGGCAGCGCACGCGTGCACTTACGGGGTGTGAGGGTCCACGTGGTAAGGTTGTGTTGAGCCACCCCGCCGTTGTGCGTCCAGCTGCAGAGGAAGGGCGTGTGGGTGTGGCGGGGAGGGTGGCGCCCCCCGCCTCAGGATGCCCTCTCACACCTGGACGTGCAGCCCGCTGTCTCCTCTCCGCTGCTCCTCTTTAAGACCCGGCGCCCAGCCCGAGCGTGGACGTGACGGGGAGCTGCCGCGGCGCTGCTCTCCGGGGTCGCGGTCCACGCTGTAAGAGGCTGGGCGGTGAAGCACCCCTCCTGCCCGGGGCCCCCACGGGGCCGCTCAGCGGGGGCCCGTAAGCGGCACGGTGCTCTTCCTCGGGCACGCTCTCTCTGCTCCTGTCGGCCCGGCGCTGGGCGCCACCACGGACTACCTCCAAAGGCCTCAGGCGCCACACAGACGTCCCACCAGTGCAGCGGCCTGGTTCAGGGGCGCGGTCAGCAGGGGGGGCCAGATGTGCCAGATGTTAGTGGGCCGCTGGAGCGCCGGGGCCTGATGTGGCGACCTGCCTCCTCTTGGGTCTTTCTTTGTGTTCCTAATGTGATCGTGTGTGATTGAGGGAGAAGACGGCGGCCTGGGTCACATGACTGAGGCGCCGTGCCCCGCCCCTGAGCCTCCTGTGTCCCGTCCCCTTCTTTACCTCCTCCTTCTCTTCCCTCCCCCCCCAAAGCTTCACTAACATGCTGAAGAACAAGCAGCCTGCTGCCGTGAGCATTCGAGCCACCATGCAGCAGCAGCACTTGGCGAGCGCCCGCAACCGCCGCCTCGCCCAGCAGATGGAGAACCGGCCGTCGGTGCAGGCTGCTCTCAATCAGAAGCAGGTGAGGCGGGGCCGCGCCCCCCAGGCTGGGCGGGCCAGGTGGGGCCGCGCCCCCAGGCCGGCGGCGCCCCCACGGTAACGCGTGTGCATGCGTGACTCCACCCTAGAGTCTGAAGCAGCGGCTGGGCAAAGGCAACATCCAGGCGCGGCTGGGCCGGCCCGTCGCCCACATGATGCGCGGGGGCGCCGGCGGAGGGCGGGGCCTGCGCGGGATGACCAGAGGGGGCCTGCGGGGGCGAGCCAGAGGCGGCGTGATGAGGGGGGCGCTGTCCCTGAGAGGTGGGCCCGTTTCTCCGCTCGGCTGTCGGCCCGTGCTGTCGCCAACCACCCGCTGTCTCCCTGCAGCCAAGAGGACGCCCGTGGGCGGCATCGTGAGGGGCCGCGGCGCCGCCGGCCGCCTGGCCGTGCGTCGAGGAGGCCGTAACCGCGGAGCGTTTCCAGGCAGAGGAGCGGCCCGGGAGGGCTGGTCAGAGGTCGGTCCGGCTCCGCGTCACCTGACCGCGTCACCTGACCGCGTCACCTGACCGCGTCACCTGACCCGCTCGGGCTCACCTGTGTTTTCAACAGGACGCGGGGGGATGCGCGGCCGCGGAGGATTCGCCGGTCGAGGGCGGGGCCGAGGGAGGGGCCGCGGCAGACCGGCCGTGACCCGGGAACAGCTGGACAACCAGCTGGACGCCTACATGTCCAAGACCAAAGGTCACCTGGACGCCGAGCTGGACGCCTACATGGCCCAGGCCGACCCCAACAGCATGGAGTGACGGCGGCACTGACCCCGCCTCCACGGCGCTGTAGTTTACACCTGAAGACGTGCTGTTGGCCACGCCCTCACGCTGCTGTGGCCCCAGCGCAGCAGCAGACAGGACCACCTCCGGATCAGCACGGCTCCTGTCAGGATGTCCGGGGACGCCCTCACCTCCCCTCTGGTTCCTCCCTGAATTCGTCTCACCGCTCTCACGTCTGGCTCCACTTCTCTTCTGCCAACAGCTGCAAAGCATTTTAAATTATTTGTTAAAGGAATGTCAGTTTTTTACCGTTTCTTTGTTACATATTTAAGAATGCTGCGATGAAGTTTTTGTTCCCTCACACCCTCCAGATGTTGTCTCTGCCCTGGAGTGTCTCATTTGTACAAAATTAGCCAAAGTTTCAGTTCACGTGTGTGTTTGTGTTCCCTGATTTTACTTCAGTAAAGTTCAGTTCAGATGAAGTTTGTGTTCCCTGATTTTACTTCAGTAAAGTTCAGTTCAGATGGTTGGGGCCGTCCTTGGGAGCAGCTGTGGTCTCACGTTGAGTGAGCTGCACGAGAAGTTCCCACCTGCGGAGCGTCTGCTGACAGAAGCTCCCTCAGGAGGGCAGGCTGAACCAGACCTCGTGAGTGTGCTGGAGGACTCTGAGGTCTGCCTCCTGAGGTGGACGAGGTCTTGGGTAAGGGGCTGCTTGCCCCAGCTGAGGAAGATCACTGCTGGTTGGTGTCCCAGTGGTGTGGATCCATGACCCCCCCAGGTGACAGATGACTCCTCCCCTCTCAGGTGACAGATGACTCCTCCCCCTCTCAGGTGAGGCTTCTCCAGATGCTGATCACAGCAGATCTCTGCTCAGGTGAGCCTCACGTTGGGTGTGGGGGGGGTTTTGTGTGTCCTGTTTTGTGGTAGTTTGTTGTGTGTCCTGTTTTGTGGTAGTTTGTTGTGTGTCCTGTTTTGTGGTAGTTTGTTGTGTGTCCTGTTTTGTGGTAGTTTGTTGTGTGTCCTGTTTTGTGGTAGTTTGTTGTGTGTCCTGTTTTGTGGTAGTTTGTTGTGTGTCCTGTTTTGTGGTAGTTTGTTGTGTGTCCTGTTTTGTGGTAGTTTGTTGTGTGTCCTGTTTTGTGGTAGTTTGTTGTGTGTCCTGTTTTGTGGTAGTTTGAGAACCAAACGCGTCACTCACAGTGGGTCGTGCTCGGAGTGGTCGCTGGGTGGCAGCACCGAAAGGCCGGCTGCTATGGTAACCGAACCAAAGAAGACGGAGCCGGAAAGTAGTTCTCACTGACGTAGAGCTGCATATAAAAAGGGCCTGCGCCGCCATTCCCGCCTCTTCTCTGCGGACTGTGGAAGGAGTCCGGCTGCACCCCCCCGAGGTGAGTTAAAATACCGGGTTAAACCTTTAACAATAACCCCCCGAGGTGAGTTAAAATACCGGGTTAAACCTTTAACAATAACCCCCGAGGTGAGTTAAAATACCGGGTTAAAGCTCTAAAATACCGGGTTAAACCTTTAACAATAACCCCCCGAGGTGAGTTAAAATACCGGGTTAAAGCTCTAAAATACTGGGTTAAACCTTTAACAATAACCCCCGAGGTGAGTTAAAATACCGGGTTAAAGCTCTAAAATACTGGGTTAAACCTTTAACAATAACCCCCGAGGTGAGTTAAAATACCGGGTTAAACCTTTAACAATAACCCCCCGAGGTGAGTTAAAATACCGGGTTAAAGCTCTAAAATACCGGGTTAAACCTTTAACAATAACCCCCGAGGTGAGTTAAAATACCGGGTTAAACCTTTAACAATAACCCCCCCGAGGTGAGTTAAAATACCGGGTTAAAGCTCTAAAATACCGGGTTAAACCTTTAACAATAACCCCCCGAGGTGAGTTAAAATACCGGGTTAAAGCTCTAAAATACCGGGTTAAACCTTTAACAATAACCCCCGAGGTGAGTTAAAATACCGGGTTAAAGCTCTAAAATACTGGGTTAAACCTTTAACAATAACCCCCGAGGTGAGTTAAAATACCGGGTTAAAGCTCTAAAATACTGGGTTAAACCTTTAACAATAACCCCCGAGGTGAGTTAAAATACCGGGTTAAACCTTTAACAATAACCCCCCCGAGGTGAGTTAAAATACCGGGTTAAAGCTCTAAAATACCGGGTTAAACCTTTAACAATAACCCCCGAGGTGAGTTAAAATACCGGGTTAAAGCTCTAAAATACTGGGTTAAACCTTTAACAATAACCCCGAGGTGAGTTAAAATACCGGGTTAAAGCTCTAAAATACTGGGTTAAACCTTTAACAATAACCCCCGAGGTGAGTTAAAATACCGGGTTAAAGCTCTAAAATACTGGGTTAAACCTTTAACAATAACCCCGAGGTGAGTTAAAATACCGGGTTAAACCTTTAACAATAACCCCCGAGGTGAGTTAAAATACCGGGTTAAAGCTCTAAAATACTGGGTTAAACCTTTAACAATAACCCCGAGGTGAGTTAAAATACCGGGTTAAAGCTCTAAAATACCGGGTTAAACCTTTAACAATAACCCCCGAGGTGAGTTAAAATACCGGGTTAAAGCTCTAAAATACCGGGTTAAACCTTTAACAATAACCCCCGAGGTGAGTTAAAATACCGGGTTAAAGCTCTAAAATACTGGGTTAAACCTTTAACAATAACCCCCGAGGTGAGTTAAAATACCGGGTTAAAGCTCTAAAATACCGGGTTAAACCTTTAACAATAACCCCGAGGTGAGTTAAAATACCGGGTTAAAGCTCTAAAATACTGGGTTAAACCTTTAACAATAACCCCCGAGGTGAGTTAAAATACCGGGTTAAAGCTCTAAAATACCGGGTTAAACCTTTAACAATAACCCCCGAGGCGAGTTAAACCTTTAAAATACCGGGTTAAAGCTCTAAAATGCTGAGTTAAACTACCCCCCAGCTCAACTAACCTGCTCAGTCATCGTTATTTATTAGTCTTTGGTCATCCTGCTGAAGTCTGATTAACTCGTTTTCTCGTGTCCTACATTCGTGTGAGGGGGGGCCACCAGGCTGTTACTGGACCCCCCCACCGTGGGGGCCACCAGGCTGTTACTGGACCCCCCCCACCGTGGGGGCCACCAGGCTGCTAGTGGACCCCCCCACCGTGGGGGCCACCAGGCTGCTAGTGGACCCCCCCACCGTGGGGGCCACCAGGCTGCTAGTGGACCCCCCCACTGTGGGGGCCCGGGGCAGCTGTGGCCACAGAACATCAGGCTGTGCTTTCACCCCAGCATTGATTGTTGCTGCACGGTGACAATGAGGCCTGAAACAGGGTCAGGGTCATCAGGGTCAGGGTCATCTTCATCCTCACCAGGGTCATCTTCATCCTCACCAGGGTCATCTTCATCCTCACCAGGGTCATCTTCATCCTCACCAGGGTCATCTTCATCCTCACCAGGGTCATCTTCATCCTCACCAGGGTCATCTTCATCCTCACCAGGGTCAGGTTCTTCAGGTTCTCAAAGTAACTCCTGTTCCCTGCTCTTCCAGATGTCTTCCTGCCTGAGCGTGAGGTGGATGTGGAGGGTGTGCTGCTCTTCTGTGACCTGAGGTTGGTTCTCCAGGTGTCCTCCAGACGTCCTCCAGACGTCCTCCAGACCTTCAGGGTCTGGTGGTGTCAGCACCGTCTCTGCTGCCCTCCTGCTCCGTGGGGCTGCAGCTCATGAGGTGCACACAGAAACCACTGCTCTTGCAACCCACTGCAGCTTCTGCAGCCGCAGTGTTACTGAGGAGCAGGGACAGGACCTGGGCCTGAGGAGCAGGGACAGGACCTGGGCCTGAGGAGCAGGGACAGGACCTGGGTCTGAGGAGCAGGGACAGGACCTGGGCCTGAGGAGCAGGGACAGGACCTGGGTCTGAGGAGCAGGGACAGGACCTGGGCCTGAGGAGCAGGGACAGGACCTGGGTCTGAGGAGCAGGGACAGGACCTGGGCCTGAGGAGCAGGGACAGGACCTGGGTCTGAGGAGCAGGGACAGGACCTGGGCCTGAGGAGCAGGGACAGGACCTGGGCCTGAGGAGCAGGGACAGGGCCTGAGGAGCAGGGACAGGGCCTGAGGAGCAGGGACAGGGCCTGAGGAGCAGGGACAGGACCTGGGTCTGAGGAGCAGGGACAGGACCTGGGCCTGAGGAGCAGGGACAGGGCCTGGGCCTGAGGAGCAGGGACAGGACCTGGGTCTGAGGAGCAGGGACAGGACCTGGGTCTGAGGAGCAGGGACAGGACCAGGGCCTGAGGAGCAGGGACAGGACCTGGGCCTGAGGAGCAGGGACAGGGCCTGAGGAGCAGGGACAGGGCCTGAGGAGCAGGGACAGGACCAGGGCCTGAGGAGCAGGGACAGGACCTGAGGAGCAGGGACAGGGCCTGAGGAGCAGGGACAGGACCAGGGCCTGAGGAGCAGGGACAGGACCAGGGCCTGAGGAGCAGGGACAGGACCAGGGCCTGAGGAGCAGGGACAGGACCAGGGCCTGAGGAGCAGGGACAGGGCCTGAGGAGCAGGGACAGGACCAGGACGCCTTCTGCTTCTCTAACCTGTGTCTGCTGCAGGCCCTGAGCTGCCCTACCCGGAGCCCCGCCCCCACATGGAGCCCCGCCCCTGGTCTGAGCCCCGCCCTACCTGGAGCCCCGCCCCCACCTGGAGCCCCGCCCCCGGGAGGGTGAGTGTGGGTGCTGCTGGGTGCTGCTGGACGTGATGATGATAGCTGAGAATGTTCAACTGCTCTGACGCGTGAGGACGACGGCCTGTCTGAACGAGCAGCTCCGCCCCCCCGGCGCCGCTGCTCCTCCACGCGCTCACCCAGCTTTGCTCCGCAGGGCCGGCCTGTGAAGGTCAGGACCTGGAGGTGGCCCTGAGCCCCGTCTGGACCTGCCCACCTGCCCAGGTGAGTGTGCCTCAGCAGCAGCAGCACTGTGTGGTATCTGCAGCCAGATGTTTCCTCAGCTGGCTCGCTCAAAAGGCAGTGCGACACAAAGTCAACACTTGGCATCGTTGGTCTCCATAGCAACTGCTGGGAGTCCTGGTAGTGGTGTTGGGACAGGTGTGTGTCTGTGCGTGTGTGTGTGTGTGTGTGTGTGTGTGTGTGTGTGTGTGTGTGTGTGTGTGTGTGTGTGTGTGCGTGTGTGTGTGTGTGCGCGTGTGTGTGTGTGTGTGTGTGTGTGCGTGTGTGTGTGCGTGTGTGTGTGCGTGTGTGTGTGTGTGTGTGTGTGCGTGTGTGTGTGTGTGTGTGTGTGTGTGTGCGCGTGTGTGTGTGTGTGTGCGTGCGTGTGTGTGTGTGCGTGTGTGTGTGTGCGTGTGCGCCTCTCTCCACCCCCCTCTAACGGGTGTCTTGTGTCTGCAGGTGCTGCTCCATCAGGTGAGTCTCGGGGGGGTCATGGGGGGGTCATATACCAAGGCTGTCAGGATGCTGTGTCTGACGCGCTGTGGACTTGACCCTAAATCAACCCCCCAGGGGCCCCCCCCGGGGGCCTGCAGCGGCCCCCCAGGGGCCTGCAGGGGACACGTGGCCCAGGTCTCCTGCCTGAGCCTTGATGACCTCCAAACGTCTTTTCAGGACAGAGGCCAGATGTGGGGACAGAGGCCAGATGTGGGGACAGGCCAGATGTGCTCGTGATGTTCAATAAACCAGACCAACCAGACTGTTCTTGTGTTCCTGAGAGCCTGAAGGTCCTCCAGCTGATGACCACCATGGGGGGGGGGCTGTACACATCAGTACAACATCAACAAACGGGGGGGCTGTACACATCAGTACATCAACAACAAACGGGGGGGCTGTACACATCAGTACAACATCAACAAACGGGGGGGGCTGTACACATCAGTACATCAACAACAAACGGGGGGGCTGTACACATCAGTACAACATCAACAAACGGGGGGCTGTGCACATCAGTACATCAACAACAAACGGGGGGGGGCCCTCCACACATCAGTACAACATCAACAAACGGGGGGCTGTACACATCAGTACATCAACAACAAACGGGGGGGCTGTGCACATCAGTACATCAACAACAAATGGGGGGGGCTGCACATCAGTACATCAACAACAAACGGGGGGCTGTGCACATCAGTACATCAACAACAAACGGGGGGCTGTGCACATCAGTACATCAACAAATGGGGGGCTGCACACATCAATACATCAACAACAAACGGGGGGGGCTGCACACATCAATACATCAACAACAAACGGGGGGGGCTGTGCACATCAGTACAACATCAACAAACGGGGGGGCTGCACACATCAATACATCAACAACAAACGGGGGGGCTGTGCACATCAGTACATCAACAAACGGGGGGGGGGGCTGTACACATCAGTACATCAACAACAAACGGGGGGGGGCTGTGCACATCAGTACAACATCAACAAACGGGGGGGGGGCGCTCCACACATCAGTACAACAACAAACGGGGGGCTGTGCACATCAGTACATCAACAACAAACGGGGGGGCTGCACACATCAGTACATATCAACAACAAAGACAAAACAAACGGGGGGCTGTACACATCAGTACATCAACAACAAACGGGGGGGCTGCATCAGTACATCAAAAAGTACATATCAACAACAAACGGGGGGCTGTGCACATCAGTACAACAACAAACGGGGGGGCTGTATACATCAGTACATCAACAAACGGGGGGCTGCACACATCAGTACATCAACAACAAACGGGGGGGGGGCTGCACACATCAGTACATATCAACAACAAACGGGGGGTGCTGTGCACATCAGTACATCAACAACAAACGGGGGGGCTGTATACATCAGTACATCAACAACAAACGGGGGGGCTGTGCACATCAGTACAACAACAACAAACGGGGGTGGGGGCTGTATACATCAGTACATCAACAACAAACGGGGGGCTGTACACATCAGTACATCAACAACAAACGGGGGGGGCTGCACACATCAGTACATATCAACAACAAACGGGGGGGGGCTGTGCACATCAGTACATCAACAACAAACGGGGGTGGGGGCTGTATACATCAGTACATCAACAACAAACGGGGGGGGGCTGTACACATCAGTACATCAACAACAAACGGGGGGGGGGGCTGTATACATCAGTACATCAACAACAAACGGGGGTGGGGGGCTGTACACATCAGTACATCAACAACAAACGGGGGTGGGGGCTGTACACATCAGTACATCAACAACAAACGGGGGTGGGGGCTGTATACATCAGTACATATCAACAACAAACGGGGGGGGGGCGGCTGTACACATCAGTACAACAACAAACGGGGGGGGGGGCTGTACACATCAGTACATATCAACAACAAACGGGGGGGGGGGCGGCTGTACACATCAGTACAACAACAAACGGGGGGGGGGCTGTACAACTGTCTGACTGGTGCCCCACTGGTCTGGTTGTTTCCTGGTGGTGGCCCCGGTGGTGAGCCCCCCCCAGAGCAGGGGCTGTTCCAGCTGTTGGGGCTGCCCCCCAGAGCAGGGGCTGTTCCGCTGCCCCCCCCGTATCCGCTCCAACATGTGGGTGAGAGTTCAGAACAACACGTCTATTCTGGGGCCGCAGCGGCGGCGCTGATTGGCTGTCCGCCGTCACGTGACCCCGTGTTTGGCTGTTTAGTCCCCCAGAAGTAACCAGTTAACCTAGTTAGTGGGGCGCTCAACCATCACATTAATGGAGTGACGGAAGTAACCAGTTAACCTAGTTAGTGGGGACGCTCAACCATCACATTTATGGAGTGACGGAAGTAACCAGTTAACCTAGTTAGTGGGGACGCTCAACCATCACATTAATGGAGTGACGGAAGTAACCAGTTAACCTAGTTAGTGGGGACGCTCAACCATCACATTTATGGAGTGACGGAAGTAACCAGTTAACCTAGTTAGTGGGGACGCTCAACCATCACATTAATGGAGTGACGGAAGTAACCAGTTAACCTAGTTAGTGGGGACGCTCAACCATCACATTAATGGAGTGACGGAAGTAACCAGTTAACCTAGTTAGTGGGGCGCTCAACCATCACATTAATGGAGTGACGGAAGTAACCAGTTAACCTAGTTAGTGGGGACGCTCAACCATCACATTAATGGAGTGACGGAAGTAACCAGTTAACCTAGTTAGTGGGGCGCTCAACCATCACATTAATGGAGTGACGGAAGTAACCAGTTAACCTAGTTAGTGGGGCGCTCAACCATCACATTAATGGAGTGACGGAAGTAACCAGTTAACCTAGTTAGTGGGGACGCTCAACCATCACATTAATGGAGTGACGGAAGTAACCAGTTAACCTAGTTAGTGGGCGCTCAACCATCACATTTATGGAGTGACGGAAGTAACCAGTTAACCTAGTTAGTGGGGACGCTCAACCATCACATTAATGGAGTGACGGAAGTAACCAGTTAACCTAGTTAGTGGGGACGCTCAACCATCACATTTATGGAGTGACGGAAGTAACCAGTTAACCTAGTTAGTGGGGCGCTCAACCATCACATTAATGGAGTGACGGAAGTAACCAGTTAACCTAGTTAGTGGGGCGCTCAACCATCACATTTATGGAGTGACGGAAGTAACCAGTTAACCTAGTTAGTGGGGACGCTCAACCATCACATTAATGGAGTGACGGAAGTAACCAGTTAACCTAGTTAGTGGGGACGCTCAACCATCACATTAATGGAGTGACGGAAGTAACCAGTTAACCTAGTTAGTGGGGCGCTCAACCATCACATTAATGGAGTGACGGGAAAGAGCTCAAGTGTGAACGTGTTTAAAGGTGTTTAAACGCTGTTCGCTGTGCAGGCCGGAGCCTCGGCTCACCATTCTCTGTTTCACTTTCTAGTCTGAAAAACTAGACAAAGACTAGAAAACGGCGAAGAAACCAAACTTTAACCAGCAAAAAACCTCTAGACCAAGTTCCCGAGTAGTGTCGGAACCACAGGGAAGACACGCTCGAGGGGACAGAACATTGAGCTAGAGTGGAGAAGAACCAGAACCGGGAAACACGAAGTGTGTTCGGCCCGTCTCCTTCACGGACCGACGCGCCCCAAAGTGCTTTTGCGAGTGCTTCTGGAGGAATTCGTGTCGTTCTGCTCGGCCCCCTTCGGCCCCCTTCGGCCCTTTCCGGCCCCCTTCGGCCCCCTTCGGCCCTTTCCGGCCCCCTTCGGCCCCCTTCGGCCCCCTTCGGCCCCCTTCGGCCCTCTCCGTCGCTGTTTACTACAACTGCTGCGCAGCTGCCGAGCACGAGCCGCCCGCTCTCAGCCACGCGGTGTCCACGCGCCCGTCGCGGCCGCTGATTGGCCAGCAGCGACGCAAACAAAGCTTTTCCACCAATCAGGAGGCTGTTCACGCGGCGGGCCACGCTGCTGCTCACGCGCCGGCCGCGCCTCGTATAAAAGCGCCCTGCGCCGTTTGTTGACAGCGCAGTCGTCGTCATGGTGGCCTCGAGCAAGCGGCTCCGCACCTTCCGCCTGGTCTTCTCCGACCCCGCCAAGACCTTCTTCTGCGGCGGGGACGTCGTGTCCGGCCGCCTGGAGCTCGAGGTGAACGAGGCCACCCGCGTGTCCGCCGTCAGGCTGCTGGCGCTCGGCCGCGCCAAGGTGGAGTACGCCAAGGGCAAGCAGCGCTGCCGCCAGGAGGCGGAGTACCTGCGGGTGGAGGAGCGGCTGAGGCTGGAGGGGCAGGCCGAAGGTGAGGGGGGGTGAGGGGGGACACCTGGGGGTGAGGGGGTGAGGGGGGACACCTGGGGGCGAGGGGGACACCTGGGGGCGAGGGGGGGACAGGTGAGACGGGGGGGGGGCGAGTACCTGCGGGTGGAGGAGCGGCTGAGGCTGGAGGGGCAGGCCGAAGGTGAGGGGGGGGGAGGGGGACACCTGGGGGTGAGGGGGGTGAGGGGGGACACCTGGGGGCGAGGGGGGACAGGTGAGACGGGGGGGGCGAGTACCTGCGGGTGGAGGAGCGGCTGAGGCTGGAGGGGCAGGCCGAAGGTGAGGGGGGTGAGGGGGGTGAGGGGGGACACCTGGGGGCGAGGGGGACACCTGGGGGTGAGGGGGGGTGAGGGGGGACACCTGGGGGCGAGGGGGTGGGGAGGGGGACACCTGGGGGTGAGGGGGGTGAGGGGGGACACCTGGGGGCGAGGGGGGACAGGTGAGACGGGGGGGGCGAGTACCTGCGGGTGGAGGAGCGGCTGAGGCTGGAGGGGCAGGCCGAAGGTGAGGGGGGTGAGGGGGTGAGGGGGGACACCTGGGGGCGAGGGGGACACCTGGGGGTGAGGGGGGTGAGGGGGGACACCTGGGGGTGAGGGGGGTGAGTACCTGCGGGTGGAGGGAGCGGCTGAGGCTGGAGGGGCAGGCCGAAGGTGAGGGGGGGTGAGGGGGAGCACCGGGGGGGGCACCTGGGGGTGAGGGGGGGGGGGTGAGTACCTGCGGGTGGAGGAGCGGCTGAGGCTGGAGGGGCAGGCCGAAGGTGAGGGGGGGGGTGAGGGGGGCACCTGGGGGCGAGGGGGACACCTGGGGGCGAGGGGGGACAGGTGAGACGGGGGGGGCGAGTACCTGCGGGTGGAGGAGCGGCTGAGGCTGGAGGGGCAGGCCGAAGGTGAGGGGGGTGAGGGGGTGAGGGGGACACCTGGGGGTGAGGGGGGACACCTGGGGGCGAGGGGGCGAGGGGGGACACCTGGGGGTGAGGGGGGCACCTGGGGGCGAGGGGGACACCTGGGGGTGAGGGGGGGACACCTGGGGGCGAGGGGGGACAGGTGAGACGGGGGGGGCGAGTACCTGCGGGTGGAGGAGCGGCTGAGGCTGGAGGGGCAGGCCGAAGGTGAGGGGGGGTGAGGGGGGACACCTGGGGGTGAGGGGGGTGGAGGGGGGACACCTGGGGGCGAGGGGGGGACAGGTGAGACGGGGGGGGGCGAGTACCTGCGGGTGGAGGAGCGGCTGAGGCTGGAGGGGCAGGCCGAAGGTGAGGGGGGGGGGCACCTGGGGGTGAGGGGGGACACCTGGGGGTGAGGGGGGACACCTGGGGGCGAGGGGGACAGGTGAGACGGGGGGGGCGAGTACCTGCGGGTGGTGGAGGAGCGGCTGAGGCTGGAGGGGCAGGCCGAAGGTGAGGGGGGTGAGGGGGGTGAGGGGGGACACCTGGGGGCGAGGGGGGAGGGGACCTGGGGGTGAGGGGGGACACCTGGGGGCGAGGGGGGGACAGGTGAGACGGGGGGGGGGTGAGTACCTGCGGGTGGAGGAGCGGCTGAGGCTGGAGGGGCAGGCCGAAGGTGAGGGGGGGGGACACCTGGGGGTGAGGGGGGACACCTGGGGGCGAGGGGGGACACCTGGGGGTGAGGGGGGACACCTGGGGGTGAGGGGGGGACACCTGGGGGTGAGGGGGGGCGATCCAGATCAACACTTCAGACCAGGTTACATAGGCGTGTTTACTAGGTCAATACCAGATGAGTCCCGGATTGGTACCTAACCCTGGATTAGTTGTTTCTGGACCAGCTGGACTAGCCTCACCCTCACCCTAACCAGCTGGACTAGCCTCACCCTCACCCTAACCAGCTGGACTAGCCTCAGCCTCACCCTCACCCTAACCAGCTGGACTAGCCTCACCCTCACCCTCACCCTAACCAGCTGGACTAGCCTCAGCCTCACCCTCACCCTAACCAGCTGGACTAGCCTCACCCTCACCCTAACCAGCTGGACTAGCCTCACCCTCACCCTAACCAGCTGGACTAGCCTCACCCTCACCCTAACCAGCTGGACTAGCCTCACCCTCACCCTAACCAGCTGGACTAGCCTCACCCTAACCAGCTGGACTAGCCTCACCCTAACCAGCTGGACTAGCCTCACCCTCACCCTAACCAGCTGGACTAGCCTCACCCTCACCCTAACCAGCTGGACTAGCCTCACCCTCACCCTAACCAGCTGGACTAGCCTCACCCTAACCAGCTGGACTAGCCTCACCCTCACCCTAACCAGCTGGACTAGCCTCACCCTCACCCTAACCAGCTGGACTAGCCTCAGCCTCACCCTCACCCTAACCAGCTGGACTAGCCTCACCCTCACCCTCACCCTAACCAGCTGGACTAGCCTCACCCTCACCCTAACCAGCTGGACTAGCCTCACCCTAACCAGCTGGACTAGCCTCACCCTCACCCTAACCAGCTGGACTAGCCTCACCCTCACCCTAACCAGCTGGACTAGCCTCACCCTCACCCTAACCAGCTGGACTAGCCTCACCCTCACCCTCACCCTAACCAGCTGGACTAGCCTCACCCTCACCCTAACCAGCTGGACTAGCCTCACCCTAACCAGCACTAACAGGTTAATGTCACCTCCTTCCAGATTCGGATGGGTCGGTGCTCCTGAGGCCCGGGAACAAGTACGAGTACCCCTTTGGGTTTGAGCTGCCCCAGAACGGGTAAGAGAGCCGTCGGCCTGAAGTGAAAGAGCTGCAGTAACGCCCCGCCCCCCCAGGCAGCTGGTGTCCACCTACAAGGGCAAGTTCGGCTACGTGCACTACTGCGTGAAGGCCCTGCTGGACCGGCCGCAGCAGCCCACCCTGGAGTGTAAGAAGTCCTTCGACGTGGAGGAACCTCTCGATGTCAACACTCCAGACCTGCTGGTGAGTTTAGGTCGTCACGGCGACGCCGCGCTCCGACATGCTGTCGCCTGACGGGTCCCCGTCTTCGCCCCTCAGTCTCCAACCGGCGGGATGAAGGAGAAGAAGGTGACGTGCATGTTCATCCCCGACGGCCAAGTGTCCCTCAACGCAAAGATCGACCGCCGTGGCTTCTGCGAGGGCGAAGACATCTGCATCAACGCCAAGTTCGAGAACACCTGCTCCCGCATCGTTGTGCCCAAGGCCGCCATCATCGCCAAACACACCTACCAGGCCAACGGCCGCACCAAAGTCTTCCGCCAGAAGCTGTCGTCGGTGCGAGGAAACCACATCATCTCGGGGATGTGCGACGCCTGGCAGGGGAAGACCATCAGGGTGCCCAAGATCAAGCCCTCCATGTTGGGCTGCAACATCATCCGCGTGGAGTACGCCCTCATGGTGAGGCCTGGCGAGACCCCCCAACCCTGAGAGACCCCCTAACCCTGAGAGACCCCCTAACCCTGAGAGACCCCCAACCCTGAGAGACCCCCAACCCTGAGAGACCCCCCAACCCTGAGAGACCCCCTAACCCTGAGAGACCCCCTAACCCTGAGAAACCCCAACCCTGAGAGACCCCCTAACCCTGAGAGACCCCTAACCCTGAGAAACCCCCAACCCTGAGAGACCCCCTAACCCTGAGAGACCCCCTAACCCTGAGAGACCCCTAACCCTGAGAAACCCCCCCTAACCCTGAGAGACCCCCTAACCCTGAGAAACCCCAACCCTGAGAGACCCCCTAACCCTGAGAGACCCCTAACCCTGAGAGACCCCTAACCCTGAGACCCCATAACCCTGAGAGACCCCTAACCCTGAGAGACCCCCTAACCCTGAGAGACCCCTAACCCTGAGATACCCCCTAACCCTGAGATACCCCCTAACCCTGAGAGACCCCCTAACCCTGAGATACCCCCTAACTAACCCTGAGAGACCCCCTAACCCTGAGAGACCCCCTAACCCTGAGAGACCCCTAACCCTGAGAGACCCCCTAACCCTGAGAGACCCCCTAACCCTGAGAGACCCCTAACCCTGAGAGACCCCCTAACCCTGAGAGACCCCTAACCCTGAGAGACCCCCTAACCCTGAGCCCCCCAACCCTGCGCTGGTGCTCTGAAGGGCTCAGCCCCCCAGGCCTAACGTGTGCCCCCCCCAGGTGTACGTGCACATCCCTGGCAGTGAGAAGCTGGTCCTGGAGCTGCCCCTGGTCATCGGCACGGCGGGGCTGGGCAGCCGCAGCAACAGCGTGAGCAGCCAGGAGGGCTCCATCAGCACCGGCTCCCAGAGCTGGGTGTCCCTGCGCCTGCCCTCGGACCCCCCCAGCTACTGCGACATCAGCCGGGACTGCCGGCTGGACCAGCCGCTCACGCCCCTCCTGGACGACTTCGACGGCGAGGACAGTCCCATCTTCATGACGGCGCCGGCCTTCCAGTTCCCGCCGCCCCCCGCCTACGCCGAGGTAGGTGCCTGCACGCCGCCCTGAGCGCCAGAGGGGGCGCGCTCCTCAAGCTGCTGCTGTTTCCAGACGGAGGAGGAGATGGGCGCCCACCCCCGCATGCTGCCGGTGTGCTGAGGCCCCGGGGCCCGGAGCTCTGCTTCTCAGGGACCATCAGGGGAGCCCCGCCCCCTTCAGGTGGACCAAACCAGCCACGCCCGGGAGGACGCTCTCCTGCTCTCGCCACGCTTCCTCGAGTCTCCCTTGAGTCTTCCTCCTGCCGGTCCCGGGTCAGGGTCAGGGTCAGGGTCAGGGTCACCCTTCTGGACCTGCACAGCCGCGTTCTGGACTCGGCTGTTCGACGGCGACTCCCGCTGAGTCTCGCCGTTCCTTCTAGCCACTTTAGGACTTCCTGGTGGGGCCAAGCCTCACTGACTCCGCCCCCTGGCCTGGCTGACTCCGCCCCCTGGCCTGCTGCGAGATCAGAGCTTCATCATGGAGACGTTTGTTCAGCATTCCAGACGGACGTGTCGGGGGCTTCAGGGGGAGCGTGGGGGGTCGTGTTCAGGAATGTTGTTGCCTTGAGAATCGCAGCCCGTCACTGTCTGCTGATCTTCGCCAGATGTTTGAGTCATCTAGTCTGAACCAGATGCTTTCTACTTTTACTTCACAGCACTTTTCAGATTGACGTATTTTGCTCTTGTGATGAAACGTGAGGCTCACGTAAGCTCTTCAGTCCTGCGGGCTCTCCCTGTGCACGTGTTACTGGTGACCTGTGTCTCAGCTGAGGTTAGGCCCCTCACCCAGCAGATACGGATCATCTCAGCACCTCAGAATACGCTCACACATGGACGTGTTCCACCCTTTGAGGGTTCACGCTCAAATTGAACAGTATTGCAGTTTAATTTAGGTTTGGTTTGGATGAGCTGCAAGCCCAGATTATCAAAATTCCAATAAAGCGCTAGACTACATCAGTCAGGCCATAAAAAGTTGTTTCACATTTTGAGCTGAATTATTGGAAAAAAAGTCAATTTTATGACGGAACTAATTAACTGAGAGGCCCATTAAAGTCTGCCTAGCAACAGCCAATGAGAAGCGTTATGCTGCTCGTGTTCCGATCTGATTGGCTGATGGATGAAACCTGGAACATTTAGTTTCACAACGTTTCTTCTTAGGCTGATTGAAAACTCTAAATTGCCCGTAGGTGTGAGTGTGAGAGCGAATGGTTGTTTGTCTCTGTGTAAGCCCTGTGATTGGCTGGCGACCAGTCCAGGCTGTACCCTGCCTCCGCCCGTTGCTCTGGGATAGGCTCCAGTCCCCCCGCGACCCTCGGTGGAGGAACAAGCGGTAGAAAATGGATGGATGGACGTTTCTTCTCTTCTGGCTTTTTAAAGAAAAGTAACCAACAGTTGAGATTAGTTTCAACAAAGTTTTCCTAATCCTGGCGTGAGATTATGGCTGTCGGACTAATAACCCAGCACTTTGCTGCAGTTCCGATGTTTTGATCGTGCTTGTTTGTACTCGATGTTCTGAACATCGAGGCTTTTTTCTTATATTCTAAATGTGCCGTTATATATCAAAACACAAATATTTTGTATTAAAATTGATTCATATTTTAATAAATAAATGTTGACAACATAAAGCCCGTGGTTCTGATTCCAGATGTTTTGTTCTGACGCGTCCGCTCTGACCGCTGTTGCAGCCTCTAATCCAACTGGTGGTGATGCTGATCAACCTGATCGGCTCCTGATCGATCCATTGATCGATCCATTGATTGATCAATGTGGCTAGCGAGCTAGTGAACGTTTGCTAACACTCTGGGTCACGAAAACTGACCGAATAATGTTTAAATCAGATTCCTTCTACCTGATTGTGTAAAATCTATTATTATTATAACTATTATTATTATTATTTTACATATTGTTAAAATGTTGATGTTGAGGATCCCAAATAAAGTTTAGCCTCTTACTGCTGAAATATTTTATTATTTAAGTGTTTTTTTCTCATTATATACTTTGTAGTCAAACTAAAGTCGACCGACTAAAGGAACGGCTGCAGTTGTGACGTTTGTGTGAGGGCGATTAAATGGTGGAACTGGTCACAAACGTGTAGTAACAGTGTAATAAGCATGTAATAAAGGTGCAGGTCCTGCTCACACAGATGGGGTCAGCGTTGGGGTCTTCAAGGTCACTGATTTGTGATGAAGCTGCAGTGGTCACATGATGAGTGACTGACAGGCTTTTGTTGTCCATAATTATGTAATAGACACATTATAAACGAGCCTTTCTGATGAATCGTTGACGATAATCTGAAAATAAACACGAAATATTGTGACAACGGTAAAAAAAAAAAGCACTGAATAAGTTCAGGTGTCACATGACAACAGAACGTTTACTGATTTCAGGAACCACACACACCAGAGGGTGATTGGCCAGGACACACACACACACACACACACACACACACACACACACACACACACACAGATCTGCGGGTGTGTCGTAAGAATAACAAAGAAGGAACAAAAGAATGCGGAACATTTGAGTGTGTCAACAACTCAGCAAGAACAGAAAGACACACACGTTCACACACACACACACACAGGTACATGCACACACACGTTCACACACACAGGTCCATGCACACGTTCACACACAGGTACATGCACACACACGTTCACACACACAGGTCCATGCACACGTTCACACACACACAGGTACATGCACACACACGTTCACACACAGGTACATGCAAACACACGTTCACACACACACACACACACACACACAGGTACATGCACACGTTCACACACAGGTACATGCACACACACGTTCACACACACAGGTCCATGCACACGTTCACACACACAGGTCCATGCACACGTTCACACACACAGGTCCATGCACACGTTCACACACACACACAGGTACATGCACACGTTCACACACAGGTACATGCACACACACGTTCACACACACAGGTACATGCACACACACGTTCACATACACAGGTCCATGCACACGTTCACACACACACAGGTACATGCACACGTTCACACACACACAGGTACATGCACACACACGTTCACACACACAGGTCCATGCACACACACGTTCACACACACAGGTCCATGCACACGTTCACACACACACAGGTACATGCACACGTTCACACACAGGTACATGCAAACACACGTTCACACACACACACAGGTCCATGCACACACACGTTCACACACACTCACCTGAGCCTCGGGCTCTTCGTGACCACAGCGCCGCCCTGCGGTCAGAGGAGGGCGTGTTCTGTTGGGGTCAGAGGTCAGGACTCAAACGTGTCTCGTCCTCGCTGGTGCTTCAGTCTGCTGGATTAATAATCTGAAACATGTCAATTTGAGCACAAACATGTTCATGAAGTCACATGGAAGCAAATTGTTTCAACCTTTATTAAACATAGCTTGCAAGAGATAAATATTACAAAGATATTTCCTCCAAAATTAGCTTATTTTTTCAATCAATGCATAATTGTCAATCAACTGGCAGTATTCAAACAGCAAGATTCTTTTGAAGACCGTTAAATATCAAGAATGTGCAAAAAGGTCAGGATGAACAAAAGTGAAGGACTTCATTTAGTCTGATTCTTCATTTATTTCTGCCTCCCAGGATGTTTGTTCAGAATGTCACACGTGTGTGTGTTCGTGTGTGTACAGACACGCACACGAACACACACACACGAACACACGCGTCTTTTCCAGGTCGACTAAACAGGGTTTTTGCTTGTGCGGCTCCGGACAGCCGTCGTCAGGAACGTTACTGGTCTCCTGGATTCGTGTCTGTGAGGCTGGTGGAACCAAAACGACACCAGCTCAGAAGGTTAGAGGAGAAAAGACACATTCGTGTGCAAAATTTGGTGAATTTTAGGAGTTTTGAAACCAGAAATCCTGATTAAGAAACATGATTGGGGGGCCGCGGGCCCCGCCCCCTCTTGTGCAGCCATGTTCAAAGTGCTTGTCAACTTAGGGAAGTCTTCAGGAGGGACAGAACCAGTGAGACCAGTCAGAACCTTCCTGCCCAGTGGGTCCAGAACCAAAGGAAACACAACCGGGGAGGCGTCTCTGAAGCCGGGGGGGGAGAGGAGGAAGAGTCCCAAACCTTTTGCACGTTACACAAGAATACACAGTGATCACAAAACAAAATGACAAGCTTCACAATATTCATGGCTTTTGTTTGTTTTTCTACACAATATACAACCATTTAATTTCTTTTTTCAGTACAAGGGAGGAAAAACGCGTATGTACAATAATTATTACTTCAAACCTAGCAAATATTGTGTCATTTATTCCATAATCAATACATTTATTTTTTAAACTGCAATAGAAAGAAAAGAGAAGACAATTGAGACATCAGCAAAATGACCATTAACGTCAGAAAGCAAACGGGTTTGTTTCTCCTGGAGCCTTCAGGCTGGTCCACCATGGCGATGGCGTGACCACGCCGCTCCAGCGCTTCTGGGTCCACCGAGGTGAGTTAGTGCAACCGAAGCGACCAGAGTCGGGAGAGGCGCCGAGCTGATTCACGTTTGAGCGCAAGGATTCAGGCGCGTTGAGGACCGGGCGCCGCTGGTGGTGACGGGACGAGAGCGGACACGCCCACCTCCGCTGGGACTCAGGTACTTCTAAAACCACAGGTTACTGCAATACTTTCATCACAGTAACACCCGTAGTACTTGGTAACACAGTACTACTCTGTAATACCTGGTAGTACTCAGTAATACTCAATAGTACTCAAAGCAAATGTAACATCAAGTAGTACTTGGTAATAGTACTACTCAGTAATACTCAACAGTATTCTGCAATACCTGGTAGTACTCTGTAATAGTACTATTCAGTAATACTAACAGTACCCAGTAATACCCAGTAGTACTCGGTAGTACTCTGTAGCAAAGTGAGTAAAGGTGAAGCTGGTCCAGGTGGTGACGGACCGGGTCGGGGGGCGGGTCAGAACCGGACGGTAAACGGGCTCGGCGCCTCTCCCAGAATCCTCGGCTCATCCAGCTCAGACTCGCCCTCAATCGGGACCTTCTCGTGAACACAAACGAAAGAAAACCGGTTTTGCGATCAGAATATGCAAAGTGCTCCTCTGGAGTGAGGTAAGTTGTGTGGCGAGCGTGCACACGATTGGACCGTTCCTCTCCCGGTAACGAAAACGTAAGAGCCACATTTGTTCGTCCTTCTGAAGCGAAGCATCTGTACAGTCAGAAG
Source organism: Lagocephalus sceleratus (assembly GCA_911728415.1). Taxonomy (NCBI): domain Eukaryota; kingdom Metazoa; phylum Chordata; class Actinopteri; order Tetraodontiformes; family Tetraodontidae; genus Lagocephalus; species Lagocephalus sceleratus. Next base: position 258,625 of record CAJVRN010000229.1, on the reverse strand, counting down.
AGCTCAGGTGAGGGTCATTATCGTCTCCAGGGGCGACGCCTCTCAGGCGCACCCCGTCATCAGGAGACGCCAAAAAAACAAAGAATAAAAAAGGAGGCGGGGCCAACAAATAGAGCAGGAAAAGGGGCGCGAGGGTCCGCCTCCGGGGGCGGTTCCAGTTCTGTCCACCAGGTGACGCCGCGGGGCCGCTGGGTACGAAGTCTGTGCATAACCAAGGGGGGTGAGGGGGGCCCCGCCCGGGGGGTGAGGGGGGCCCCGCCTGGGGGGTGAAGGGGGGCCCCGCCCTCTCTGCTGAAGGTGCGATCCGTCCTGATTGGTCCAGCTGTAGTCGTCAGAACCTCCAGCTCTGACCCAGGATCAGCTCGGAGCGCCGCGCCGCCTCTGGTGGGCGTGGCTCTGCCGCCGCCATCCGACACTCTTTACAAAAGCTTCAAATTTAAACTTCACGTTGCATAGCAACCAGAACTGATCCTATTGGTCTGTTACCAGCATCAGTCACATCTGGAGGGGCGGGGCCAAGCGGAAAGGACGAAGAACCGAAGCAGGAAGCCGCAGGAGCGAGAGCGATGCGATCAAACGGGATCCGAGGGGTTAACGCGCACCGATGAGCCGGAACCAGACGGGGGGGGTGGAGCCTCGGACCGCCGGCGTCGGCACACGGACAGGCACTGCATGCGATGGGGGCGGGTCCAGGATGAGGGGGCGGCGCCGGAGGGGCGGAGCTCATTTCTGTCCGGTGATGGACTGCGATATGGATCTGGGCGGGATCATGTCCAACAGGTACTCTCTCTGCCGGTCCGCTAGGCTGGAGCTCTTGTGGGCGCCGACCGCCGCCGGGCTCAGGTAGGCGAGGTTCAACCCTGCGAGACATCGGCCGTCACACGCCCGTCCGCCAGCCCGCCCAAACACGGCCACGCCCACGCCTACCTGGGATGTTGTAGATCTGCCGGCGGCTGTCGTGCTGCAGGGCGGCGCCGCCGCCACCGCCGCCGCCACAGTGCTTGGCGCCAGTCATGCCCATGAGGCTGCTGGCCACCGACAGCTGCGACGCCTGGGCGAAGTTGGACAGGACGCCTTGTGCAGAGTTGGACAGTCCTCGCTGCAGGGACGCCTGAGGCTGCGGCG
>CAJVRN010000229.1:232500-252500 GCA_911728415.1 Lagocephalus sceleratus | reverse complement strand
ATAGATACACACAGATATACACACAGATACACACACAACACACAATCACTCACACAGATATACACAAACTCACGTACATACACAGATACACACACACACAGACACATGCACTCACTCACTCACTCACTCACACACTCACACACACACACACAGATGTGGCTCCAATTTCAATAGCGATAAATATCAACAACTACAATCACCTCCAGTGAGCATGTGCTGACCCCCCCTACCCCACATGTGCTGACCCCCCCACCCCACATGTGCTGACCCCCCCACCCCACATGTTAACCCCCCCACCCCACATGTGTTGACCCCCCCTACCCCACATGTGCTGACCCCCCCCTACCCCACATGTGTTGACCCCCCTACCCCACATGTGCTGACCCCCCCTACTCCACATGGGCTGACCCCCCCACCCCACATGTTAACCCCCCACCCCACATGTGTTGACCCCCTACCCCACATGTGCTGACCCCCCCACCCCACATGTTAACCCCCCCACCCCACATGTGTTGACCCCCCCTACCCCACATGTGCTGACCCCCCCCTACCCCACATGTGTTGACCCCCCTACCCCACATGTGCTGACCCCCCCCTACTCCACATGGGCTGACCCCCCCACCCCACATGTTAACCCCCCACCCCACATGTGTTGACCCCCCCTACCCCACATGGGCTGACCCCCCCCACCCCACGTTAACCCCCCACCCCACATGTGTTGACCCCCCTACCCCACATGTTAACCCCCCACCCCACATGTGCTGACCCCCCCTACCCCGCATGTGCTGACCCCACCCCCCACATGTGTTAACCCCCCACCTGTGCTGACCCACCCCCCACATGTGTTAACCCCCCCACATGTGCTGACCCCCCACCTCTGCTATTAACCGTCTTGACATAATCCAGTTTTTGACTGCCTGCTGCATGAGCCTCATAGTCCCTCTCTGTAGCCCCGCCCCACCTCCAGGGCCCCGCCCCCAGCCCAGGGCCCCGCCCCCACAGACCCACCCTCCCTAATGGGGGTCTGTGCCAGGCCAAAACAATAAAGGAAGAGAAGATGAGACAGAGCGGAGAAGGAAAGACAAAGAGAGAGTACAGCGCCACCTACAGGCGCAACAGGCGGACCGCTACAGCCAGACAGCGTCATCACATCGCAGCAACCAGCTGATAGACGCTGTCCAGACATTCTGCAGCATTCCAGAGCTCTCCTGCTCCAGCCACAAAGAAATCCCTTCTTATCCCCAGCGCGCGCACACACACACACACACACACACACACACACACACACACGTAAAAATAAACACATACTTACTCAGAGGCCCCTTAAATCGAGCCAGAGTTGAGGTTTGTACATTTTACGTCAGCCAATCAGGAGAGAATCTGTGTGTGCAGGCATGTGTGTGACACATCTGTGTGTGTGACACATCTGTGTGTGTGTGTAGTGAGAGACTAACAGATAAAATACAGTGCGAGTGCACAATTTTTTCCTCCATCTTGAACTATTCTCTTTGTGCATAGACTGTGTGTGTGTGTGTGTGTGCGCGTGTGTGGACTGTGTTTGGAGTGGGGGGACGGCAGCTCTCTCCTGAAATCATGCCAACTCTTAATTCCCTCTTCCCATCCCCCAACACATACACACACACACACACACACGCTCTCTCTCTCTCTCACACACACACACACACGCTCTCTCTCTCTCTCTCTCTCTCTCACACACACACACACACACGCTCTCTCTCTCTCTCTCTCTCTCTCACACACACACACACACACACACACACACACACACACACACACACACACTCTCTCACACACGTTCAGTGCGTGCGCGTTGATCAGACCCTCCAGATTAAGGCAGGTTAACGGCGCCCTGGTCAGCTGACCGCGCTGGTAACGGCTCTGAGGAATCTGCAGCTCATTTCACGCATGAGCTGCATCGCCACAATTCATCTGGCTGATGCAACGCTGCTCCGCCCCGTCTGCGTCCCTCCGTCCCTCCGTCACCTTCCTCCGTGTCCCGGCGCGGCTCCAGAGCCGTAGGTAGGAGGAGCTGCCCCCCCCCTTTACCTAAACACAAACAAATTAATCCCAAAGTCAAAATGGTGGTGTGGATGCAAAATGGCAGCCACGGCACAAAGCTGGCAGGACGGTGAATCAGATCAGCTGATCAGCCCCCACGCCTCATCTTTGATCTGGAACCTCATCTTTGATCTGGAACCACGTGTCCTCGAGCTAAAGCTCCCCCTTAACCCTGAAACCACACAGTCACCGCTCACGTCCTCCAGAAAAGACGAAGACGCCTCATCTGGAATACATCGGGGACACCATCATGGGACAACAACAGCGGACACCATCAAGGGACACCATCAGAGGACAACATCAAGGGACGCCATCAGAGCAGAACATCAGGTGACACCATCAGGGGATGCCATCAGGTGACATCAGAGGACAACATCAGAAGACATCTTTATGGGACACCATACGAGGACATCAGAGGACAACACCAGAGGACATCTTCAGAGGACATCATTGGACAACACCAGAGGACATAATCAGAGGACAACACCAGAGGACATCATCAGAGGACACCATCAGGTGACAACATCAGGTGACACCGTCAGGACACAACATTAGAGGACACATCAGAGGACAACTTTAAGGGACACCATCAGGGGACACTATCAGCGGACACCAATAGGGGACATCAGAGGACAAAATCAGGGGACATCATCAGAGGATACCATCAGGGGATATCAGAGGACATCTTCAGACAACACCATCGGGGACAACATTTGGGAACACAATCAGAGGACTCCATCAGGGGATACCATCAGAGGACAACTTTAGGGGACACTGTCAATGGACACCAATAGTGCATATCAAGGGACACCATCAGGGGACCCTGTCAATGGACATCAGGGGACACCTTTCAGGCTCCTCTTCTGCCCCCTAGTGGGGGCTGCAGGACCCAGAGCTGTCCTCAGGTATCAGAACCTTCACAGGTATTCACAGGTGAGCTGAGGGATTTGCCAGCAGAATGTTGGTGTGGGCAGTTTTTGACACTAATGAGGCCAATCAGGACGGAGCCCATAGCAACAGAGCTGTAATTGGCTGCTGGCCGTCCTGGGATGCAGATGAGAGCCAATGGGATTTGAGCGTGGTGTTTTCTTGTTGTGGAATTGATTGGTGCATTGACTCCACACAGAAAGTCACATCCAACAGGGCTGTGGTGTGATTACCCCCCCCCCCACACACACACACCTTCCACACAGACACAACATGGCTCTTTATTAAACGAGACAACAGCTCATTGTGGGCGTTGCCATGACAACCAGTCGTCTATTTTTAATCCGTGCCACTAATCAATTCCTGTTCTGCTGTCGCCCAAGGGGTGGGGGTATGCACGTGAGGATGGCGGTGCTGATGGGAGGGGATGAAGGGCAGTGGCAGGGGCAAAGGGTAGGAGGAAGAGGAGGAGGTGTGTAGAAACAAAGAACATCAGAAAGTAAATGAAGGAGCGAGGGGGATTCGTCTGTTACCACAGCAGCACTGCAACCACACCTCCACCTGAAGACGCTTATTCCTCTTAATCTGATCTGGTTGTGTATCTGGTCATGAAATTATCAGCACACTGTGTCAAATTAATATCTGCTATTGATTACATGATACGTTTAACAATCTCAACGCTGACATGCTCAGCTCCTGGTTCTTTGATGTCTAACTCCAATGTTAGTAACGTTCTTTGGTGTGAAACTGAAGGCTGGAGCCCAACTGGACTCTAAACACACCAGTTTACAGCCCAGCTCAGAAGGAGGCTTTGACCGCCTTGACCTCTACTGTGTAGCTCCACCCACAGACACCCTTTGCTCCACCCATCTCTTCCAGGGGAAAGACGTGAGGGCGCCTCACCTACGCAGATCCTTGCCTAGGTAGCTGTGGTTGCATGGGAGGAGTTACGCAGCCCGGGGCGGGGTTATTAAAATCAGCCCAGGAGGAAGTACCAGCTGGATCGCTTAAAGACACATTTACAGTTTACTGAACATTGAATTAGTCATTGGAACTGATGTTTGGGGGGGGGCTCTGGATACACACATATGTGGACTTGGTGGCCCTTTAACTGTTCCACTGCTCTACTTTTGAGGTCTGAGCCCACTTTTAAATGGACTCCTGACAACTTCTCAAGGCTGTTCCTCATTCGTGGTCATTTCTGTATGATGTGTGATCTTCAGGTCTTTGTTCACCCTGCATCCTATACCACCTGGAACTGCAACTTGACGGCAGGGATGCCGCACAGCGTCCAGACGTAGTTAACGTAGTACGACAAAAAAAAGTGGTGGTGAAGAAGCACTGCAGGCGGGAATGATCGCCGCTGCAAGAGCGACATGAAAAGGGAGTTTTAACCAATGCAGAGAAGAGCTTCCAGTTGAAACAGCTGTGAGATGAAGGATGATTTAGGTCTGAAACACACGTCATGTCCCCACAAACATACAAAACGGTGGAAGTGTTTGAAGGATCCAAGCCGTTTATAAGAAAAGAAAAAGTTGTGTAGAAGAATGAAATCTGAGCTAATTAAAAACGTCTGTGGAAAATTAACCTTAATTCTTATTCTTCTCACACACAAACACGCGTAAACTGGAATTATGTTTTAATATGCAGCCGTTAGCGGTCAGACGTCACACAGCGAGCCAGGGTGGGAGGTGAGGGTTGGGGTGGGGGAGGAGCAGCAGAACGACTGTTTTCAGAGGAGAAAGAGAAAAATGTCTTCCTTTAGGAGCTGGCACTTTGACAAGAAAAGACTGAGTGCAGAACTTCAGACCACAGGGTGGGGCAAACTGTTCCACCAGCCAGAGCAGAAAAAAGAAAACAGCGGGAAGGAGAGACATTTAGAGCGAGCAGAGAGCAGAGAGCGGAGAGGTAGAACACACGTCTTAAAATGGGGCCGAATGTGGCAGCTGGCCATTGAGCAGCACACACCAACCAGTCGAACCAGGAGATCTCACAGGCGTGAAATGAGCTCGTCCCCGACGATGCCCGTTAGCCCACTGCTACATCAACAGATGACAACAGAAACCTGACAGAACCGACACTCACGTTTATCCGATTTGACACAAAAATCATGCATAAACCTGACGTGACTACAGGACTCTACTTCAGACTATCACCTTCTCAACAAACAAATCCTATCCCTCACCATCCTAGACCCATATCTCACCACCATCCTAGACCCGTATCCCTCCTCCATCCTAGATCCGTATCCCTCCTCCATCCTAGACCCGTATCCCACCACCATCCTAGACCCGTATGCCTCCTCCATCCTAGACCCGTATCCCACCACCATCCTAGACCCGTATCCCTCCTCCATCCTAGATCCATATCCCTCCTCCATCCTAGACCCGTATCCCACCACCATCCTAGACCCGTATCCCTCCTCCATCCTAGACCAATATCCCTCCTCCATCCTAGACCCGTATCCCTCCTCCATCCTAGACCGATATCCCTCCTCCATCCTAGACCCGTATCCCACCACCATCCTAGACCCGTATCCCTCCACCTTCCCAACCCTCCTAACACTAACCCCCCAGCCCTGTTAAGTGAGGATGGACAGGCAATCATAACGGTGTGATCAAAACACCAACCAAGTGAAGAAACATTTGCTACCATGTGGATTTATGCAGGACAAGCAAGTTCTTCAAAACAAACACCTCCAATCAGGTTAGCCTTCAGGTTCTCTGACTGACTGTACACTCTGTCTGACTGTAGGCTTGCTGTCTGACTGTAGGCTGCTGACTGACCATAGGTTCACTGACTGACAGTAGGCTTGCTGACTTACTGTAGGCTTGCTGTCTGACTGTAGGCTGCTGACTGACTGTAGGCTTGCTGTTTGACTGTACGCTGCTGACTGACGATAGGTTCACTAACCTTCTGGAGGCTTGCTGTCTGACTGTAGGCTGCTGACTGACTGTAGGTTCACTGACTGTAGGCAGTTGACTGTAGGCTTGCTGTCTGACTGTAGGCTGCTGACTGACTGTAGGTTCACTGACTGACTGTAGGCTTGCTGTCTGACTGTAGGTTCACTGACTGTAGGCAGCTGACTGTAGGCTTGCTGTCTGACTGTAGGCTTGCTGTCTGACTGTAGGCTTGTTGTCTGATTGTAGGCTCACTGTCTGACTGTAGGCTCGCTGACTGATTGTAGGCTTGCTGTCTGACTGTAGGCTCACTGTCCGACTGTAGGTTCACTGACTGACTGTAGGCTTGCTGTCTGACTGTAGGTTCACTGACTGTAGGCAGCTGACTGTAGGCTTGCTGTCTGACTGTAGGCTTGTTGTCTGATTGTAGGCTCACTGTCTGACTGTAGGCTCACTGTCTGACTGTAGGCTCGCTGACTGATTGTAGGCTTGCTGTCCGACTGTAGGCTCGCTGTCCGACTGTAGGCTCGCTGTCTGACTGTAGGCCTGCTGACAATAGAGTGACTGCTGATTTTGCAGAATCCTGACTGTACCTAAAGCAGCATGTGTTTATCTGAGTTGTTGTGGAGAGCAACAGTCCCGTCAGAACAGGTGATGGATGTGTCCTGAGGTCCTGAGGACCACATGCGTTCACACACATGACAGCAGATCTGATCAAAGCAGCTTGTCCAGCTGAAGAGTCTACTGAACAGCGAACCTCTGTGTCGGTATGTCCTGGCAGTGCCCTTCAGTTCACAGCCAGCCGTCGTTGTGGTGACCTTGTGCTGTACGTGCTGAACGCTGCATTGAAGTGTTGCTGCCAGGACGAGTCCTGCCGGCTCCTTCTAAACTCCTTGTCCTCCACTTACCCTAACAATCAGCCTCATACTGTAGGTAAACTCACGTTTCATTGTCCCAGGCATCACACCCAAACACGTACAGTCTGAGGGGCCACCAGCACAAGAACACACAGCGACACCCACACAAGTCTTCACAGTGTCACCACGCTCGCCACAGTGAGCGTCCACAAACGCATCATTGTGACTAGTTCTGTCCCAACACCAGCGAAGGAGTTGTCCTGCTGTGAGTGCCGCTGTAACAGCATGTGAACCTGTGGACAACAGTCCCACCACTGTGCTGCCATTAGCCGTCACGTCTTCAGCCATCTAATGTCTTTGAGTCATTAACAAGTCCTAACATGTTGTTCTGCTGGTACTTCCCACACAGCCCTGCAGCTAAAAATACACCAGAGAAGAGCCTCAACACACACACGCGCAGCAACACCAGCGCGTCCTCCCCAGTTCACACACCATCAAAACCAGAAGTCCCAGCAAGCCCGAGAAACTGAGGAGAACCCGAGTGTGATGACACACCAACAGCTGGACGCAGGTCCGAACTCAGACAAACCTGAACTGAGTCCAGACTTGTTTTCAGCAGAGGAAAGATGTGGACCAGAACCACTGGAACATCTGTAGCTGCTAGATACACCAACCGGGGTGTGGGGGTGAGGAGCAGAGCCCAGTCTGGGTCTGAGAGTTCTGAGAGCCACACAAGGTCATGTGACCAACAGGTCAGCCTGGAGGAACCATGCTAGGTCTCCCCATGGCGGCCCAGTTTGTGGTTCAGACGAGTATCTGAACCTACCAGAGCCTCACACACACATTCAGAACACATGTATGACCCAGCTGGGGGTGAAGCTGGGTCATACATGTGTCCTGGAGTTCATTCACAGTCTGAACACTTCATTCATACTGACCCTGGGGGGGCGAGAGAAGGTCCTGATGGAGCAGCAACAACTGTCAGGTCATCCAGCTGATCCAGGATCAGGTCCTGGATCAGGTCCTGGATCAGTCCTGGATCAGGTCCAGGATCAGTCCAGGATCAGTCCAGGATCAGGTCCAGGATCAGGTCCTGGATCAGGTCCTGGATCACTGACACTGGCAGCCTTCATGAGCCTCCATGTGACTCCTGAACGTCGGAGCAGCAGCTCCAGTTTACCGCAGAATAATCAGGCAGCACATTAAATATTGATTATCGCTCTCCATCGTCGTCATCCAAACAGCCCGCCCGGCCCGGCCCGGCCCGGCCCGGAGCCCCTCTCCGGGGCTGTCGGGCAGCCATTAGGTGCTTATGGAGCCTCTCGGGTCTTTACGTGAATGCTGATGGAATCCTCCTAATTGAGGGAGCCGCCGGCACCCCGGCCTCCCCCAGCCTCCCCCCGGCCTCCCCCCGGCCTCCCCCAGCCTCCCCCCGGCCTCCCCCCGGCCTCCCCCCGGCCTCCCCCAGCCTCCCCCCGGCCTCCCCCAGCCTCCCCCCAGCCTCCCCCGAGCCTCCTCCCCCGCTCCCCCCCGGCCTCCCCCGGTCCTCCCCCGGTCCTCACCCCCGGTCCTCACCCCCGGTCCTCCCCGGTCCTCCCCCCGGCCTCCCCCGGTCCTCCCCCGGTCCTCACCCCCGGCCTCCCCCGGTCCTCCCCCCCGGCCTCCCCCGGTCCTCACCCCCAGTCCTCACCCCCCGGTCCTCACCCCCGGTCCTCCCCCGCCACTGAGGGCTCTTTTCGGGCCCTGGTCGGGAGGAGCGGCCCCCGGAGCGTGTCTGGGCCCAGCCCCCCCCCGGGCCGGGCTAACCCCCCCGGGCCGGGCTAACCCCCCGGGCCGGGCTAACCCCCCCGGGCCGGGCTAACCCCCGGGCCGGGCTAACCCCCCCGGGCCGGGCTAACCCCCCCCGGGCCGGGCTAACCCCCCGAGACTCCGGATCAAACAATGAGGCGGCGCAGGTGTCGGAACCGGGCCGCCGGCGGGAGCGGGCCGGGACAAAAGGCTGCGTGTTCCGTCCCTCCGGACCCCCCGCCCCCCCGCCTCGACGGCCGCCACCATGTCAGCCAGCATCGCCGCATCCGGAGCGGCTCCATTGTCTGCTCGGGCCGCCGCCGCCGCCGCCCCGCGGGGCCCCGCGCCGGGCCGGGCGGCCCCCGGAGGCCCCGCGCGCAGCCTCGGACTCACCTGGGTCGCGGCTGGGCTCGCTGCACCGTCTCCGGGTCCACGGTCCGGTCCTGACGCGCTGCTGCGGATCTCACCACCAGTCCCCGGCACCGGCAGGCGGCACTGACGCCTCATTGGGCCGCGGCGGACGCTCGCCCCCTCGGCGCGGCCAGGCGGGCCGCTGATTGGCCGGCGGGCCGCTCCGCCAGCCGCAGACGGCCGTGCTATTGGCTGCTGCGCGCCTCGCTGGCTCAGACCGGCCGCTGATTGGCCGGCGGGCCCGGGCCGCTGCTCCCTGATTGGCCGCCCGTTTCCGCGGCGGAGGCAGGCGGCGCTGTGATTGGCTGGCGCCGTGTTGTTGTCTGGTCTGGACGGAGCCATGTTGGAGTGGTCCGCTCCCGCGACTCACATCTGGATGTGATCGAGCACATCTGGGTGTTATCGATAACCTTCCAGATGATTATTGATTGACTGCTGATCATTGATTGGTGCTGTGACGGTCCAGTCACGTGTCACTGTCCAGACGAGCCGATCAAACCCGATGATCAGTGATCAATAACGATATCGATGCCGTTTGAATAAAACATCGTTTCATGGTGAAATGGTTGATTGGATCGGTTTTATTCTCAGAAGGTGACGTTTGTCAGAACACGGGTCCAGACGTAGAGGTGAGGTGACATCTGGTCAAGGCTCAGACCATCATGGACCAGCAGAACCAGCAGGACCAGCAGGAGTCCAGACCATCATGGACCAGCAGAACCAGCAGGACCATCAGGAGTCCAGACCCTCATGGACCAGCAGGACCAGCAGGACTATCAAGACCATCAGGAGTCCAGACCATCGTGGACCAGCAGAACCAGCAGGAGTCCAGACCATCATGGACCATCCGAACCATCAGGAGTCCAGACCCTCATGGACCAGCAGGACCAGCAGGACCAGCAGGATTCCAGACTATCATGGACCAGCAGAACCAGCAGGACCAGCAGGAGTCCAGACCATCATGGACCAGCAGAACCAGCAGAACCATCAGGAGTCCAGACCCTCATGGACCAGCAGGACCAGCAGGACTATCAAGACCATCAGGAGTCCAGACCATCGTGGACCAGCAGAACCAGCAGGAGTCCAGACCATCATGGACCATCCGAACCATCAGGAGTCCAGACCATCATGGACCATCCGAACCATCAGGAGTCCAGACCCTCATGGACCATCCGAACCATCAGGAGTCCAGACCCTCATGGACCAGCAGGACCAGCAGGAGTCCAGACCCTCATGGACCAGCAGAACCAGCAGGACCAGCAGGAGTCCAGACCCTCATGGACCAGCAGGACCAGCAGGACCAGCAGGATTCCAGACTATCATGGACCAGCAGAACCAGCAGGACCAGCAGGAGTCCAGACCATCATGGACCAGCAGAACCAGCAGAACCATCAGGAGTCCAGACCATCATGGACCAGCAGAACCAGCAGAACCATCAGGAGTCCAGACCCTCATGGACCAGCAGAACCACCAGGACCAGCAGGAGTCCAGACCATCATGGACCAGCAGAACCAGCAGGACTATCAAGACCATCAGGAGTCCAGACCATCGTGGACCAGCAGAACCAGCAGGACTATCAAGACCATCAGGAGTCCAGACCATCGTGGACCAGCAGAACCAGCAGAACCAGCAGGAGTCCAGACCATCATGGACCATCCGAACCATCAGGAGTCCAGACCCTCATGGACCAGCAGAACCATCAGGAGTCCAGACCCTCATGGGCCAGCAGAACCATCCGAACCAGCAGGATTCCAGAATATCATGGACCAGCAGAACCAGCAGAACCATCAGGAGTCCAGACCATCATGGACCAGCAGAACCAGCAGAACTATCAAGACCATCAGGAGTCCAGACCATCATGGACCAGCAGAACCAGCAGAACTATCAAGACCATCAGGAGTCCAGACCATCATGGACCAGCAGAACCAGCAGGAGTCCAGAATATCATGGACCAGCAGAACCAGCAGAACCATCAGGAGTCCAGACCATCATGGACCAGCAGAACCATCCGAACCAGCAGGAGTCCAGAATATCATGGACCAGCAGAACCAGCAGAACCAGCAGGAGTCCAGACCATCATGGACCAGCAGAACCAGCAGAACTATCAAGACCATCAGGAGTCCAGACCATCATGGACCAGCAGAACCATCCGAACCAGCAGGAGTCCAGAACATCATGGACCAGCAGGACCAGCAGGACTATCAAGACCATCATGAGTCCAGACCCTCATGGACCAGCAGAACCAGCAGAACCAGCAGGAGTCCAGACCCTCATGGACCAGCAGAACCATCAGGAGTCCAGACCCTCATGGACCAGCAGAACCATCATGAGTCCAGACCATCATGGACCAGCAGAACCATCAGGAGTCCAGACCCTCATGGACCAGCAGAACCATCAGGAGTCCAGACCCTCATGGACCAGCAGAACCATCATGAGTCCAGACCATCATGGACCAGCAGAACCAGCAGAACCATCAGGAGTCCAGACCATCATGGACCAGCAGAACCAGCAGGAGTCCAGAATATCATGGACCAGCAGAACCAGGAGAACCATCAGGAGTCCAGACCCTCAATGACCAGCAGAACCAGCAGAACCATCCGAACCAGCAGGAGTCCAGAACATCATGGACCAGCAGAACCAGCAGGAGTCCAGACCCTCAATGATCAGCAGAACCATCAAGAGTCCAGCTGTGTCCCTCAACACCTTCAGCCCAGGCCTGAAGACACCCCAGGTCCCGCGACTCCACACAGCTCCACTGCCTTCATCATGAGATGATGGTGGGTCTTCTCCTGGAGGTCTTCTCCTGGAGGTCTTCTCCTGGAGGTCTTCTCCTGGAAGTCTTCTCCTGGAAGTCTTCTCCTGGAGGTCTTCTCCTGGAGGTCTTCTCCTGGAAGTCTTCTCCTGGAGGTCTTCTTCTGGAGGTCTTCTCTTGGAAGTTCTTCTCCTGGAGGTCTTCTCCTGGAAGTCTTCTCCTGGAGGTCTTCTTCTGGAGGTCTTCTCTTGGAAGTTCTTCTCCTGGAGGTCTTCTCCTGGAGGTCTTCTCCTGGAGGTCTTCTCTTGGAGGTCTTCTCCTGGAGGTCTTCTCTTGAAAGTTCTTCTCCTGGAGGTCTTCTCCTGGAGGTCTTCTCCTGGAGGTCTTCTCCTGGAAGTTCTTCTCCTGGAGGTCTTCTCCTGGAGGTCTTCTCCTGGAAGTTCTTCTCCTGGAGGTCTTCTCCTGGAGGTCTTCTCCTGGAAGTTCTTCTCCTGGAGGTCTTCTCCTGGAAGTTCTTCTCCTGGAGGTCCTCTCCAGGACTGTCACCACCACGGTACTGACCAACAAAGCCTTCATCTCCACCTCCACCATCTTTTCTGCTCTTGCTCTTTGGTTTGTTTCCTCACTCACATTTTGACAGACGTCCTGAAGCGACCACAGATGGTCTCCATGTTCAGAGTTTGTTAAAACCAACCTTCTGCCCGGTCCAGGACGTCAGCGGCTCCTCTGCTGTCATGTTCGAGGCAGAGCCAGAGTAACGGAGTACCGCGTTACAGTTACAGCGCTGTTACTGGGGGAGGGCGCCATCTAGTGGCCGCTACGGGTTCGTGCGTATTTGTCAATGATATTGATTATAATAATTTAATTGAGAAGTGAAAGGAACATTGGTCAGATGGATTATCTTTACTGGTTTGACCGGATGATCTAAATGACCACTCATGATCTCAAGCCCGTCGGACACAAGGACTTCTGGTAGCGCTGTAATGGAGCGAGACGCTGCTCTGACGTCATACTCCTTAATTAACCAATCAGCAGTGGTCCTCGCTGCTCCGGGTTCTTCCAGGATGGTAGGACGTGTAAACGGTTGGAGAAGAGCACAGATTATAATCCGAGCAGATTAAAGTGATCAGAGTGATCGATCCTGCGAGAGGAATGTGATCAGGTGAAGGACGGACAGGAAACCACAGGTCGCTCTCCATCACCCCCGGACCCCCCGGACCCCCCGGATCCCCCAGGTAAAACAGGCGGTTCTGTTCAGTACCGACATGCGATCGACGGATTATCTGGTGTGTGTGTGGTCCTGGGGGCTGCCCCCACGTGATGTCATAAAAACAGAGTAACGAGGCATGTCGGCGGAAGCATCGCGACACTGCGGCAAAGCGGCTGGAGAAGTAGAGCCAGCAGGGGGCGCTGCTGCCCAGGCACCCACTGGGTGAAGGGTGATAGGGTGAGACGAATGGGTGAAGGGTGAAGGGGTGAGACGAATGGGTGAAGGGGTGAGACGAATGGGTGAAGGGGTGAGACGAATGGGTGAAGGGTGAAGGGGTGAGACGAATGGGTGAAGGGTGAAGGGGTGAGACAAATGGGTGAAGGGGTGAGACGAATGGGTGAAGGGGTGAGACGAATGGGTGAAGGGGTGAAATGAATGGGTGAAGGGTGAATGGGTGAGACGAATGGGTTAATGGTGAAGGGGTGAGACAAATGGGTGAAGGGGTGAGACGAATGGGTGAAGGGGTGAGACGAATGGGTGAATGGTGAAGGGGTAAGACGAATGGGTGAATGGTGAAGGGGTGAGACAAATGGGTGAAGGGGTGAGACGAATGGGTGAAGGGGTGAGACGAATGGGTGAAGGGGTAAGACGAATGGGTGAATGGTGAAGGGGTAAGACGAATGGGTGAATGGTGAAGGGGTGAGACGAATGGGTTAATGGTGAAGGGGTGAGACGAATGGGTGAATGGTGAAGGGGTGAGACGAATGGGTGAAGGGTGAAGGGGTGAGACAAATGGGTGAATGGTGAAGGGATGAGATGAATGGGTGAATGGTGAAGGGGTGAGACGAATGGGTGAAGGGTGAAGGGGTGAGACAAATGGGTGAATGGTGAAGGGATGAGATGAATGGGTGAATGGTGAAGGGGTGAGACGAATGGGTGAAGGGTGAAGGGGTAAGACGAATGGGTGAATGGTGAAGGGGTGAGACAAATGGGTGAAGGGGTGAGACGAATGGGTGAAGGGGTGAGATGAATGGGTGAAGGGAGAGAGGAATGGGTGAAGGGTGAAGGGGTGAGAGAATTAACAGTGGACTCACTGAATCAATGAACTGAGCTGTCTTAGTTAACAGTGCCTGTAGTTGACAGTGTTGTTAGTTAATGTTGTTGTCAGTCGACTGTGTTGTGAATTAATGTTGTTGTCAGTGGACTGTGTTGTGAATTAATGTTGTTGTCAGTCGACTGTGTTGTGAATTAATGTTGTTGTCAGTCGACTGTGTTGTGAATTAATGTTGTTGTCAGTCGACTGTGTTGTGAATTAATGTTGTTGTCAGTCGACTGTGTTGTGAATTAATGTTGTTGTCAGTGGACTGTGTTGTGAATTAATGTTGTTGTCAGTGGACTGTGTTGTGAATTAATGTTGTTGTCAGTCGACTGTGTTGTGATTTAATGTTGTTGTCAGTGGACTGTGTTGTGAATTAATGTTGTTGTCAGTCGACTGTGTTGTGAATTAATGTTGTTGTCAGTGGACAATGTTACCAGTCGACCGTCTTGTGGTGTCACCTTTGAGAACTGGTGTGTCTTTTACTTTCAGGATGTCCAGAAATGTCTCCGCCCTTCTTCCTCCGTCTCCGTCTCCGCCAGCGTGGGCGGCGCCTTCCTTCTCCGTGGCCGCCCGATGTCGTGTCGCCACCACCCTGGTGCTCTTTGTGTTTGCTGCAGCGAGCAACCTGTCGGTCCTGATCAGCGTGTCCTGGGGGCGTGGCTATCGCCTGGGAGCGCACCTGCGGCCGGTCATCGCCAGCCTGGCGGCGGCTGATCTGCTGATGAGCTTCATCGTGATGCCGCTGGACGCCGTGTGGAACATCACGGTGCAGTGGTACGCCGGCGACGCCATGTGCAAACTCATGTGTTTCCTGAAGCTGTTTGCGATGCACTCGGCGGCCTTCGTCCTGGTGGTGGTCAGTCTGGACCGCCACCGTGCCATCCTCCACCCGCTGGACTCTCTGGACGCTGGTACGAGGAACAGACGCATGCTGGCGGTGGCGTGGAGTCTGAGCGTGCTGCTGGCGTCCCCGCAGGTACGCCTCCGTCCAGGTTGATCGTTATGATCCGCGTAAAAACGGAACCTCAGAAGAGGCGCGCTCGCCCATTCTACTGTGCTTGTGTGTGTTCATGTGCAATTTCCTTCTTTGATCCATAAAAGAGGAGTTATGGAATCATGAAGACTTCCTCATTCTTGTGTCATATGAAGTGATGCATTAAAATGCCTTTAATGCTGCGGCTGCGTGCTGTTAGTGCATGTATGTTACTGATGTGACGCAGCAGAACCGTGTGAGCAGATTCATCCTTCATGTCTTTGGCTCTCTTCATCCTCAGTTCTTCATCTTTCGGGCCATTAAAGCTGAAGGAGTGGACTTCACTCAGTGTGTGACCCACGGGAGTTTCCTGTATCTGTGGCAGGAGACAACATACAACATGTTTCACTTTGTCACGTTGTATGTCTTCCCCCTGCTTGTCATGATTTTCTGCTACACCCGCATCTTCACCAAGATCAATGGGCAGATCCACCAGAACAAAGGTGTGTGAGTCACCTGTGTCACAGAACAGAAACTACACTGTTGCTCTGTCACAGTCTGACACCAACCAGCCACTACACAAACACCTCCCACTTGGTAGCCATGACAACAGCTAGGGCTTATTCCTGTTAAGAATCACCGTCAGACTTCAGGGAGCAGCTGCACTTTTATCCCGATGCTAAGCGAACACAGAAGACACGCTGCCTCACCTCTTCTGCGTTGTTCGCCTTCAGCTCAACTTCCTTTGTTTGTGCAGATAATGAAAACTGCCTGAGACGCAGCGGAGGAGACGTGATCCCTAAAGCGCGGATGAAGACCCTCAAGATGTCTGTGGTGATCGTCAGCTCCTTCGTGGTCTGTTGGACACCGTACTACCTGCTGGGGATCTGGTACTGGTTCCACCCCGCCGTGATCCAGCACACGCCAGAGTACGTGCACCACATGCTCTTTGTGTTTGGAAACTTGAACACGTGCTGCGACCCCATCATCTACGGCTTCTACACGCCATCGTTCCGGGCCGACTTGGCCGATGTGGTGGCGTGCTGCTGTGGCCGCAGGCCGACCGAAGCCTCGCCACGCTCTGTGGACCGTCTGTCTGCTCCAGTTGGTGGAGCTGCGGTGGAGATGGAGTCAGACCTGAGCTCCAACCAGCAGAGCGGTACCGTAGGTTGAGGTTTCAGGGGGCCTGTGTGTGGGCCTGGTCAGCTGGTTTCACTCTGAGCACCTTTAGTCCTAAAGACTCCTAAAAGCCTGAGCTACTGCTGCAGAGCTTCAGAGTGGACGCTGGCTTAGTCATCCAAACACACCCAAGACCTTAGGGAGGTGGGGACGGGGACACAGCAGTCAAGTAAGGACAGGTGGGGACAAGGGGTGATCCACCATTTCAAATTCGTCTGAGAAAAACAAGCACAAGGAACAGGTTCACTACTAACATCTGGACCCTTGATCTGGACCATTGATCAAGGGCCTCGATCAGGACCTACGATCAGGACCCTTGATCTGGAACCCTTGATCTGGACCTTTGATCTGGACCCTTGATCAGGAACCTTGATTGAGACCCTTGATCACAACCTTTGATCTGGACCCTTGATCAGGGGCCTTGAGCAGGACCTTTGATCAGGTCCCTCGATCGGGACCCATGATCAGGGGCTTTGATCCCAACCTTTGATCAGGACCCTTGATCAGGACCCTTGATCAGGACTCTTGATTGGGACCCTTTATCTGGACCCTTCATTAGGGGACCAATCAGGTGGCTCGATCGGGAGCCACAGCTGAAAAATAATTCTGTCTTCATGTAATGATAAATGGCAGATGTAAGCATTTAACCGTTAAAGAACCGAGTCTTGTCCATCTTCTCTGAAATTGTTGGTATATTGATAATTTGATTAAGTGGATTGATTTTTACACCTCTCACTGGTGTGAACTGGTCTTATGAGGAGACCAGTAAGTGAACTGACTAATGCATGATTAAACATCAACAGTAGTTTGTTCTTCTGGTTGTTAATTGTAAAGAGATCTAATGCTATGGTTAACATTCAGTGTGTGTAATTACACACATATAAGCACATGCAGTATCACTTTAATAAAAGTTCAGGCTGATGAAGTCTGTGTTTTATTTTATTGTTGTTTACTGTGATTGTTTGTTGTTTATTGTTTGTGGGTTTCCCAGAATTCATCCTGAAGGAGAGTTAGGGGTAGGGTTAGGGGATTAGGGATTATGGATTAGGGGTTAGGGATTAGGGTCAGGGGCTAGGGGTTAGGGTTTGTGTTTATTTATTTAGGCATCCAGATACTGCTGCCTCTTCCCATGATCAAGAGGAGGGTGATTAAGCCTTTTCTCCTCCTGTCATGATCTATATCTCGTAACTTAAATATTAATCAGCCAGAATTAATTCAGAAAAATGTCTTTATTTGGTTTAATGTTGGAGTGAAAGCTGGGACGTCATCACACGTTATCAAGGTCAGAGGTTCAAGAGCAGAACATTCATCCTAACACCAGAATTCTTTCAATTCTGATCAAGAGAAAACAATTAAATAAATAAACCTAAAATATCAAAGTAGTGGCTCTCATAAAAATGTGATGTTACAGGTAATGACAGGTGACCCGAGGTAGTTAGTCCTGTAACTAAAAGCACCATCTTCTGACAATGTCCAGGTGTAGCAGCAGGAACGTTGTTCCTCCACACGAGCAAACAGTGTTCTCCACGTGTGTGACGTGTTTGTGTGTTTTGGATGTTGAGGGTCTTTCACTGGTTGGTCTCTGCAGACTTGAGCAGATCGACCACAGTCAGCCCTTAAAGCTTCAAACACAAAAGCACTTATAGAATTATTATTAATCATTAAAGCCTCGTCTCATTGGTTCTAGCGCTTCTACTTCCTATATTTTTAGGGTTTTTTTCTTTTTTTTTCTTCTAACTGTGGCACAACATGAAGTCCATCTTTAAAAGTCTCTGAACAACTCATGTCTCACACACACACTAACAAATTCATTCTGGTGAGCAAATGGTCATAACTGGTGTAATAACAATAACAACAACAGTAATAAACACAGAAGGAGCGTTCAGCTTTTGTTCCAGTGCACAGCAGGAAGAACAGCGACGTTCCGACGTTCTAGTGGAACTTCTACCGACGACAAAAGCATCAGAAGAATTTTTGGTTTAACAGCGTTGTTGAAAAAGAGAAACCTGCTGGGCGTTGATCTTCTGTTACTGAAGAAGGTCGACTTTGATGATCAACAGTAGGACTGAAGGTGTCAATTGGAGCATCCGTCTCTACGTTACACTTTTATGATGCTCACTGACGAAAACACGGACGTCGCCGGCCAATGTCGATCCCTAAAACAAACCTGGTTAACGGTTATAGATGAAAAGAGTCACATCACATCCTGGTTGCTAGTTGTGTCCCACCAGCTGTCCGTGACGGCTGCACTTGTTCAAACATGCTGAATCCACGTGTGAACGCAGACCTGTGGTCCACCAACGTGAACATCATGGCAGCCTGGCTCGCGTATAAAAGGTTTAGAAAAGGTCTAGAAAAGGTTTACGGGTTACAAAACTGTGGGTGGATTTTATATCTAAACATTTGGCAAAAATTCAGCTACTAAAAATTCTCCCTTTAATATTTACATAAAAATATCTGACATCTTCTTTTGGTTATCTTAAAAAGTTAAACTCAAACTTCAATCCCATGCTGGTGTGTCTCAGCTCTAAGAACTCCAAACTAACGAATGGAGACTAGCTTTGAAGAAAATGGTAAACTCAAATCAAAAGCATTTTTTGGTTTGGCTTCAGTTAAAGCATTTCTCAGGTGAAGGCAGGTGAAGCTCTTGTAGCTCCAGACACTCAAGTGTTGACGTCTTTGGGCATCCATCAGCTCAGTTTCAGTTGAGAAGCTCGTCGGCTTCAGGAGAGTCAATGGACCTGAAGGACGTCCCTTTTTGGTTCCTCTTCAGTATCTCTGTAGTTCTGTTCTTGACGGGTCAGAAGTCCCAGTGTGTCATCAAACTCTACATCTTCATGTAGAATGAGATGACACAGGGACACCTTTGGTGGACCCCGTCTGGAGAGGTCTGCCAGGGCTCAGCTCTCCACTCTGGACCGGTCCAGGTAATGGAGCCTTTCTCCTCAGACTGAGGTCATTTTCTTTGGACTTGTGCAGCGTTTGGAGAAGAACATACTTCTGCTAAGGTTCTCACTTTGGACGAGATCTCATCTCGATAAGGCGTTTGAAAAAGGCCGCTGGTTGTCGTGGAAAAAGTGAAGGTGAAGTTCAGAGGTGAGACACAGAGGAGCTCAGAGGGTTGGATGAGGGACGGGGGGGGTCATCAGACCAGGGGCGTGTCCATATGCGTGTTGACCCGGGGAGTCCTGAGAAATGTCGTATTTTGGTTCTAAATCAGACTCCACATGAGGCAGGAAGCTTTGGCTTGGAGGTAGGACAAAGGGAGGAGGGGAGGGCAGGACCACTGGTGCCATGAGACCCACTGACCAATGATGGACTGGGTCAGGTGTGTACAGGGAGGCACAGTGGGGGGGGGTTACGATGGACCAGGGTCAGCCAGTACCAGTGCCTGGACCCGGTAAACCCGATGAGTGCTCGATGGTCACCTGGCACTGCGACGGACGGCCCTCCTGAACCTGGACCGGGTCACAAGAAGACAGAGAGAGGACAAGAATCAGAGGCTGAAGACAATGGATGATGGACGGATGGATGATGGATAGACGGACAGATGGACGGATGGACATATGGACGGATGGATCATCGACAGATGGAGGATGGACAGATGGAGGATGGACGGATGGACAGATGGATGATGGACAGATGGACGGTGGATGGATGGACGGATGGATGATGGACAGATGGACATGGACGGATGGACGGTGGAGGTCACTCTGGTGCCTCAGCAGGTGTCTGATGTCACAGCAGGTCGCAGCCGTCCAGAGCAGCTACCTGCAGCGGAGGCTCCGCCCCCCCGAGCTTGGCCCCGTCCTTGACCCCGTCGTG
>CAJVRN010000229.1:202500-227500 GCA_911728415.1 Lagocephalus sceleratus | reverse complement strand
TCGCTACAGTCTGATACGCTACAGTCCGCTACAGTCCGTTACAGTCACTACGTTACATTTGCTATAGTCCGCTAAAGTCTACTACAGTCTGCTACAGTCACGACAGTCTGCTACAGTCGCTACAGTCACTACAGTCGCTACAGTCTGTTACAGTCCGCTACAGTCACTACTGTCTGCTACATTCCGCTACAGTCGCTACAGTCCGCTACAGTCACTACAGTCCATTACAGTTGCTACAGCCTGCTACAGTCGCTACAGTCCATTACAGTCTGCTACAGTCCACTACAGTCCGCTACAGTCGCTACAGTCTTTTACAGTCTTTTACAGTCTGCTACAGTCACTACAGTCCACTACATTCACTACAGTCCGTTACAGTCGCTACAGTCCGCTCCAATCGCTACAGTCTGTCACAATCTGCTGCTCCTCCTGTGTGTTCACAGGACACGTCGCTCTGCATCTATATACCTGTGACGTTGAGCACGGCCTCCTGGCTATATCGAGTGTTCGCTATGTTGTGAGCGACACAGCGGAATATCCCAGCATCGACTTGCCTGACACTCGTCACCTGGAGAACGCCCTTTGGCAGAAGAGTGTATCTAGGCAGAGAGGTCAGAGATCAGGTCACACATCAGTTGCTACAGAACCGCTATGGTTGAGCTCTGTATCCTCAGTGGTGGGCATCGTACCTGCTGTCGCTGGTGTTCAGTGACCCTCGGTTCCTCTCCCAGCTGATGTTGGCTTCTGGAATTCCATTGATCTGGCACTGGAAGCGAGCAACGCCTCCCTCATCCACACTCATGGACACTGGGTGGGTGTGAAACTTGGGAAGAGCTGAGAAACAAACCACAAACAAGATCTTCACTGTTTGGAATCCTGGAAAATAAACCACAGAGAAGCTGCAGGAACCCCCAGGAACCCTATGAAGACCTGCTGAGAGCTGCACAACCAGCAGGAACTCCACCAGGAGCCCTTTTATAAAACTGATGATTGATCAGCTTTGTTGAATTCACACACACACACACACACACACACACACACACACACACACACACACACACACACAAAAATCAATAACAGTGTATTGAGTAAGGATCTTCAAACCAGAAATCATCTCCATGGCAACTCATTGTGTTGACGACCCTTAACAAAGCTATAACTCTCTCAGCCAAAGGGGTGGAGATGTGTGTTTGTGTGTGTGTGTGTGTGTGTGTGTCCATTGCAGCTTTTGAAGTTTTCTAATATTTGTGAAGAGGGTCAGGTACCAAGAACCAGTTTAAAGAGAGTCATTTTGAAATGGCGATATACTTCCTTGCCAGTTCATTTATACTCTGTCTTCAAGTATAACCAGTCATTTATCCCTCCCTCTCCCTAGTTGCATGTTCTTGTACTTACATGCCAGAAGCACTTTGGCCTTTCGGCTGACCAGCATGCCGTAGCGATTTTGGGCAGCACAGTCGTATTCACCGATGTCGCCGTCATTGCCGTCTTTGCGTTTTTGGAAGCTCTGGATTAACAGCGTTCCATTGGCCAACACCTGAACCCGCGGGCTGGTGGGTAAAGGGACCCCATTTCTACGCCATGTGATTATGATGGGTTCCTCTCCCTGGACCTGACAGTCCAGCATGAGCTGGCGATCTCTCACAGCGATGACATCACTGGGCTCCTGGAGGAAGGACAACTCTGAGGCCAGACATCCACCTGAGGAACAAGGACAGATGGGAGAACATTAGAATTATCCCATCCAAAGCCCTGAACCTGAGCCTGACCCTGAAACCCAATTCCAACCTGAACCTTCAAACACACCTCAGAAGGTGTGAGGTCCAGCCTGATGGTCTCCATTGACTTTAGTGTTAATGGAGACCATCAGGCTGGACCTA
Source organism: Lagocephalus sceleratus (assembly GCA_911728415.1). Taxonomy (NCBI): domain Eukaryota; kingdom Metazoa; phylum Chordata; class Actinopteri; order Tetraodontiformes; family Tetraodontidae; genus Lagocephalus; species Lagocephalus sceleratus. Next base: position 225,623 of record CAJVRN010000229.1, on the reverse strand, counting down.
CTATCGTTGGATCTACTCTAATATTTGGTTGTTTTTCAACTACAAGGTAGCACCATAGCCCCACCCAATTTGTTGTCACAGCAATGAGTTTGGAGTGGAGGAGATTAGTGGCAGCCAGACACAACACTGTTGAAAAATGTGACACAGATGCCAAAGTGACTCGGATTAATTGATAAAACATTTTCATTGTCATTGCTTGTAATTTCTAAGCAAAGTTTTAAACATATATAACCTCTAAGGTGAAGTAGGTAGAGTAGGATAAATTAGAGTGGGGTAGGGTAGAATAGACTAGGATTAGGGTAGGATGGGTAGGGTAGGGTAGAGTAGAGTAGGGTAGAGTAGAGTAGGGTAGGGTAGGGTAGGTAGAGTTGGGTAGAGTGCGGTAGGGTAGAGTAGAGTAGGGAAGAATAGAGTAGGGTAGGGTAGAGTAGGGTAGGTAGATTTGGATAGGGTAGAGTCCCAGCAGAGGTAACCTGCCATAATTGTCCTTGCTTCATTCGTTAAGTGTGGTCATCACTATGCAGCATAGACGATAACACACTGAACTGATGGATAGTGCGTCGGTTTGGGTGTGTGATCGTATTAGGAATGTGAGACAGAAGGGGCAACAACAATAGTTGTGGGGGGGCAGGGATGGTGGGGGTCAAGTTTAGGAGAGCCTCCATTGATTCAAGAGGCCATTTGTGACAATTGTGTTGTGACTATGCTTTTTTGCACCCGAGACACATCAACCTCTGTTAAACCCCATCAGACTCTCCGGGGCACCATCTGCCCCTCCTAATGCGCTCCCTCCTCCCCCGTCTTTTCAGAAGTGTCTCTGAGGTGACTTTCCCATGCCACGGGAGCGCTCTGCTGGGCCCTCGTCCCCTCTCCTCGGTGACCTCGTGACACCACCATCTCGCCTTCTATTTTGGTGTTAATGTCCTCGTATGCAAACAGCCTTGAACTTTTGGAACAGCGGTCTTCATCCCAGCTGTGAAGCAGGAACAAAGCACAGTTGCACTTGAACCTGCAGCATGTCTCCTCAGAGTCAGCAGCCCCCTTGTGGTCATGAAGCTGCTGCTGGAGGAGCAGACATCAAACAGCTGAACCTGACTTTGGCTCTCAGGTTTGAGGGGGGTTGGTTTCATCCACTGGACTTAGGGTTAGGGTTGTGGTCCTGACACATGAAATTCAGATCCCTTTTAGCCCTGACTGGCCCTTTTACTTAGAGCCCTTTTCTGTTTTAGCATTCTTCACCTCATGAAACAAACATGAAAAGGAGGGCTGGGGTCTGCTCAGAGGCTTCTGCTTGTTCAAAGCCAGGAGAAGATGGCGGGTTGCCCCCCAGTGGTGATGGAACCAGACGTGATTCTGTTCTTCTCACTAGTTTACCAGTTTACCCACAATGACCAGTGTGACTCAAATGGCAGCTCCAGCTCCATTTTCAATATGGGGATGATATAATGAGATTTGGTGAATGGGGGGTGTCCAGCCACCCCCACAGCCCAGTGCTTCTGACCCCGAGCCTCAGGGGTCATGAGAGAGTCAGACGGAAGGAGGATGGATGTGCAGATGGGAGTCCAGGCCCAGCTTTTGTTTGATCCCCCCCCCCGAACTTCACCTGAGAAATGAGCTGAATCTTCCTGCCGGTTGTTTTTTGTCTCTTTGTGTGATCAGAAAAGCGCAGCCGCCTGGTGATCATTGGTATTGATCATTGAGCAATACTGACCTGTTATTTGAGATTTCAAACTGATCAAGAAGGTTAAAGTTCTCTTTGAGCTTTTCACATTTCTGTTAATTCTGGTTTTAATCCTCTAAATTACGTCCCCCGCCCCCCAGGTTATTCTGGTTAACATCAGCTGAAGCCCCTTATGAAGACGTTCACTTCAGGACCACCGCGGGGTCTTTGTTCCCTCGTTGCGAACCCATGAGGGTGAGAAGGTCTGATGGGGAGGACACGGTCACGGGCAGCTGGGAGACGACCCCCTCCTCATCTGTAAAAGGTCTCAATCTCAGTGTGTGGGGGGGGGGTGTTATGGAGATGAGAGTGTGAGGGTCAGGTCACCAAACGCTCACTCTTCAGCAGCCCCCATCCGCTGACCAGAATATCCTAGACCCTCCCCCTCCTCCAGGTCAGAGGTCACTGACTCGACCCCCCCAGCCTGCAGCATCTGCACGGCCCCCATTCTCATGCAAACCTCTTTTGTTGTGATTTCAGACAGAAATCAGGAAAAGTCTGAAACAGGAAATCAGATCTTTTTTCATCCAGATGATCGAAGCAAATGCAAACATAAAAGTTCACGTTGCAGAGCAGCCGAAAGAAAATCTCAGATAGAACCTCCTCTTAGGTTCTCCTCTCCTCTGAGGTTCTCCTCTCCTCTGAGGTTGTCCTCTGAGGTTCTCCTCTCCTCTGAGGTTGTCCTCTGAGGTTCTCCTCTCCTCTGAGGTTGTCCTCTGAGGTTGTCCTCTGAGGTTCTCCTCTCCTCTGAGGTTGTCCTCTGAGGTTCTCCTCTGAGGTTGTCCTCTCCTCTGAGGTAGTCCTCTGAGGTTGTCCTCTGAGGTTCTCCTCTCCTCTGAGGTTCTCCTCTGAGGTTGTCCTCTGAGGTTCTCCTCTGAGGTTGTCCTCTCCTCTGAGGTAGTCCTCTGAGGTTCTCCTCTGAGGTTGTCCTCTCCTCTGAGGTAGTCCTCTGAGGTTGTCCTCTGAGGTTGTCCTCTCCTCTGAGGTAGTCCTCTGAGGTTCTCCTCTGAGGTTCTCCTCTCCTCTGAGGTAGTCCTCTGAGGTTGTCCTCTGAGGTTCTCCTCTCCTCTGAGGTTGTCCTCTGAGGTTCTCCTCTGAGGTTGTCCTCTGAGGTTCTCCTCTGAGGTTGTCCTCTGAGGTTGTCCTCTGAGGTTCTCCTTCCTCTGAGGTTCCATACTGGTAGTGCTGGTACCACAGCCTGGATGTTAATGGGCAGAATGATGCATGAACCTGTGAGACGTTCCTGAAACCTTCTCAGATGCAGAACTGATGTCATCTTTTTTCTGCTGATCAATGATCCTTTTCACCAAATATGAATCAATATTTCACATTTTGCTGACTTGGCTGTAGAAAGTAGATTTATTACTTTTAGATCTGATTTGTTGTCATGTTATTTGTTGCCATGGTGATAAAAGCAGCTGAATCTAAACAGAACAATCAGCGATCAGAGCGATCGATCAGGAATCAATCAAACTTACTGAAACTGAAGAAAACTGTCAGACACGTCACAAAGGCTCTTGGCTCCATTTTGATTTCTTCTTTTCTTCGACTTAAAGCTTCTGGTCAAAAATCATTGAAGAGTCAAAGTAATCCGATTACAGTTACAGATACTCCTGCTGCGTCTTTGGTCAGAAAGAAACGTGCTTTTCTGAAATCATGGGTTCCTCCTGCTGCCGCCCTCCACGGCTGCCGGTCAGGTTCAACGCTCCGAGCAAATGCGGCGTGATGACCACGTCAGCCCTGCCCGCTCAGGACTGTTGTCACGACGACCACAGGTCAGCCTCACACCAGCCAATCACAGCAGCCCTGGCAACATGGGGGCGTGGCTTATGCTTGGCCTTGACTTAAGGGGTGATGGAGACATTGAGACCTTCAGTCTGAGTAGAGACCCCCCACTGATGTAGCCTGAGCCTGACCTCTGACCCCAAACAGGCACCAGGGCCTGTGGAGAGGAGGAGGAGAGGAGGAGAGGAGAGTAGAGGAGGAGGGGAGATGAGGAGAGGAGAGGAGAGGAGAGTAGAGGAGGAGAGGAGAGGAGGAAAGGAGGGGAGAGGAGGAGAGGAGAGGAGGAGAGGAGAGTAGAGGAGGAGGGGAGATGAGGAGAGGAGAGGAGAGGAGAGGAGAGGAGAGGAGAGGAGAGGAGGAGAGGAGATGAGGAGAGGAGAGTAGAGGAGGAGAGGAGATGAGGAGAGAAGGGTAGAGGAGGAAAGGAGAATAGAGGAGGAGGGGAGATGAGGAGAGGAGAGGAGAGGAGATGAGGAGATGTGAGGAGAGGAGGAGAGGAGAGGAGGAGAGTAGAGGAGGAGATGAGGAGAGGAGAGTAGAGGAGGAGAGGAGAGGAGAGGAGAGTAGAGGAGATGAGGAGAGGAGAGTAGAGGAGGAAAGGAGAGGAGAGGAGGGAGAGGAGGAGAGGAGATGAGGAGAGGAGAGGAGAGGAGGAGAGGAGAGGAGAGGAGAGGAGAGGAGGAGAGGAGAAGAGAGGAGAGTAGAGGAGGAGAGAAGATGAGGAGAGGTGAGGAGAGAAGAGAGGAGAGGAGGAGAGGAGAGGAGAGGAGAGGAGAGGAGAGGAGAGGAGAGGAGAGGAGAGAAGAGAGGAGAGGAGAGGAGGACAGGAGAGGAAGGGAGAGGAGAGGAGGAAAGAATAGAAGAGGAGAGGAGGAGGAGGAGAGAGGACGAGGGGAGGAGGAGGAGGGGAGAGGAGAGGAGAAGAGAGAAGAGGAGGAGGTGTAGACAGTAGCTGTGGTATAGTAGAGAGGTCACGTCCTCTCTGAAGGTCTCCTCTCTGAAGACTCTTGAATGACGTCTGCTGAAGGAACATCACAGCAGAAGAGCACCTTCTTGTCAGGGTTCAGGTGACCTGAGTCACGTGCTGGTTTACACTGACTTCCCATGATGCACGTCTCCTTGCCACCACCCTCAGTACATCCGTGTGGGACTGCGTTTGTGTCTCCTCAAGGTCACGGCCTCGTCCTCTCATCAGGAACTTCTCCTTTCTCACTGTGGAGTTCAGCCTCAAAATGTCTGGAGACAATATTCATATCAATACTGAACAAATCCAGCAAAGAGAATATGCAAAATGATTTGATGAACAATCGCGTATGTGTACTAGCAGAGTTGTTTATGAATGTGATGTGTAATTAGGGGTTTTTCATGTGATTCTGTGTTTGTTTCTTATTGGATGACGTTTTTATTAAAATCGTTGTGCAATGTTGACGTCTACCAGCAGAGGGCGCTGTTTCCATTAACAAACCGACTTCTGAATCCAGACAGAAAATCACTTACGATTAAATCTGTTTGTTTGTTGTTGTAAACCTGGAAGATAAAAAAGAGGTAGTTTATGACTCATAACACACACACACACAGTCTGGGGTCACAGGTGGGTGATGTTCCATGTCTCCATGGAAACGTGCTACAGGATTATCTGACAGTCAGACTAACTGATGAACAGCGTTTCTGCTGTGAGACCTTGAAGAACTTTGTCTAGTTCCAGCAGAGCCACACATGTGGTGGTGTAAAACTTTCTGGAGCACCTTCAGCACAAGAGCAGATCCTGATGAGTCCAGGGATGTCGACCCCCCAAAACTTATTGTTCTTCTGGATTAACTCTAATCTCTAACAACCTATAGCGGATGCAGGAAACTCCAGAAAGGGAATGTCTCAGACTCGCTGAGGAGGTTTGGAGACGGAGCTGTGGTCAGTCCCAGTGACCCAGCCCACCTCTCAGATTACAGCCCCCCCCAGCACCACTGGAAGCTCCGTCTCCTTCCACACGGGTTGTGATTGTGTCATCTGAGAACCTCCTTCCAGTTCATTTGCCGCCCGTCTGAGGGAGAAGAACTTTCTTGTGGAGGTGTGAGGAGAGCGGGGCTCTTCTCTGGAGTTCTCTGCTACCATGGATCACTCTCTGTTTGGGTGTTTACGCAGCCCTCATGCACCCACCCAGGGTCTCCACCCAGCCATCAGTCAGTCACCGCTGGCCTTGCACCATCGCAGCAACCACACCTTCATGGAGCTCCCTGGTTCTTCACCCAGCTACGGCTTCAGTGGAGAAGACTCTGGAGGCTTTGGAAGTTCAGAGCAGCACAAACACCCTCAGAACACAGCCAGCTGGCCCGGCCCCCTCCACGGCGTCTGTGTCCCCCCGCCCGAGGCACCGGACCTCAGGAATGGCTCTCCAAACCAGCGAGGGACCAGCATCCAGACCAGTGACCGAACTGGGACCACATGTTTATCGTGTGAGGAGCCCCACAGGAAGAGCATTGGCGGAAAGAAGGAGAGTTCAGGTACAGATTTACCGTCCAGGAGCAGCATCGTGTCAGCTGGCTGAGCAGCCAAACCCCGAGGTCGCTCCATCCCTCGTGTTCCACACCCAGAAGATCACGTCTGCACTCCGACTCTAAATCTGATGATGTGAAGCCCACGGAGCTTCCTTTGGCTTGATGTTTAAAACTGAAATCAGATCTGTTCAGATTTCAGCTATCCAAACTGAACCTGCTCCTTCATTCATTTCATGGGCTTTTGTAACGTACTGTTTTTGCTTCTTCTAAAAAATGTATTTCTGTGTTAAAAATCAAATTTAATCATTAACTACTAGAAAAGCATAATTTCTTCTATCCTGTACCGTAGTATCAAATACACTATAATGTAATATACTACCCTGTACCACACAATACTCTACTATAACATTCTCCAGTCCATTACACTACACTGTGTACTATACAAACAAGTACACCGTAATACTACAAGGTTACAAAAAGTCCCCTGGGAGCAACCTAACCCATCCTCATTAACCCTAACCCTAACCCATCCTCATTAACCCTAACCCATCATCATTAACCCTAACATCCTCATTAACCCTAACTCATCCTCGTTAACCCTAACTCATCCTCATTAACCCTAACCCATCCTCATTAACCCTAACTCATCCTCGTTAACCCTAACTCATCCTCGTTAACCCTAACATCCTCATTAACCCTAACTCATCCTCATTAACCCTAACCCATCCTCATTAACTCTAACCCATCCTCATTAACCCTAACCCATCCTCATTAACCCTAACATCCTCATTAACCCTAACTCATCCTCATTAACTCTAACCCATCCTCATTAACCCTAACTCATCCTCGTTAACCCTAACATCCTCATTAACCCTAACTCATCCTCGTTAACCCTAACATCCTCATTAACTCTAACCCATCCTCATTAACCCTAACCCATCCTCATTAACCCTAACATCCTCATTAACCCTAACTCATCCTCATTAACTCTAACCCATCCTCATTAACCCTAACCCATCCTCGTTAACCCTAACTCATCCTCATTAACCCTAACTCATCCTCATTAACCCTAACATCCTCATTAACCCTAACTCATCCTCATTAACCCTAACTCATCCTCATTAACCCTAACTCATCCTCGTTAACCCTAACATCCTCATTAACCCTAACTCATCCTCATTAACCCTAACCCATCCTCATTAACCCTAACCCATCCTCATTAACCCTAACTCATCCTCGTTAACCCTAACATCCTCATTAACTCTAACTCATCCTCATTAACCCTAACTCATCCTCGTTAACCCTAACATCCTCATTAACCCTAACCCATCCTCATTAACCCTAACTCATCCTCGTTAACCCTAACATCCTCATTAACCCTAACCCATCCTCATTAACCCTAACTCATCCTCGTTAACCCTAACATCCTCATTAACTCTAACCCATCCTCATTAACCCTAACCCATCCTCATTAACCCTAACTCATCCTCGTTAACCCTAACATCCTCATTAACCCTAACCCATCCTCATTAACCCTAACTCATCCTCGTTAACCCTAACATCCTCATTAACTCTAACTCATCCTCATTAACCCTAACCCATCCTCATTAACCCTAACCCATCCTCATTAACCCTAACATCTTCATTAACCCTAACTCATCCTCGTTAACCCTAACTCATCCTCATTAACCCTAACCCATCCTCATTAACCCTAACATCTTCATTAACCCTAACTCATCCTCGTTAACCCTAACTCATCCTCATTAACCCTAACTCATCCTCGTTAACCCTAACCCATCCTCATTAACCCTAACCCATCCTCATTAACCCTAACATCTTCATTAACCCTAACTCATCCTCGTTAACCCTAACATCCTCATTAACTCTAACTCATCCTCATTAACCCTAACCCATGCTCATTAACCCGAACCTAACTGACTGTTTCATGTAGATTCTCTGGACGGCAGCAAACCCAGGAAGGAGCGCACGGCCTTCACCAAGGAGCAGATCCGAGAACTGGAGTCAGAGTTCGCTCACCACAACTACCTGACCCGCCTGAGACGCTACGAGATCGCCGTCAACCTCGACCTGACCGAACGCCAGGTACCGCCAAAACAAAACGTCACCGTACTTCACTATCAAACTGAGGAGGATCTTCTAGATTGTTATTTTAGAGTAAATCTAGTTTATAACTATAATAATTTGATCTAAGTGACTTGATTTAAAGTTTCTCTCGGTACAAAGATGGGGTTTGTGGGCCTGGCGCCCTCTAGTGGAAGCATCTTCAGGCCTGTTCTTTTGTTAAGGTTAGCAGTGAGCCGATTATGTTAGCATGGAGGTGACCTTCACATTTTGATACTATATGAATTTTGATCCCTAAAAAAAGAAATTTGTCTCCTCCGTACACAGAACACACGTCAGCGATAACAGATGTAAATGCTGATAAAAGCACAGCTGAGTGTCAGTAATGACGATTAGAACCTTCAGAACATCTGCTGGAGGCTTTTTACAGCGTACAACTCTGGACTTTTACAGCGTACTCACCCATGTGGGCGGTGTCCAGAGGTCCCCTCATCGCCATCCCCTGCATGTGAGAAAGTTCTGTTCATGTGTAAAAGTTCCGTTTACATGTGAGAAAGTTCAGTTTACATGTGAAAAAATTCAGTTCAGTTTACATGTGAAAAAGGTCAGTTTACATGTGAGAAAGTTCAATTTACACGAGAAAGTTCAGTTTACACACATGTAAAGTGAACTTTAACTACAAAAGTGCAGTTTACATGTGAGAAAGTTCAATTTACATGTGAGAAAGTTCAATTTACATGTGAGAAAGTGCAGTTTACATGTGAAAAAGCTCAGTTTAGGTGTGAGAAAGTTCAGTTCTTTTCTTCCATTGCATTCAGGTGTTCTCTAATATGTTCTCTTCTCTCTTTCTCCTCTCTAAGTCACATTTTTACAAATGTTGCATTTCGCCCCCTGGTGTTACGGAGGACATGTTCCCACAAGTTATTTGATTTTAGGTTACATGTAAACTGGGACAAGGACCAAAGTCCGACAGTTGCCAGGGTTAGATTTTGAGCGTAGCTGTGAATTTAAACGTAATGAATGTTTCTGTTTCTGCACAATAAGCTGCATGTCACATTCCACATGTTGTTCCGCTCATGGATGCTCAAAGAAGGTTAAAGGGTGGACCTTGTGCTCATGTTCATTCTTGCATAAAAACTTGAAACATGTTTTATATATAATCAAAAAGGATATTTAACATGTAGAATTCTGTAATTAAAGGTTTGACTTCTTTAATCAATAACAGATAATCAATCTTATAATAGTCATTGAGAGAACGTAATGGGGCACCAGTGCAGACAGACGCCTGAACATGTCATGTGTCCTCAGGTGAAGGTCTGGTTCCAGAACAGAAGAATGAAGTGGAAGCGTGTGAAAGGAGGCCAGCAGGGGGCAGCAGCTCGACAGAGAGAACTGGGCAACGTGAAAAAAGGGATCTTACTGCCCTCGGAGTTTTCTGGGATGGTGGGACTGCAGCGATCCCTGAATTCACCAAAAACAGCCGAGGACGACAGCCGGGACAGCGACCACAGCGCAGACTTTGAGCCGGCGTGGAGCAGTCAGCGCAAACAGACGTAGACAACAGCGACCACGGCCGCCAGCAGGGCAGGCTTGGATTTGAATAATTTATCAAATGTTCTTTGAAGCGTCAACGCGACAAACCACGTTTGTTTGTATGAAGTTCTATGTGTATGTTGGTAGAACACGCGTGTACGTCAAACCTGCATATTCAGCACCAATAAACAGGAGAAAAGATTAGATGTGTGGAAGAATGACGTCACATGATCAGCCCATGGCCACGCCCCCTTTTAGGTACTCCCAACCATCTTGTGGGCTGATCTGCAACCTTTGATCCCATAGATGTGCTGATGTCATCAGAGCACCTCCACATCAGCACCCATAACCTGATTCAGACTGGTTATACTGGGACAGAGAAGGGGTAGAGGACTGGTTATACTGGGACAGAGGGGGTAGATGACTGGTTATACTGGGCCAGAGAGGGTAGAGGACTGGTTATACTGGGACAGAGGGGGTAGAGGACTGGTTATACTGGGACAGAGGGGGTAGAGGACTGGTTATACTGGGACAGAGAGGTTAGAGGACTGGTTATACTGGGACAGAGAGGGTAGAGGACTGGTTATACTGGAAGAGAGGGGGTAGAGGACTGGTTATACTGGGACAGAGGGGGTAGAGGCCTGGTTATACTGGGAGAGAGAGGGTAGAGGACTGGTTATACTGGGACAGAGGGGGTAGAGGACTGGTTATACTGGGACAGAGAAGATAAATATCTGGTTATACTGGGACAGAGAGGGTAGAGGACTGGTTATACTGGGACAGAGAAGATAAATGTCTGGTTATACTGGGACAGAGAGGGTAGAGGACTGGTTATACTGGGACAGAGGGGGTAGAGGACTGGTTATACTGGGACAGAGAAGATAAATGTCTGGTTATACTGGGACAGAGGGGGTAGAGGACTGGTTATACCGGGACAGAGAGGGCAGAGGACTGGTTATACTGGGACAGAGAAGATAAATGTCTGGTTATACTGGGACAGAGAGGGTAGAGGACTGGTTATACTGGGACAGAGGGGGTAGAGGACTGGTTATACTGGGACAGAGAGGGCAGAGGACTGGTTATACTGGGACAGAGAGGGTAGAGGACTGGTTATACTGGGACAGAGAGGGCAGAGGACTGGTTATACTGGGACAGAGAGGGTAGAGGACTGGTCATACTGGGACAGTGAAAGTGAACTTTAATGGTGGTGTTCTAGTTTTTTGTAAACTACCAGCACTTTCCATCACTCTGACAGATGTGTTGACTTCCTGTCACTGGTCTCCTGACGACGCCATGGCAACACGTCTGGCTGTACTTCAGTCACATGTGTCATGCGTGTGTGGCGGCAGCAGAGTAAATCCAGCTGTGCGGTCCAGCGGTTTTTCCCTCAGACTGGTCTCAGCTGACTGTGGTTTCATGAGGACGTGACTGAAGGAAAGTCTGTGTCACACGTTCATCCATGTGGTTCTGCTGAGAAGCTCCGGTGGAAGAGCTGAACCTTCAGAGGGAGCAGTGATGGGACATAAGACAAACATGTAGTCAGCAAGCAGCAGGACTGTGATCGTGTTGCTTCTATCCATTTATGATTTATAACTGCTCTAACGTGTGTCACTTGTATCCTGCTGACCTGCAGGTGTCTGAGATGGTCCAGAGATGGACGTGAGCAGCAACATCTACAGCGCCGGGTCCTGACAGTGAGAACTACCCCAGTTCCACAGCTCCTATTTGTTCTCTAAAAAGGTGTGAACCAAAGGGTATGTTCTTCTTCTAGAACCTTCTAGAACCTGATGAGTCTCACAGGGGAGCCAACAGGTCCTGAGGAGCTGTTCTCTCTTTGACTCTGGCTCCTCCCCTCCTGGCTCCTGCCCTTGTACTGTCTCTTCCCCTGGCCCCTCCCATGTCCTCTGGCTCCTCCCCCTGTCCTCTGGCCCCTCCCCTTGTCCTCTGATTGCTCCCCTGGCCCATCCCCTCCTCTTCTGGCTCTTCCTCCCCTCCTCTTCTGTCTCCTCCCCTCCTCTTCGGTCTCCTCCCCTTGTCCTCTGGCCCCTCCCCTTGTCCCCTGGCCCCTCCCCTTGTCCTCTGCCCCCCCATTGTCCTCTGTCTCCTCCCCTTGTCCTTTGACTCCTTCCCTCCTCCTCCCCTTGTCCTCTGCCCCCTTGTCCTCTGCCCCCCCTTGTCCCCCCCCCCCCCCCTTCCCCCCTCCCCCCTTCCCCCCCCCCCATTGTCCTCTGTCTCCTCCCCTTGTCCTCCTCCCTCCCCCCCCTTGCCCCTCCCTCCCCTTGTCCTCTGCCCCTCCATTGTCCTCTGTCTCCTCCCCTTGTCCTTTGACTCCTTCCCTCCTCCTCCCCTTGTCCTCTGCCCCCCTTGTCCTCTGGCTCCTCCCCTTGTTCTCGGACTCCTCCCCTCCTCCCATTGTCCTCTGGCCCCTCCCCTTGTCATCTGGCTCCTCCCCCTTCCTCTGGCCCCTCCCCGTGTCCTCTGGCCCCTCCCATCCTCCTCCAGAGAAGATAACTAGAACAGAAACACTCTGGCTTGTTGTCTGTAACAAGATGGAAGATTTTTCCAGTCAGAAGTGTTTGGGACTTTAGGCCACGCCCCCAGACGTCCTGCAGGTCCCATGTGACCAGTTCCTGTGGTTGTTCAGGACAGTGTAACCTGACTTGAGTTGGTTCTGCTGCAGCTTCTGTTATTTCCAGCAGAGAATCTGGGGGTTGTGGAATGTTTCTGGCCTGTGTCAGACCTGATCTTGGATGAAGTTCCACACTGACCCCTGAGACAGCAGCTTTTCTTCAGCAGGAAGCCTCATGTTGTCATTCCAGTCAAGCACGCCAACATCAACAGAGCCGGCTGAAGATTTTCCCAACCAAATCATCTGGTACCACTCCAGTGTTGATGGAGGCTGAGCACCGAGGTGGGACTTCCTGAAGCCGCCAGAGCGAAGGAGATAAAGTCTTCATGGCAGAGCTGCTGGACCTTCAGGAACACAGCCTGAGCCTCCAGCACCAGGACAAGTGGTGAAGTGGGAACTTAAAGAAAATACAAACAACAGGAAGAAGACCGTTCCTGTTCAAGTCCAATCTGAGTCTTCAGAGGATCAAGCAGAGGAACAAAAGTCATTTGGGATTTAATTGTTCAGTTCTGCTTCAGCGATTGGACGAGAAGTCAAAAATAAACGGTGCGACTGTGGAAATATGAGCGAGCAGCCAAGAAACGTTCTGGTCTTCAGGAGGCTGCTGAGAATCTGCACTAGCAGACCGACTGACGAAAGACAGGAAACCACAAAGCCTCCAATAAACTGGCAGAGGAAGCTGACTGACGGCTGTTTTCTCCATTTAGAGCTGCAGATGTTGGCCTCTGGTCAACGGTAGGGTTCAACGAAAGCAGCCTGATGAAGGCTCAGCTCCTCATCATCACCTCCAGGAGAACGCCAGGGAAGCCGCCATCCTGAGGCAAACCAGACGATGGTCCTCCAGTCAAGGGGCGGAGCCTATGCCTGCAGGTGGGGGAGTGCACCTGAACTGTGCTGCTTAGCTCCCTCTAACACACTCCCAATCTGTAGGGGGCGCCAGTCAGACAGGGCCTGGCACTCTGGTTGTGGCCTTGATCTGCTGCTCGCAGCCGTCCACAGGTTCACTGTTGATGGAGGATGGTTAGGCCCCGCCCCCTCCCACACATCCATCATTTCGACTGCCATGTTGGGCCCTGCGTTACATTTTCCAGACTTTCTGTTCCAGCGTCAGGACTTGAGCGCCACTGATCCTCTGCTGCCGTTTTCCAACCGCTGCCCCAGACCTTCATCGTTCAGGCAGCTGGAATGTTCCACTGGGCTGCCGATAACCTGCACAGGCCCCGCCCCCTCACCTGTCTGAGGGTGACCAGGAAGGAGGACATGTTGGTGCAGATGGGCTGTCTGGACCCACCCTGCAGGATAATCAGCCCCTCCCCCACCTGATTCAGGGGGGACCAACGTGTCGAAGCGCCGTGTCCACCCCATCGACTGTTTGTAGAAGGTGAACAGCAGATCCCAGATCAGCTGACCGCTGGAACTCGCTACATCCTCCTCATTATGACCTCGTCATGGTTGCCCCCCTTCAGATTAAACCACAATCAGAATAAGACATAATCACATTTAAAATCATGTTGTAGATGGCCGTCCACACACACACCTCTACCTTTGTGAGGACTTTCAGTATTACCTTGACTTGAACCCATGCCTAAGCTCAAACCTGCAGTGTGTTATCACAATGATCCGCAGCTCTGTCCTCCTGGCTGACCCCGACCCCCCAAGTCAAGCTACTAAGCTTTTATTGTGAAAGGCTGAAAGACTCTCTTCCGGTGAGATTGCAGGTTGATCCAGTGACCTTGAGAGTCGAATTATCGGATGAGCTGCTGAACACAACAGCAGTGGTAGCGAGCACGTGTGAATGTGCATACATGAACGTCATGTTTCATCAAACCGAGTAAACAGTAAATAAACAAAAGTAAATAAAGAAGAATGCCGGCACCAGAAGCCTTTGTTCTGAAGGGCCTTTGTTCTTCGGCCCCCACAGAGGCTCTCTGCAGAAGCACCATTGTTCTGTTCTGCTCTTCTTTTGATTAGATCAGCAAGAGTATTGGTTGTTTTTCTTCTGCTGGTAGTCCCAGTGAGACGGGTCTGGGCCAGGAACCATTAAGTGGGGGGGTTCGTAGTCTTGCTCCAGCTGTGTGGGGGCTGCTGCCACCGTGTGGATGTGTTGGGAACTGCTGACGCCCCCAGAGCCGCCACAGCTCACAATCCCCCCTCTGGACGTCATTGGTGTCTTTTCTGACCCAAGCAACACCTGAAGGAGACGTGGTGGGGGGAGTCTAATCCCCCAGCATCACGTCATCTGAGCAGGCTCACCTGGAACCTCCTACCAGTGTTCCACTAACACGAGCCACCTGACCACACAGGGAGGCATCGTTGATGTCACCACTCAGCTGGGTCAGCTGGGGCCTACTGGGGTCAGTGGGGGCCTGCTGGGGTCAGTGGGGGCCTGCTGGGGTCAGTGGGGGTCAGCTGGAGTTTGGTCCCGATGGTCCCGAGGAGGGACTCCTCCTGATCAGGAGCTGCTGAGATCCTGACGGCAGTATTGAACCAGAGGAGACAGAATCAGGATGTAAAACTTTATTCCACAGCAGGATGAAAAGAACATTAGTCCAAGCTGGTCATGTTAGAGTCACCTCCACCTTTACTGAACCTGTGCTGTCTACACATGTGACATCTGGTGTGAACTCTTCCTGTTTGAGGAGAATGTGCAGAGCAGAGAGTGCTGGTGCCTCAGGGTGGACGAATAAATTAGGACCAAACAACAACAACAATAACAACAACACTGCAGTTCTATATTATCACACTGAAATCAAGCTTCATGTCTGCAAAGATAAAATGTAGTGAGAACATTTAAAATGAGCAGAAGGGAAAGTTAATGTCCCCTCTTTAGGGAGTGTATTAAAAGTGTTCCTGAATCAAAGTGTGCGTTTCCACAGACGTTCTACGTTCTACCTTCCTGCTCAGCTTCCAGAAGGGACACCAGTGAAACTGGAGCCGGTTCTACTGGGCCCTGACGGAGGTGGTGTTCCCGCCACAGTCCACGTACTGGTACATCTCCTGGGAAACCTGCTCGGCATGACCAAAGTAGGTTGTGGTGACGGTGACTCTGTGGAAGAGGTGGAAGAGCTCAGACCTGAATGACGGCCAACAAGGAGCTGAAGTCACAGAGGCCACTCACTGCATCATGACGACGATGTTGTGGACCTTGATGGTCTCAAGGGTGCAGTAGTCACTAAAGACACAAGCTCATTAGTTCCTCATCACACTTCTCCTCAGCTACACAGCACAATCTAAGGCAGGGTACTGACTACATGTAGTTCAGCTCCTCGGCCAGGATGATGGGAACCATGTAGTCGATCTGAAAGCAGAACCAGCGGGTCAGAGAGGGGGATCCCAGAAGAGGCCCCCCGACTCCCTGCGGCAGCAGCGTACCTGCTTCATGTCCAGAGGACTGATGGCGGTGGTGTTACTGAGGCGAGATTTACCGATCACAGTCTTGACGAACTGCACCTGGGCTGTGATGTTGGCCACCTCCACAGAGTAGTAGTTGTTGTTGGTGATGTTCAGCGAGTTCTGCAGGACAACAAGCCTTCAGCACCCAGAAGCACAGAGGAGAACGTGTCCAGTGCGGTCACGC
Source organism: Lagocephalus sceleratus (assembly GCA_911728415.1). Lineage (NCBI taxonomy): Eukaryota > Metazoa > Chordata > Actinopteri > Tetraodontiformes > Tetraodontidae > Lagocephalus > Lagocephalus sceleratus. Next base: position 209,805 of record CAJVRN010000229.1, on the reverse strand, counting down.
CCAGCTGCTCACCGTGATGTTCAGGTACACACTGCGCTTCTCCTTGTTGTAGCTCACAAAAACAGACTTCACCCCCACGTATGACACATCAATGGATCGAGGGAAGAGGAAGAAGACGGCGAGTCCAGAGAGCAACAGGCAGACCAGGACAGATGCTGACACATACAGTTTTCTGTGGACACAGGACAACAGGACATCACAAAAACGAGGGCCTGGACCTCCCTGAGCATGTGCAGCGTCTGACCAGCAGGGGGCGATCTTTAAACACACTGACGTGTGATTGGCTGATCAATATATTAACTAGGAATGGAGATCAATACATATTTCACAGCTGGGATGGCTGTAGAGTTTCAGCTCATGTGTTGATACTTTAATCACTTCACTTTCATCCAGACCTAGAAATGACATCTAACATCAAATTGCAGTGTTGGAGCCTTACGTCCTCCGAGGCTGCAGCCTTTGATCGCTGTAGGGGATCAAAGCCACAAGTTGATTTTCTTGTCCTGAAAGAGCGATTGATGGGCGTTACTCTGAGCCTTCCTTCATCACAGGAGCACACAAATCAAAGGCTTTACCTCTGGGGATCCTCCCGGTGCCCTGACACGTGGGACACGTCACGCTGTCCCGCCCCGTGAACTCCACGTACGGGAACTGAGAGACATCTCCGCCCTTCCCGTCGTCGCTATGGCCGTCCTCCAGAGGAGATGTCAGGCTCTCTCGTCCCTCCTGCTGGCTGGAGCGTGTGCCGAGTTGGGAAAAAGACTTCCCCATAATTGCATCTGCCAACAAAGAAAGTGGGCGATAACTCGTAAAGCGTGTGACCTGTGGAGCAAGAGGTGGTTCTCGTTTACTGGAGTGAGCCTTTTCCATGGTTATGGTTTGACCTTCATTCGCCACCTCTCAGGCGAACGAAGGTCCTTCACCGCTCACCAAAACACGCAACGACTGGCAGCAGGCTCGAAAAATGGGTTCAGACTGCTGCCCGCCAACAATGAGAACTTCCTCTGACCCCAGCAGTCCCAGGGTTAGGGCGTGCCCCCCTCCAGCCCCTCAGGCCCCTGCAGCTCCTCCGGCCCCTCTAGCTCCTCAGGCCCCTCTAGCACCTCCAGCCCCTCCAGCTCATTTAGCTCCTCAGGCCCCTCTAGCACCTCCAGCTCATTTAGCTCCTCAGGCCCCTCTAGCACCTCCAGCTCATTTAGCTCCTCAGGCCCCTCTAGCACCTCTGGCCCCTCAGGCCCACATCCAACATGTTAGTCAGACAGCCTGAGTTCGGCTCCTGAAACTGACCACAACTAGTGCAGACTCTGGCCAATCAGGTACAAGTGGTTCAAAAGCCCTGTAGCTTCTGTAGCACCAGTTCCCGTAGCTCTGTAGCTTCAGCTCCTGTCCTGTAGCTCTGTAGTTCTGTAGCTACAGGCCCGTCCCTGCCCTGAGCTTCTTATCGTTGACACAGTTCAGATAGTCGACCTTTACTCGAAGACTCCTAAACTGAAGCAACATTGTGCGTGCAACATTCCTTCTACAATGTCATTAAAGAAACGCTGAGTGTGCGTTTAAAGTGACGACTCCTCGAATGATGCATTTCACTCTTAACGTGGTGGATATTTGTATTTATGACATTTAGAGAAGCCTCAGTCAAGATGAGAAGGCTGGTTGAGGCCTGGGGCTGAAGAAGGCCCTTCGGCTGGAGCGAACAACAAGGAAAGAACGAGGAGCATCAGCCGAAAACAACACCACCACCACCACCACTAACAACACCAACACCAACAACACTAACACCACCAACACTAACACCAACGCCACTAACATCACCACCACCACCAACAAAAACAACACTAACACCACCACCAACAACAACAACACCAACACCACCACCACCACCACCAACAACAACACTAACACCAACAACACCACCACCACTAACAACACCACCACCATCACCAACAACACCACCACTAACACCACCAACAACAACACTAACACCACCACCAACAACACTAACACCAACAACACCACCACCACTAACAACACCACCACCACTAACACCACCACCAACAACACTAACACCACCATTAACACCAGTACCACCACCAACAACACTAACACTAACAACACCACCACCACCACTAACACCACCACCAACAACACTAACACCACCATTAACACCAGTACCACCACCAACAACACTAACAACATCACCACCACCACTAACAACACCACCACCAACAACAACACTAACACCACCATTAACACCAGTACCACCACCACCAACAACACTAACACCAACAACAACAACACTAACACCAACAACACCACCACCAACAACAACAACACTAACACCATCAACAACAACACTAACACCAACAACACCACCACCACCACCAACAACACTAACACCACCATTAACACCAGTACCACCACCACCAACAACACTAACACCAACAACAACAACACTAACACCAACAACACCACCACCAACAACAACAACACTAACACCATCAACAACAACACTAACACCAACAACACCACCACCACCACCACCACCAACAACAACACTAACACCACCATTAACACCAGTACCACCACTACCAACAACAACACTAACAACACCAGCAGCAGGCGGAGGGCAGCAGCAGCAGAGCCCAGGAAACACTGTGTTCGTTCAGAACAAACTCAGCGAGGAGTCACCTTTACCTGTTTGTGGGCTCTGAACACGTCAAAACATCAAAGCGGCCAGATGACCTGTTGGCGCTGACGCCACAGCTAATGCTAATGGTACCGCTAACAGGATTACAGCGGCTAACACGCATGCGCTGCTCTGATGCCTTCATGACCGTAGGAAAAACTGCTTTCAGGCGTTCAACGACGATCATGTGTCGTGATCAGGTTCTTCCCTTCCAGCAAACAGAGATTGACACTTTGTTTATGAGTGACAGAAAAATAATAATAATAATTATATAGTTCAGCGCCAAAGTGAAATAAACACTCTGTACCCGCAGTTTTAGCAACCGTACACATGGGGACGCTCTCGGCTCAATGAATCACATCTGAATTATTACTACTATTATTGTTGTTAGTTGTTATTAACATCATCATCATCATCATTACTATTACTAATCAGGAGAAAGCAAACATGATCGTCTCAGCTATGAAAAACTGGGTGAGCTGGACTGGTGGAACCAGAACCTGCAGCCACATGGCCCTTTGGGGAACAGTTGGACACCCCTGAGTTAGAGGAAGTGCAGAAGATGAGAAAATGAAAAAAAAAAACATTTAAAACCAGTCTAGGTCCAGGAAGAACGTGAAGATATCTTCATGTGAAGGATGACGAGGAAGGAGCCTTCTAAAATACATCCATTGCTTTCTTCTGCTGGTTCCTCCTCAGAGGCTGGTGGGGGGCTGGAGCCTGTCCCAGTACACTGGGTGAAGAGGGGGCACCCTGGACTGGTCACCAGTCAGTCTCAGGACACACACACACACACACACACACACACACACACACACACACACACACACACACACACACACACACACACACACACACACACACACACACACACACACACACTTTAGAGCGACCAATCAAGCTCCTCCCCCGTTGCTCATGTCTTTGGACTGTGGGAGGAAGATGGAGGACCTGAAGAGAACCACAGGAGAACATGGAGAGAACCACAGGAGAACCATGCAGAAGAACATGGAGAGAACAACAGGAAAACATGGAGAGAACCATGCAGAAGAACATGGAGAGAACCACAGGAGAACATGGAGAGAACCACAAGAGAACATGGAGAGAACCACAGGAGAAGATGGAGAGAACCACACAGGAGAACATGGAGAGAACCACAGGAGAACATGGAGAGAACCACAGGAGAAGATGGAGAGAACCACACAGGAGAACATGGAGAGAACCACAGGAGAACATGGAGAGAACCACACAGGAGAACATGGAGAGAACCACAGGAGAACATGGAGAGAACCACAAGAGAACATGGAGAGAACCACAGGAGAAGATGGAGAGAACCACACAGGAGAACATGGAGAGAACCACAGGAGAACATGGAGAGAACCACCAGGAGAACATGGAGAGAACCACAAGAGAACATGGAGAGAACCACAGGAGAAAATGGAGAGAACCACAGGAGAACATGGAGAGAACCACACAGGAGAACATGGAGAGAACCACAGGAGAACATGGAGAGAACCACACAGGAGAACATGGAGAGAACCACAGGAGAACATGGAGAGAACCACACAGGAGAACATGGAGAGAACCACAGGAGAACATGGAGAGAACCTACCTGTCACACTCTGCCCCGGCCCATGTACTCAGTACTTTCCACTGCCCTGCTCACACCACACCCCCTGATCACCACACCCCTGATCACCACACCCCGACACCACCCCCCTGATCACCACACCCCCTGATCACCACACCCACTCTCAGTCACTGTTCACACACCTGCTCTCACTCACCAATCAGCTCACCTACCAGTATATATTCTCCAGCCTCACACTCACCCGGTGCCAGATTGTTCTCTGCCATGCAAGACTCTCCAGCTGGTACCAGCCTGTCTTCTCGGTATCGACCCTGCCTGTGTTTGACCTGCCTGTTCTGCCTGACCCCCGGTAAATTACCTCTGTCTTCTGTTTGGACCACGAGCTCAGCCAGTCTCCCCCTGGTCTGTTGTCTGGTTCTGCCTGCCTCCCGGTTACAGAACTTTGGCCTGCCTCGACCAAGTGCACTGCCCCGCCCTCGAACTGTTTGTCTGTGCCCGATCGGCGTAATAAACCTAGTGACTGACCACCCGTTCATTGCCTGGTTTGTACTGCACTTGGGTCCGTACCATACCCGTTACACTACCAGGGTCAGGAGAACATGGAGAGAACCGTGTGTGTGTGTGTGTGTGTGTCTTTGATCAGGGAAAGGATTGAGCTGCGAGGCCTCAGTGTGCTTCTCCAGCGTGATCCTTCTGCACGTGTTGCTGCCTGCTCGTCTCCTCAGGCTCCGAGGTGAGGGGAGTGGTCTTCACCAGCTGAGCTGCAGAAGGAAAACATAGCTGACCCACATTCTGGGAAAACACACATGGAACACCATCCAGAGTGCAGCACAGGGAACACGGAACTGCTGGAGGATCAATAATCCAGAAGAAGCATCTCTGACCTTCAGTCATAGGTTATTGTTCAGATGCCCCCCCCACACACACACATTCTAGTTTCCCAGCAGCCTCTCTGCTTATGTACCAGCAGCTGAAAGGAATCAGGAGACAGCCGATTACTTTGACTATCTCCCATTTTGTCACGACACAGAAACATGAGGACTTGAGTGTAGTGCACCCTGCAGCGCCCCCTGCAGATGTGATGGGGAAACACAGCTGTTCTTCATGGCCGAATGGGAAACAGGTCAGTATCAGATCACAATCAGATCAGATCAGATGAGGATCAGAGCAGATCACCATCAGATCAGAGGTCATTCTAAGAACTCACTCTGAATGTTTATTCCTGGTGTGATGTTGGTCCACATCATGTGACCGGAGGTGGAGCTGCTGAGCCTTTCTCCACCTTCAAGCTCTGGCTGATCAGTGTTGACATTTGGAGAGATCCCCCCCGACACCCACGGTCACCTTTAACCGACACTGGAGTACGAGTGTAATCAGTTCACACTCAGCACACGAGGGCGCTTGTGTTGATGTGCAGGGAACCTTCAGTCGTTCAGCAATCAGGTTCCTGAGTGAGCCTGGCCTCCTTTTAAAGATGTTTCAGTTCTAAAAGCTCCTTCAGATGTGAAGCCCCCTTCTTGCACTGCCTTTCATGACCTGGATTGTGTCTGTTGAGTCCAATAAGATGATGAAGATGAACAACTGGAAATTAAGATTTGCATCAAAATTAAATGGGATTGAATGAGACTAAGAAGGAAGTGTAATCTGATCAGACTGACACCCCTTAATCTGATTCCATAGCTCAAGACTTCCTGTTGGGACTGCCTCTGGCTGCTGCAGGGTTCATGTGAATTAGAGAGAAGGGAAGCCCGTGAAGATGTTCTGGTGGTGTTTCTCTTTCACCATATTGGACACTCTGATGTGCAATCGCATCTGATTGGTGTGAAGCTGCATGACAGGCAGAGGCAGGAATCGCTCCAGACCTGGAGGTTCTTGTCTCTGGGAAGGAATGCTGCTGTAGACTTCTCATTGGCAGAGCCCTACAGATCCTTGGGGGTCGTGAGGAGTGCAGCGCAGGGGGGTCCGTGTGAAGGGGGATGGGGGAGCATGTGGGAAGAATAAAAAACAAGCCAGCGTCGGTTATTCCAACCTCATTACAGCTCATATCCCGCCAGATTTTAGTTCCTGGTTCCTGGTCTGGCCACCACATTCCTGGCACAGCCATGCCTTTGAAATGTTCCTCACGATACACTCACATTTTCACGTATGCTCAGGCACAGTTTTTATTTAGACTGACACTCAAATAACTGGCTTTTAGCCCCAGCTGCTTTGAGCCCCAGCAGCGCCCCCTGGTGGTCCCCAGTGGGCTCCAGTGATCTTCAGGCAGCAGACAGAACTGCCACCTTAAATTCCTGTTGCCATGATGAAATCATCGTTGAACTTGAAATGTTGTGAAATCAAACAAAGTTTAAATTATTAATTTGTGACAATGTACATACCCAATCTATCAATACACCAATACACCAATCCATCAATCCATCAATACACTGATACACCAATCCATCAATACACTGATACACCAATCCATCAATACACTGATACACCAATCCATCAATTAGTGCCTCAAACTATTGTCAGTCATCCAATCAAAAACAGCAGAATAATATTGATTTACCATGGCAACGAGAATACAGACTGAAAAATAAAGACTCAGCAGATGAAAATGGTGTGGTCATGTGACCTGTCTGAAGGAAGAGACAAACTTTCATGATTTGGGCCGGAGTGTGGTACCTGTGGTTGTCATGACAACATGTGTGCATCACCCCCCCTCTGAGCCAATGAGGTTGAAGACAATAGAAAAGTGGCTAACGGCGCCCTGATGTCAGCAGTAATTCACTGTGACTGACGTAAGCGGGATTAACGGCGAGTGTCTCTCCTGACCAGGGTCACAATAATCTACCTCAACATTCCAACAGATTATCATTCAAATGAAAAAGTCAAACTAAAGATTCTTCAATCAGCCAATCAGAGTGTAGGACACAGGTGAGGAGAAACCACAAAGGAGCGGGGCTGTAAGCACGGTGTCATTACCAAGCACCACCACAGAGCCGTCCTAATCCTAATCTGACAGTCATTCTGATCTCACACA
>CAJVRN010000229.1:195000-197500 GCA_911728415.1 Lagocephalus sceleratus | reverse complement strand
CTGTAGTGGGACTTTAGCTCAACTGTAGCTCTAACTGTAGTTTGACTGTAACTCAACTGTAGCTCTAACTGTAGTTTGACTGTAACTCAACTGTAGCTCTAACTGTAGTTTGACTGTAGCTCTAACTGTAGTTTGACTGTAGCTCAACTGTATCTTTAACTGTAGTTTGACTGTAGCTCAACTGTAGCTCAACTGTAGTTTGGCTGTAGCTCAACTATAGCTCAAACGTAGTTTGACTGTAACTCAACTGTAGCTCTAACTGTAGTTTGACTGTAACTCAACTGTAGCTCAAATGTAGTTTGACTGTAGCTCAAACGTAGTTTGACTGTAACTCAAATGTAGTTTGACTGTAAATACAGCCTGTATATTGTCAGTGTGATACAAGTGCTACATAAACTCTAACCCTAACTCTAACGGCACCCTCCTGCTTCCATCCTTCCCTCCTTTAACCACCTCCTGAGTGCTAAAAGAGTTCCAAGCTCCAGGTTTCTTCTTGCCAAAGGAGGACCATGTTCAGTGACACAGCAGAGAGAGGACGGGTTCTGGTTCTGTCCTGTTCCAGGCTCTGAAGGCTGACGGGGTCTGTTTCGCCAGATGACACATAAAGAGAGGAGACAGGATCAGACCCAAGTGTCAAGTTCATGTTGTGACAACAGCTGGAGCTGCTCATCCAGTTGTTGGGCAAGGACTGGATTCCTGTCTGTCCTTTAAGAGCTCAAATTCAGGCTTTAGTCACCTGCTAGTTAGCCAGCGTGTGTCTGAGTGCTGGGCAGTCACGTGACCTCAGTGGGTCCCTGATTGGTCCCTGTGGGAGCTTCGGCTCGCTGGGCTGCTGACCTTGATTCACAGACATCTCCGGAACCCTGACCGTGATGATTCGATTAGCGAGAGAATGTTCTAGTTCTCGCACAGCGACACCGAGAACTTCAACTGTAAACGTGTGATCAAAGGTGTCAGGAGATCATCGTGTCTTCGTTTCATTCTGAGATTACATTAGAGGAGCCCTCGGTCCTTCTCCAGATTATCAATCCTCAGTGGATAATTCCTGATCGCCGCCACAGCTCATCTCCAGGAAGCTGCACAATTTGATTGTTCTTGTTGCCCGTGACTGAATTTGCTCCATAAAATTAATGAAGCGATATAAATTCATTTGTGGGAATGTACAGATTACAGCAGATTAACATCAGGCATGGTTACCCATGAGCCACCTGCTGTCCTCCTCAGTTAGCTCATCACCACCGAGCTGCAACTCAGCAGAGCAGCCGGAGTCGTCGGATTACGTGCTGGAAAATAAGGAAATACAACATAACCTTTGTAGAGACATTATATGGTTGTGCTTTCATACAGACCAACTCCTGTGGGCTGATCTACATGTCACAAAGTCACATTTCATATCGTTTAAAATCTTTTTTTTTTTTACATTAGTTTAACATTTGTTAACAACAGATTAAAACAATTCAAACAGCAGATTCCCATGAAACTAACCCAGTTTAAACTTGTTAAACACCAGATTAGCACCAGTTTAACAGCCTGTGGAGCATCAGTGATCAGTTGAGGAGGAGAATTCCATAAATCATGATGAAGCTACTACTACTACTACTACTACTACTACTACTACTACTAAAACTACTACTACAATTACAAGTACCACTACTACTACAATTACAACTACCACTACTACTGCTACTACTACAAATACAACTACTATTACTACTACAATTACAACTACTACCACTACTATTACAATTACAACTACCACTACTACTACTACAATTACAACTACCACTACTACTACAATTACAACTACCACTACTACTACTACTACTACTACTACAATTACAACTACCACTACTACTACTACTATAATTACGACTACCACTACTACCCCTACTACTACTAATGCAACTACTATTAGAACAAAAACTACGACTACTACTACTACTACTACTACTCGGGGTCAGGTTTGGGGTTAGGGTTGGGGTCAGGGTCAGGGAACCAAGAACAACAACTACTACTACTACTCGGTTTGGGGTCAGGGAGTCAGGGTTGGGGTCAGGGTTGGGGTCAGGGTCAGGTTTGGATCAAGGTTGGGGACAGGGTGTCAGGGTTGGGGTCAGGGTGTCAGGTTTGGGGTCAGGGTTGGGATCAGGATCCTGTTTTAGCTGTCTCTCTTTTTTAGATTGTGAAGTTCTTGGTTGAACCAGGGGAGAAAGTTCATGTTTGACATTGAATTATACTCATTATACAACGTTATAAGATGTGATGCTATAGGAGTAGAATATGTAAATATTCTGATTGCTAATTACTGATCAGCAGCCACTGTATTGATTGTCAGAGATGGATGTGCAGCTTGTGTCCAACTGATCATCTCATCAATACTGGAGTAAATGATTGGACTCAAACCAGCCATGGAGCCTTGAGACTGAGAGAAGCTCTTCTGAAGGCTTTTACAGCTCAGATGCTCTGCAGTCACACACACACACACACACACACACACACA
>CAJVRN010000229.1:0-192500 GCA_911728415.1 Lagocephalus sceleratus | reverse complement strand
ACATTCACCCTCACTCACAATTTTGATTGATCACATTTTATGATATTAAGCACAGATTTAAAATTGAAAAGTGAACCTTGATCTCCTGATGATGTAAATCCTGATTGTGACATCATCATTGGTGATAACGTCATCATAGCGTTATAATGTTGTCATTGTTGTTTATGACATCTGTGATGGATTTTGCTGATGTTGTTTGTGATGCCTTTGTTGGTGTTAAATAATGTTGCCATTGTTGACGATGTCAAGGTTGTTGTTCATGATGTCATCAATAATGGTGATGTTGTTGACATCATGGCTGTGGTTGATGACATCACTCTTATAACCTTCGCCAAGGAGGTTATGTTTTTGCCGGTGTTTGTCTGTTTGCCTGTTAGCAACATAACTCAAAAAGTTATGGACCGATTTTGATTACATTTTCAGGATTTGTTGGAAATGTGAAAAGGAATAAGTGATTTCATTTTGGGGGTGATCTGGAAGAAATCCTGGATTCTGGATCACTTTGAATGTTCGTTAACATTGTGGTCAATGGGGCCAAAAATGTTGTTTCTCAATATCTCGGTTAATTATTGACAAAACCTCATGAAATTTGACTCAAGGGTGGACAATGGGATTCTCTATCATATTCCAAAGGGTGATCCTGATCTGATCCAGAAGATGGATTTTATAGCAATTTATATAAACTTGGCGGAGGTCTGAGGTAGTGCTTTCTAGTTCATGTCATGGTTGTGGTTGATGACATCACTCTTATTGATGATGTCATGGCTGTGGTTGACTTCAGTGTTGATGATGTCGCTGTGATGATTGGCCGAGTCCTCACCATCCATATTCAGGCCTCTGGCTCAGTCTCAGATTAGCAGCGTCCTCCTCTTGTCTTCTCTGTGCCCTCTTCATCCTCCTGCTCCACCTCCGGTGTGTTGATAAGGACACTGGACACAATATTCCATCTGCTGCTCTCCCCCTGATCTTTACTGCAACAACATGAAGAGGACACATTGATGAAGATATGTCTCTGGACACACTGAGAGTACACATGATGTATGTGTGTGTGTGTGTGTGTGTACTTGTTGGCTTGTTGTAGGGAAGCAGTGCACCCTTTTAATGGGAATGTGACGTCCACACAGCTGGTAGGAAGTCTATTCGCTCATCTCCAAGGTCCAGCTTCAACAACATCTGGGGATTCAGAGCAGCCCCTCAACTGCCTCTGGCCACCACTTCCGGAATGCACAGGTGGCGTTGGGTTGTCTCTGGATCGCTGGACTGTAGTCTGCCTTGAACAGGACCAGCATGTGCTCAGACAGTCCCACGTACTGGTGAACATCTGGTGTGAGGTAAACACAATGAAAGTCTCCAGTGATGGCAATGAAAACATCTGGAAGGGATGACATCACTCACAGTCTCCATGTGTGCTTTTCTGGTGGTCCAGATGTGTTTGAAGGTATTTGGGGGGACTAGATGTCTTTGAAGGTATTTTGGGGGTCCAGATGTCGTTGAAGCACTTTGGGGGGTCCCAGATGTAGTTTAAGCCTTTCTGGTGGTCCAGGTGTTGTTGAGGCTTTCCTGGTGGTCCAGATGTAGTTTAAGCTTTTCTTGTGGTCCAGATGTTGAGGCTTTTCTGGTGGTCCAGATGTTGTTGAAGTCTTTCTGAGATCCAGATGTCATTGAAGCGTTTTTGGTGGTCCAGATGTTGTTGAAGCGTTTTTGGTGGTCCAGATGTTGTTGAGGCTTTCCTGGTGGTCCAGATGTTGTTGAAGTGTTTTTGGGGGTCCAGATGTTGTTGAGGCTTTTCTGGGGTCCAGATGTTGTTGAAGCTTTTCTGGGGTCCAGATGTTGTTGAAGCTTTTCTGGGGTCCAGATGTTGTTGAAGCTTTTGGTACCTGAATCTAATTGATTTCTTGAGATTTGACAGATTGGCCCATTCTGGAATTTTCTTTTCTGAAAGACGAAGCTGTGACAAACTTCTTGTTAATGGAATCATGTCTCTCCCCTTTCCAGGTCCATGGGGGCGTTGCATGGGTAGCGAGTGTGGACCTGGTGGCAGTCAGAGCAGGGCAGTTTGGTGTGCCCACTCTGAGGGCTGGACCACCCTCCTGACCAACTGCAACCAGACAGAACGGCCAAACAATCAGCAGAGTTGCTTCAGGGTCTGTGACTGGCACAAAGACCTCTACGACTGGCAGCTTGGTGCCTGGAACCAGTGTGTCCCCGTTTCAATGCGCAGCGTGGGTCTACAGCCTCCTTCAGTGTGTACACGAGGAGAGGAGGGCATTCAGACTCGTGAGGTCAGCTGTGTCCAGAAATCAGGAGAACCAGCCCAAGATGCAATCTGTGAATACTTTGAACCTAAACCCCGGCTGGAGCAGGCCTGTCTCATCCCTTGTCCACGGGATTGTATCGTTTCTAAGTTCAGCATGTGGACTCCATGTTCTAAAACGTGTGGGATGGGTTTACAGAACCGCATCCGATTTGTCCTTGCCCCCCCACTTTTTGGAGGGGCAGCTTGTCCAAACCTGACTGAATTTCAGACTTGCCAAATAAAGCAATGCGAAGGAGATGAAAGCCTCTACAGCCTCAGGGTCGGACCCTGGGGACCCTGCTCTATTCCAGTGCCAAGGCAAGCCAGACATACTGATAACCCACGTAGAGAAGGTGACAAACTCCCTACAGAAACTGATAAGCTGTCTCAAGAGGGTGAAAAAACTCCCAAAGGAGGTGAGAAACCAAACAGCAATGGTCTCAAGCAGTCCAGTGAGGGTAACACAAAACTGAAGGATGATGGAAAACAAACACAAGAGAATGATGAAGAAGAAGAAGACAGAAGGTCAAAAGATGTTAATAAACAGCACACAAGGGGTGGTAAAGCATCCAGACCCAACAAAAAAGGGGGCCGTGCCCACCAGAGACCAGACAGGCCTTCCAGACAGGCTGACAGGCCCAAGCAACAGAAAAAAGTCAAAAATAAAGAAAAGAGAGAAAAACTGAGAGTTAAGGCTCAGGAAAAACTAAAAGAGAGGAGTAAGGTGAAAGATCCAGAGACCAAAGAGCTCATAAAGAAGAAGAGGAACAGGAACCGTCAGAACAGGCCTGGAGGAAAATTCTGGGATGTCCAAATAGGTTACCAGACCAGGGAAGTGACCTGCGTTCACAAGAACGGGAATGCTGAAACTCTGAGGTAAGAAGCTTGTCTGCGACATCAGGATACAAGTTACTGACCTTAATGATGAGATAAATTGAGCCCACCAAGGCTAAGGTGCTCTAGCTCAGGTTTTATTGACTGTCTTGGTTAGTAAAATAATAAACATACCCTCAACCATGACTCCACATGCTCCCTGTGTGTCTTCTCACATATCCAGCATGTGCTCTGAGGAGACCACCCCAGTGACCTTCCAGGCCTGCGTCATGACTAAAGACTGCGTTGTGAGTGAGTGGTCTGAATGGACCGCCTGCTCCAAGGACTGCTATGACCCCAACGGGCCCAAAGGACAGCGCACCCGCAACAGGAAGGTCATCCAGTTCCCAGTAGGTGGTGGGACAACCTGTCCCCAGCTGGAGGAGGTGGAGCCCTGCAGCCCCCAGGGAGATGGAGTACCCCCCTGCATTGTGTAAGTACACATGGAGTTACTGCAACCAAATCCACTTTGCTTTGTTATTTCACTTTTACCACATACTGTAGTAAAATGGCAGTTAGGTAGTTGGTAGTTGAATGGCTCTTGCAATGATCAAAACACAAACATCACCTTCCTCATCATCATCATCACCATCACCACCATCATCATCACCACCACCATCATCATCATCATCACCATCATCATCATCATCATCATCATCATCATCACCCATCATCATCACCATCATCACCACCATCATCATCATCATCATCATTATCATCACTATCACCATCATCATCATCATCATCATCATCATCATCATCATCCTCACCACTATCATCATCATCACCATCATCACCATCATCACCACCATCATCATCATCATCATCATCACCATTATCATCATCATCACTATCATCACCATCACCACCATCATCATCATCATCATCATCACCATCACCATCATCATCACCATCATCACCACCATCATCATCATCATCATCATCACCATCATCACCATCATCATCACATCATCATCATCATCATCATCATCATCATCATCATCACCATCATCATCATCATCATCATCATCATCATCATCATCATCACCATCATCATCATCATCATCATCATCATCATCATCATCATCATCATCATCATCATCATCATCATCATCATCATCATCATCACCATCATCATCATCATCATCACCATCATCATCATCATCATCATCATCATCCACCATCATCATCATCATCATCATCATCATCATCACATCATCATCATCACCATCATCATCATCATCATCACCATCATCATCATCATCACCATTATCATCATCATCATCATCATCATCATCATCATCATCATCACCATCATCATCACACATCATCATCATCATCACCATCATCATCATCATCATCATCACATCATCATCATCACCATCATCACAATCATCATCATCACCACCATCATCATCATCATCATCATCATCATCATCATCATCATCATCATCATCACCACCATCATCACCATCATCATCATCACCATCATCATCATCATCATCATCATCATCACATCATCACAATCATCATCACCATCATCATCATCATCATCATCATCACCATCACCATCATCATCATCATCATCATCATCATCATCATCATCATCATCATCACCATCATCATCATCATCACCATCATCATCATCATCACCATCATCATCATCATCATCACCATCATCATCACCATCATCATCATCACCATCATCATCATCATCATCATCATCATCATCACCATCATCATCATGCTGAAAAGTTATAAATAGGAAATATAACAATGACAGATTGAAAATTACATTGTTTCTTGACTTTGATCATGTTTTTGAAGAAGCAGAAAAGAATGAAAGCATCTGATTGGTCGTTGGGTTGTTTCTCGCTCAGGTACAGCTGGAGGTCAACAGAGTGGTCTGAGTGCAGAGTGGATGTGCTGCTGAGCCAACAGGACCGCCGGCGGGGAAACCAAACCAGTCTGTGTGGTGGTGGGATCCAGACCCGGGAGGTCTACTGTGTCCAGATAAGCAGTGACACTGGTTCACTCAGGGGCAAAGACGGTAACTTTTGGGGCAAACAGTTTCAATCAATGTGCATAATAATTACAATAATAAGGTAATGGTGGCATGGCGGTGTAGCAGTCAGCACTATGGCCTCACATCGTTGGGATGGAGGTTGGGATGGAGGCTGGGTCTTTGTGGGTGGAGTCTCCAAGTTCGCCCTCAGTCTGGTGGGTTCTCCCTGGGTACTCCCACAGTCCAAAGACATGTCACGTGGAGTGAGTGGTTGTGTGTGTCAGCCTGACTGGGACCCTGAGACTTACTGGTCCAGTCCAGGGTGACCCCCCCTTCATCCACTGTCAGCTGGGATAGGCTCCACCCCCCCTCCCCCTGCCCTCTGAGGAGGACTCAGCGGTAGAAAATGATGGATGGTTGGATAAAATGTAATGTAAAGAATAGTTTAATGACACTCTAAGGAGGCGAATGACATATTAACGGTTCCTCCTTGGACGCCCGCCAGGCCTGATGAAAACTGAGGCCTGTGAGCAGAGCGCATTAGTGAGTGTGCAGAGGTTGAGGTGAAGATCTTGGTGACATGTACACCACAATGTTTCTGGGTGAAAACGCAAGAAATTCATTCTGTTTTGGCTGCTCATTTTCACGAGGATGGAGCAGTCAGATACGCCATGGCACACGTGGTCCTGGAGACGCTGATGGAGCTTTTCCAGTGAGCAACAGCTGCAGCTTCCTGGTTCCAGTCTGAGCCATGTGGGAACACTTTTCCATCCTGCGACATGTTTTTGGGATAAAATTCCACATCTGTGTTGTAGATTCCAGTGCATTTAGATCAGAAGGACTCCCAGCCAACACTCTCTGTTGTGTACTCTAACGCTGAAGCAGCTTTTCTTTTCATTTTGCTGTACAGAGGTTTTGTATCATCTCTTCTTCTCCATCTGCCTGCAGCCCTGCGGCCCGTGGACAGTGACCTCTGTCTGGATCTGCCTCCAAACACCACCCAGCTCTGCCACATCAGCTGTCCCGTCGAATGTGAGGTGTCCGGCTGGAGCGCCTGGGGACCATGTACCTATGAGAACTGTCAGGACCAGTCAACCAAGAAAGGTGATGACCCCACAGTGACGACCACGATGAACAACTTAAGACCCATCTTCACCTCAGAGTCAGGGTCGACCTCCATGTGATGGGGCTGTGGAAGGAAACCAGGACAGAAATTAGGTTGTTGGGAAATGTAATTACAAGATTGAAGCCCGATTGGAAATATTAGAACAAAACTACACACACACTCCTGTTTTCCTGACCTTTTCCAGTTTTCCCAGCAGCCCATTTCCCACCAGGTTCCAGCTCTGATGATCTGCTGAGGTGCATCTTTTGCAGGATGCAGGTCCTCAAATGATAACTCAAGTCTTTTGATGAGTTTTAATATATATTCTGTCTTTCCTGCAAATGTTTTAAAGGCATTGTTTAAAGCACCAGTTGCTCACTTATGTGTGATAGAATTGAATTTCCTGCACGCTGGAGCCCCCACAGCCCCCCGTCAATCAATACCACGTCCATCAGGAACAGAACATCTTCTGCTGAGCCGCCTGATGAAGTAACGGCTGTGAAGGGCAGCAGGAGACAAATGGAATAGTGAAGCTTTCACCTGGCTCTTATCTGACTCATGCAGGACTCAGAAGTGACCTTGAGAAGAGGACGGACCGCCAATAACAGAAAAACAAGCAGGAAAACTTACATAGTTCCAAATGAGAAACACCTGCTACAACAAAAGATGTGAAGTCTCCTTTGATGTCATGTATAATACAAGTGTAAAACATGTGTAATACATCTGTAATACATGTATAATTCAGGTTTGTGTTTGATGTGAATCAAACCGTGTCGTTGTGTCTCCGTCAACGTGCACTAGGGGGCGCTGTGCCGCAGCTCTGATGTTGATGCCTGTTGTCCCATCGCAGGCTTCAAACTGAGGAAGAGGAGAATCGTGAATGAACCCACTGGTGGCACTGGGAACTGCCCCCACCTGGTGGAGGCCATACCCTGTGAAGAGCCCAGCTGCTATGATTGGCTGGTGGTGAAGCTGGAGGCATGTCTCCCCGACAATGAGGAGCGCTGTGGCCCCGGGACGCAGACCCCTCAAGTGCAGTGTGTCAACAGTGATGGTGAGTTGGGGCCACGTCCTGCTATGCTCAGACGCCAGTCACATGACCTCAGGTTCCCTCAAGCCAGTGGTCCTCAGGAGCAGACCAGCCGACCTTTGACCTCTGACCTGGGCCAGAGTTAGGGTTAAAGTCCGATGATCAGCTGATCTGAGTCTGATGACTGATTGGTCAGACGGACCTTCGGTTAGCTCTGCATGTGCTGACCTTTGACCTCTGAAGCATGCCGTCAGAAAGGTGGCGTGACTCCTACCCCGGTCCGCCGGTGGTGTTAATGATGTGCTGGCGTCCCTCCAGGCGAGTACGTGGCGAGGCCGCTGTGCCGCGACGCCATCCTGCCCATGCCGCTGATGTGCGAGGTGCCGTGCCCGAAGGACTGCGCGCTGAGCCCCTGGACCGCCTGGTCACGCTGCTCTCACACCTGCTCGGGCAAGAACACGGAGGGCAAGCAGACGCGGGCGCGATCCATCCTGGCCTACAACGCAGGAGAAGGTAGAGTGGTGCAGCTGTGGCTCCGCCCACAGCAGCCTTGTCACGTATGTGTTCCTCCGCAGTGACCGCCAGGGTGGTGGCGTGGGTCACTGTGATGCAGGGTAAGACCCGGCGTCGCGCCGCCAGGCCTTGCCAGGCCTCCGCTCGGTCCTGACTGAAACCTTTTCTTTAACTTCCATTCAAGGTCCTTCGCTGTTGTCGTTGGTTCGTCCAATTTTTGGTACATTCGATGTCCTCTCAGTAGAGCTCAGGTCTCGTAGACGTAGTCTGGAGTCTCCTCCTCATCTGCACTGACGTGACCACCCTGCAGTAGCTGTAGAAGCCCCGCCCCCTTCACCTGCCAATGACAGTGAGAGCAGCAGCGTGGCCACACCCCCCGTAGCTGCTTCCCATCTGTTAACGCTCTCGATACTCATTGTAGTACCAGCCGTAGTATCCTAAAGTCTGTGACCATGCCCCTCATGTTGGGAACACCACGAGGACATCAATACGGTACCATCAAGTACAAGTACAAGTACCATCAAATACAAGTCTGTAAAACAATAAATTACAGAAGAAGAGAGGAGAGGAGGAAAGGAGAGGAGAGGAGAGGAGAGGAGTAGTCATAGTAGTAGTTGTTGTAGTTGTAGTAGTAGTATTAGTAGTAGCAGTGGTAGTTGTAGCAGTATTGGTGGCAGTAATGGTAGTAGTAGTAGTATCAGTAGTTGTATCATTAGTAGTAGTAGTATCAGTAGTTGTATCACTAGTAGTAGTAGTATCAGTAGTAGTAGTAGTAGTAGTAGTAGCATAATTAGTAGGATCCGTAGTAATAGTATCAGTAGTAGTATCAAGTTGTATCACTAGTAGTAGTAGTATCAGTAGTAGTAGTAATAGTAGTATAATTAGTAGTATCAGTAGTAGTAGTAGTATCAGTAGTTATATCACTAGTAGTAGTAGTATCAGTAGTAGTAGTAATAGTAATATAATTAGTAGTATCAGTAGTAGTAGTAGTATCAGTAGTTATATCACTAGTAGTAGTGGTACCAGTAGTAGTAGTAGTAGTATAATTAGTAGTATTAATAGTAGTAGTAGTAGTTGTATCAGTAGTAGTAGTATCAGTAGTTGTATCACTAGTAGTAGTAGTAGTAGTAGTAGTAGTATCAGTAGTAATAGTATCTACTGTGGATCAGTTCATGACTCCAGACCCTCAGAAGTTCCACCCTGGTCTCCTGTTAGGGTTATTTAGGGTTATTTAGGGTTAGGGCTCAACCCTTTCTGGTTAGGGTTAGGATTAGTTAGGGTTAGGGCTCAACCCTTTCTGGTTAGGGTTTGTTAGGGTTAGGTCTCAACCCTTTCTGGTTAGGGTTAGTTAGGGTTAGAGCTCAACCCGTTCTGGTTAGGGTCAGTTAGGGTTAGGGCTCAACCCTTTCTGGTTAGGGTTAGTTAGGGTTAGGTCTCAACCCTTTCTGGTTGTGGGTTAGGGTTAGTTAGGGTTAGGGCTCAACCCTTTCTGGTTAGGGTGAGTTAGGGTTAAGGCTCAACCCTTTCTGGTTCGGGTTAGTTAGGGTTAGGGCTCAACCCTTTCTGGTTAGGGTTAGTTAGGGTTAGGGCTAAACCCTTTCTGGTTAGGGTTAGGATTTGTTAGGGTTAGGGCTCAAACCTTTCTGGTTAGGTTTAGTTAGTGTTAGGGCTCAACCCTTTCTGGTTAGGGTTAGGGCCCAACACTTTCCGATTTTGGGGTTGTGAGGTCAGAGTGCGTAACATCTCTGAACACAGTTTGGATTTGAAATGAAGATAGAACTGACATGAAATAATGTGCTCCCCCTCCTCCTTCTCCTCTCCCCTTCTTCCCCCTCCCATGTACGTTCTATGTTGCTTGTACGCTCTCAGATGTTCTCTCCTGTGGTGTTCCCTCGTCTCAGGTGGAATTCCGTGTCCCAACATCAGCGCCCTTCAGGAGGTGCGGAACTGTAACGAGCATCCGTGCACCGTGTACCACTGGCAGACGGGCACGTGGGGACAGTGCATGGAGGACACGTCCATCGCCACTGGCAACGCGTCTGTGGGCCAAGGACGAGGCAACGACGCCTCCTGCGCAGTGGGGATGCAAACTCGAAAGGTCATCTGTGTGCGGGTCAACGTGGGCCAGGTGCCTCCTAAAAAGTGAGAGCTGACTCAGAGGTTAGGGTTAGGGGTAGCAGAAAGCGGGCTGCTGACATCACTTCCTGTCTTCCCTTTAAACTTGTGTAACTCGAGCGGTCCTTCAATTATTAAGTTATCCTTTGACTCCACCCACTTTCAGATGTTTTACTTTGGCCAGTTTATATTTATGGATGTGAGACTTTGCAAGAATTAGGGTTAGGGTTTTATATTATAATAATATTTTTTTATTAAGCCAAACAATAGAGTTCCCAAGAGGAACTCAAAGAGTGACGTCTCCTGTCACAAAACTAATGAGCAGCCCCAGAAGTTCATCAGAGGCCTGCACGGACAGAATCAGCCACACCCAGACTGGTTCAGACCAGTTCACACTGGTTCATATCAGTCCAGATTGGTTCAAACCGGTTCTGACCAGTTCTGATTGGTTCAGACTAGTTTAAAATGGTTCAGGCTGGTTCAGATTGGTTCTGACCAGTTCAGACCAGTTCATCCTGCCTCTTCCCCACTGAGGTGCTGGTCGGACCTTCCTGGTCCCTAACCCCAACCCTAACCCTCCCCACTGACCCTTGTGCTCCTCCCTCAGGTGTCCTGAGAGCGTGCGTCCTGATACAGTCAGACCGTGTCTGCTCCCCTGTAAGAGGGACTGCACGGTGACGCCCTACAGCGACTGGAGCTCCTGCCCATCCTCCTGTGATCCAGGTACAGTCAGAAGAGGTGAAGGTGAAGGAGCAGCTGGAGGAGCGAGGCTTCCGTCACGTCTCAAAGCTCCATTTATCCCGAAGAAAAAATAAGACTTCAAACAGACAAGCTGTTTCTAATTTGTCTTCAGTCAGATGTTGAACTTTAAAGGCAGCAGTTTCGGTGTGTCATCATCTTCATCTGAGGCCATTCTCCTCTTCACACAGACGGAAACAGAAAAAGGAAGCAGTACAGGAAACGCATCATCACCCAGCCACCGGCCAACGGGGGCCAAGACTGTCCCGAAACGCTGAGCCAGGAGAGGGAGTGTGACGTTCCCTCGGTGTGCCAGGGATTCAGGTGAGGTCCTCACCTGCAGCAGCTCTCCAACAGGAGACATAGGGTCAGGGTTAGATTCAGCAGGAATGATGAGGCCTCGCCTTTACTTGAGAAGGTCCAGGTTGATCCACCACCCTCAAAGGAAACACAACTTCCTTTCAGATGGAAAACCCACAAATGGAGAAGATGCCAGCTGGTTCCATGGACGGTTCGCCAGGACAGTCCAGGAGCTCAAGAGACCTGCGGGCCTGGTATGCAGGTCCGAGGTGGGCTGGCACACACACACAGACACACACACACACACATGTAGATGGAAGGTGAGAGCGAGCGGAGGTTCCCAGTGCATGGTGGGAAGTCAGGACAGAGATGTTCAGAGGACCTCTGAGATGAAGGGGGGAGGTCCACGCCCAATGGGGTTGCTGGTTCTAATCTTGGGTTCAGCTTCAGCTGTGGTTTGTGATGAGACGGTGATGAGCATTAAGAATGTCCTTTTCAAAGGCAGAGGAATGAAAGTGTGTGTCGCTCCTTGCCGCTCTCCTTCGCAGCTGTCTCCTGTAGGAAGCAGGACGGTTCCCAAGCGGACATCGAAGCTTGTCTGAAGTTTGCGAGCGCCATGCCGCCGCTCACGCAGCTCTGCCAGCTGCCCTGTCAGGAGGACTGCCAGCTCAGCAGCTGGTCCAAGTTCTCCCCCTGCACGGCCGACTGCATCGGGGTCCGGACCCGCAAGAGGGTGCTGATCGGTGAGCAGGGGGCGGAGCCGGGGGGGGAGCCGGGGGGGGTGCCCAGCAGAAGCTCTCACCAGCTCTCATGTTCTGTCAGGAAAGAGCAAGAAGAGGGAGCAGTGCCGGAACCACCAGGTGTACCCGCTGAGCGAGACCCAGTACTGCCCCTGTAACAAGTACAACGCCCAGCCGGTGGGCAACTGGTCCGACTGCGTGCTCCCTGAGGGGGGCCGCATCGAGGGCCAGCTGGGCATGAAGGTCCAGGGGGACATCAAGGAGTGTGGCCAAGGCTATCGCTACCAGGCCATGGCCTGCTACAACCAGGACAACCAGATCGTGGAGACATCTCGCTGCAACAGCCACGGTCAGTTTGCTTTGGTCCTAACCCAACCTGTAGTGGGTCAGGCTGGGGTCAAAGTTCATCCCTGCTGCTCTCCTGCTGCTCCTCTGTCTTCAGCCCCCTTCAGGATGGTCTGGTCATTCAGAAGGTGCTTTCAGGTGCTCCTTCATCAGCTAATGACATTATCACTTAATCATGAATGAGGTGCTTCTGATCGTTTGACCTTTGAGGAGAGGTCCTCACCATATCCTGCTGCTCTGTATCTCCAGCGGCCCTCTTGGCTGGAGCAGCAGAAGGCTCACAGGCTGTCATGTGACTGCTTCCAGGCTACATTGAGGAGGCCTGCATCATCGCCTGCCCCTCGGACTGTAAGCTGAGCGAGTGGTCCAACTGGTCGCGCTGCAGTAAATCGTGTGGAAGTGGAGTCAAGGTCCGCTCCAAGTGGCTCAGAGAAAAGCCGTACAACGGTGGGAGGCCGTGTCCCAAACTGGACCATGTCAACCAGGCAAGACCACCTTCTCCCTCTCACAAAGCTCTTGTGCATGTTGGAGGTGTTTTGGAGATGATGCAGATCAAACGTGATTGAGACTTCTTTGTGTCCCTGCTGTCCCTTGGTCTGTCCCGATGTCCTCCAGGCTCAGGTAACACCAGAACCGCCCATGTTCCGCCCAGGCGACCCGTCTGGGCTGCAGCTCTGAGCCGTGTGCTTCTGTCAGGTGTACGAGGTGGTGCCGTGTCTCAGCGACTGCGGCCAGTACGTGTGGGTGGCCGAGCCGTGGAGCGTGTGGAAGGTCAGCAACGTGGACCTGAAGGACAACTGCGGTGAAGGTGTCCAGACCAGGAAGGTCCGGTAAGACCAGCCCGATCAGCAGGTGTCCGCCGACCGTCCGCGTGCCTCCAGAGAAGGTGTTTGGCTGATGGGCGCGTGCTTCCAGGTGTGTGCTCAACACGGTGGACGGGCCCTCGGAGCAGGTGGAGGACTACCTGTGTGACCCAGAGAAGATGCCTCTGGGGGCCCGCAACAGCCGCCTGCCCTGCCCCGAGGACTGTGTGCTGTCAGACTGGGGGGAGTGGAGCCCCTGTCCACGGGTGAGAAGAACGCCTTCCTTCAGGTGGTGGGTGGAGCGAGAGCCGAGCGTGCGTGACCTTCAGCGTCCTGTCCTCCTCAGCCGTGTGACGTGAACATGACGCGCAGGCGGAGCGCCTCCCCGCTGCGCCAGCCCGGAGCAGACAAGGCGTGCCCCCCCACAGCAGAGGTGGAGCCCTGCACCCTCAACAGCAACTGCTTCCACTACTCCTACAACATCACGGGTGAGCTCCTGCGCCTGACCTTTGACCCTGCCCCCTGAGCCTGACCTTTGACCTGTGGCCCTCAGACTGGAGCACCTGCCAGCTCAGCGACAGAGCCGTGTGTGGAAACGGAATCAAAACACGCATGTTGGACTGCGTTCGCAGCGACGGCAAATCTGTCGATCTGAACTTCTGCCAAAAGGTGGGTGACCCTCAAGGTCCTCGAGTCCTCCAGCACCTTGAGGGTCCCTTTCTTCTTCCAGTTGGGCCTGGACAGGAAGTGGCAGATGAATGCTTCCTGTGTGGTGGAGTGTCCCGTCAACTGTCAGCTGTCTGACTGGTCGCCTTGGTCCGAGTGTACCCACACCTGTGGACTCGCAGGTTTGTCTCTTCTCACCCTGAAGACCCGTCTGAAGTGTGAAGCAGCTCCTGCAGAAATGTTTATGATGGGAGGAAAGACGGGCAGGGTGGTGTGGTGGTCAGCACCCCCCCATCAGAAGGTCTCAGGTTCTAATCCCTGTTGATGGAGGCTGGCTCTGTCTGGTGGAGGCTCCATGTTCTCCTGTGGTTCTCTCCATGTTCTCCTGTGGTTCTCTCCATGTTCTCCTGTGTGGTTCTCTCCATGTTCTCCTGCGTGGTTCACTCCATGCTCTCCTGTGGTTCTCTCCATGTTCTCCTTTGGTTCTCTCCATCTTCCCCTGTGGTTCTCTCCATCTTCTCCTGTGTGTTTCTCTCCATGTTCTCCTGTGGTTCTCTCCATGTTCTCCTGCGTGGTTCTCTCCATGTTCTCCTGTGTGGTTCTCTCCATGTTCTCCTGTGGTTCTCTCCATGTTCTCCTGCGTGGGTCTCTCCATGTTCTCCTGCGTGGTTCTCTCCATGTTCTCCTGTGGTTCTCTCCATGTTCTCCTGCGTGGTTCACTCCATGCTCTCCTGTAGTTCTCTCCATGTTCTCCTGTGGTTCTCTCCATCTTCCCCTGTGGTTCTCTCCATCTTCTCCTGTGTGTTTCTCTCCATGTTCTCCTGTGGTTCTCTCCATGTTCTCCTGTGGTTCTCTCCATGTTCTCCTGCGTGGTTCTCTCCATGTTCTCCTGCGTGGTTCTCTCCATGTTCTCCTGTGGTTCTCTCCATGTTCTCCTGCGTGGTTCTCTCCATGTTCTCCTGCGTGGTTCTCTCCATGTTCTCCTGTGGTTCTCTTCAGGTCCTCCAGCTTCCTCCCACAGTCCAAAGACATGAACAACTGGGGAGGAGCTTGATTGGTCACTTTAAATTGTCCATAGGTGTGTGTGTGTGTGTGTGTGTGTGTGTGTGTGTGTGTGTGTGTGTGCCAGCCCTGAGACTTGTCCCCCGTTGTGAGAGGGTCTCCCTCAGAAGGTCGCTGAAGCCCCTCTCTTCGTAGTCAAGATCTGTCCTGTTTCAGCAGAGAGGAAGCTTCTTGTTTTCTGCTCTTCAAAGCTTCTTTCTCATGCTTGTGTGATCATCTCAGATGCTGTGGTGGACTTCCACGTATGTGGATGGGACATGTGTTCCACTCTAGTGTGAGCAGGTCACTTTACTATGTAGCTGACCAGGAACCTGAACGTCACATCGGGAGCCTCACAAGACCTTTAGATCCAGATTCTTTTCAGAATAGAACTTTGAGACCATGCTGACTTCTTACACTGGTTGATAGAAGATAACGTTCAGTTCAGTTGTGTGAGCTCCAGGTCACCTGGTGCTCACACATGCAGCTTCTCCGCTCTTCTGCAGGGAAGCTGTGGAGGAGGAGGACGGTGGTCCAGGCTCCTCAGGGAGACGGCAGGCCCTGTCCCAGCCAGATGGAGCAGTGGAAGCCCTGTCTGGTCAGACCCTGCTTCCACTGGAGATACAGCAGCTGGTCTGAGTGCAGGACCGAGGTCAGTCAGCAGGACTGAGATGATGAAGATGGAGAATGTAGCACTGACGCCGTGTGACCTCCTGCCTTCAGGGCGCCAGGTGTGGAGAAGGTCTACGCTTCAGGAACGTGTCGTGCTTCGTGTCCGACGGATCCAATCAGCAGGACAGCAGCATGGTGGATGACGAGCTCTGTGGAGATCTGGAGTCCAGCGTGGATGGAGACCCCCGCATTGTTGTCCAGGAAACATGTACCGTCCCCTGTCCAGGTAAGGGAGGGGAGGGAGGAGGGGAGGGGGGGGGGGAGGAGAGGAGAGAGGAGGAGAGAGGAGGAGAGGAGAGGAGGAGAGGAGAGAAGAGAGAGAGGAGAGGAGGAGGAGAGGAGAGAGGAGAGAAGAGAGATGAGAGGAGAGGAGGAGAGGAGGAGGAAGAGATGAGAGGGGGAGGAGAGAGGAGTCAAGAGGAGAGGAAAGGAGTGGAGGGGAGGAGGGGAGGGGACAGGAGAGGAGGAGAGGAGAGAGGAGGAGAGAAGAGGAGATGAGGGTGGAGGGGAGGAGGGGAGGGGACAGGAGAGGAGGAGAGAGGTGGAGATTAGAGGTGGAGATTAGGGGAGGAGAGAGGAGAGGAGGAGGAGAGGAGAGGAGAGGAGAGGAGGAGGAGAGAAGATGAGGGGAGGAGAGGAGAGGAGAGGATGGAGGGGAGAGGAGGAGAGCAGAGGAGGAGAGAGGAAGAGGAGAGAGGAGAGGAGGAGAGAAGAGGAGGAGTGGAGAGGAGGAGAAAGGAGAGGAGGGGAGAGGGAGGAGAGGAGTGAACTGTGTGTGAGAACCGGTGTTGTTGAGGGTCACCTCCATGTCCTCCTGTTGGACCTGAAGGTGGTCCATCACTGGTTCCTCTTGGTCCTGTAGGAGAGTGCTACCTGACAGAATGGACCATCTGGAGTGGCTGCCAGATCAGCTGTGTGAATGGGGACGACCTGGGCTTTGGCTCGGTCCAGGTCCGATCCCGGGCGGTGGTGGCCCAGGACCCAGAGAACCTTCTTCAGTGTCCAGAGCAGGAGCTGGAGGCCAGGCCATGCACAGGTCAGTGGTGGCCCTCCCCCTGGAGAAGCTGGTGAGCTGAGGGTCAGATATGCTGTGGTCTTCAGCAGAAGGCCAATGTTTCGAGTACCAGTGGAAGACGGGCCCCTGGAGAGGATCTTCACGCTACGTGTGGTGCCAGCGGTCAGATGGGCTCAACGTCACAGGTGAGAGACAGGACAGGAACAAGACAGGAACTGAATGTTCATACCTTCATCTTCACCAGTTGAACTGGAGAACTTTGGTGAATTCAGTCTGAGGCTCTGTGGAACTGAATTGATCCCACTAAAATTGGATGTTGGGTTAGGATTAGGATTAGGGTTAGATGGTGTGGTTAGGGTTAGATGGTGTGGCAGGGTTAGGGTTAGGGTTAGACAGTGTGGTAGGGTTAGGGTTAGATGGTGTGGAAGGGTTAGATAGTGTGGTTAAGGTTAGGGTTAGATGGTTTGGTAGGGGTAGATGGCATGGCAGGGTTAGGGTTAGGGTTAGATAGTGTGGTAGGGTTAGGGTTAGATGGTGTGGTAGGATTAGGGTTAGGGTTAGATGTTGTGGTAAATGATCTTCCTCTGGTGGTCAAGAGATGTTGATGAGAAAGGAATCTTTGTAGACACGACTTGGGTATTAGAGATGTTTATTGGAGAGAACAGTCAGGTATCAATCGGACGCTGCAGCTTGCCCGAGGGAGGTTTCTTGGTCCTGATGGTGAAGATCTCCTCCGTGCTTTCTTCAGTAGCCCCTTTTATATGGTCAGGTGAACATTCTTTTCTGATGACCTCATAGCACCTTATAGCGAACTAAATGATGTGGAGTCCAGTCTGTTAGGAGGGAGCTCAGGAACCTGTGGGCCCCTGCACTACTCCATGGGACTTTCCTATCGGGAAAAACAAGACATTAAATCCAGAGCATGGAGAACACTGATATCAGGACACGCATGGAAGATGACTGAGATAGTGTCAAAATGGCTGTAAAACAAGTTAAGGCCTCACAGTGGTCAAGGCCCCAGAGAACAGATACTAACAGATATGTTGTACTTATAAGGAATGTGTGAATACAGATGTTAAAGGCCTACAGAGAACTGGTGTAGGCGCTTCAGACACTACAATGGACTTGGGTTTGAGGCCCTCTGGGTTAGGGTTAGGGCGAGTGTCTATCCGTGTATGTGTGTGTTAGTCCTGCGATGGCCCCGCCCCTCACCTGTAGTGAGTCTCGCCTGTGAAGGATGGCAGCGCTGGGTGGAGTGGTGTTCCTTCTCGTGTCGGTCAGAATGTGGAGGACTTCCAGTGGTGGACCAGGAGCCTTCACCACAGCTGTCCTCGGGAATATTCATAATCTAATAAATATTCATGCTCCTCTCATAACTTAGCGTGTTTTTCAGACACGGTCCTGCAGCAGCAAATGAAGACTAGATCACTGTCCTTTCTTCTCACTCAGATTGTTGCAGTTCAGAAGACAAACAAACGTCTGTCCCAGCCTCAGTCTGCTGAAGTGTCTTCTAGCTGTTCACAGCTCGTCTTATTCTCTCTCTTCTTTGTTGTCTACATCCTTGAAATAATCACAGATTTCTTATGAATCCAGCAGCTTTACGATATTTTGTCCGACCACTATGGAAAGACCGTTGGTGCTGTTTGTCCACAGGTGGATGTCCAGTGTCCACCAAGCCGACGGCAGACCGGTCATGTGACCCGCCCTGCACCAAGGCCCGCTCCCTTTGCACCGAGGTGAGGACACTTAGACGGGAAGTGTCACCGCTGACTGGGGGACAGCACGGCAGGGTCCCCGCTCTGCTTTAGTCTTCTGTACGTAAGACATGCCCAGGACGGTAGACAAACGCCTGTCCTGTGAGAATGGTCTCCATGGCAACAGATGGCAGCAGAGCGGTGCAAACCTGTTGTGTTTGAAGGAGGCTCCAGGGCGCGGCCGTTTGGCTCCGGTGCAGTAAGTGTGTGCTGGTGTGTGACAGGCGGGCGTGTGCGGCTGTGAGGAGGGGTACACCGAGGTGATGACGTCAGACGGCCTGCTGGACCAGTGCACCGTCATCCCCGTGCTGGAGATCCCCACAGCAGGAGACAACAGGGCTGATGTGAAGACCATCCGAGCTTTTAGTCCCACGCAGCCCGAGGTCAGCGCGCCGGGCCGGGCGGGACGGACCTGGTTCCTGCAGCCCTTTGGTCCAGGTAGGTGAAAACAGGCGATGGAGCCACAGGAAGCTCCCGTTTCTGTGTGTGAAGAGTCGGAGGTGTGATCAAAGGCTTTGACAAAAGACACGTTTACAAGAGAAAAGATTAGTGAAGAGAACCACAGTAGGAAAACCTAACCCTAACCCCAACCTACTCCTAACCCTAGCCCCAACCTTAATCCTAACCCCAAAATTAATCATAACCCCAACCTTAATCCTAACCCCAACCCCAACCCTAACCCAACCCCAACCCTAACCTTAATCCTAACCCCAATCCTAACCCCAACCCCAACAGGAAAGCATGAAGGTCACAACTGAATACTGAACAAAAAGATGAGAAGCGAGGCTCCAGATCCTCCACCCATGTTCGAGGATGTGACAGAAGTGTGTGTTTATGTGTGTCTTGGTAACAGATGGAAAGCTGAAGACCTGGGTTTATGGAGTTGCAGCTGGAGCCTTCGTTTTGCTTGTCTTCATCATCTCCATGACGTACTTAGCATGGTAATGTATCAACATTCATGCTGCTGCAGCACTGACAAAAACATCTCATTTCACAAACACAAATGAAGAACTGTAGGTGACATCTATATTGCTTTATTCCATCTTATTATCGTGCTCACACGAGTGGAATTCGGTCAGTAAATCCAAAAATCTGTTAAGTGTTGCATCAACAGAAACATGCTCAGGGTCGTGGCCCCACCATGAGGTATTGTGAAGAAGGTTCTGAGTCAGCTAGTTCTCCAGGATCCTGAGGAAGGTTCCAGACCTGTGAGAGGTCCTCCTGTATGTGCACACCAAGGATTTGACTCCTGCTCACCTTGTTCAGTCCACATCTGAACAGATGAGACGCAGACAAAGAGACACAACACAACAGACACAACAGCCGACCAACAACCCAACACAAGACAAAATATAAAATTCAATCTCAATCAAAGTGATTGCTAGATTAAAGTTGTGTGTGTGCAACATAACTGTAACATAGTGAAAATGCTGTAGATGAATAAATAAATTAAACCCACGTCTGACCAATTCAGGTGTTCATCAGAGCAACAGGCTGAGGGAGAAGCAGGTTTGTGTTGCTCTGCCTCCATGCAGAGTTCTGGAGAAGTGACCAGAGGGGAGGAAAGCTCATGTCCAGGTCCACTGATGTCCAGATGTCCACAGGTCCTGGTCCAGGGACCTTTGAACTGGGTTAGGGTCTAGTGTTTGGGTGAGGGAGGCAGTGAAGGGGGGTCCTCATGATGTCCACCAGCATCTCCACAAAGAAATGGGCAAAAGCCATGGGGAGAGCATACAGGGCTGTGTGTGTGTGTGTGTGTGTGTGTGTGTGTGTGTGTGTGTGTGTGTGTGTGTGTGTGTGTGTTGGATGTTCCTCTGGGAACGTCGTGCTGGTGAATCCTGCTGCTGCTTTGAGCATTCCTCCACCAACATCCTGGTCCTGGTGCTAGTTCTGGTCCTGGTACTAACCCTCCCTCCCTTCATGAGGTTGTTGCTGTTGAGGCGGGACTTGTTTCTCTTGGTGACAGTTTGATTTTTTGATTTATTTTATCTTATGTGTGGTCTTCACTGTCATGACCTTTAACCTTCTGTCATGACCTTTAACCTTCTAAAGTGTGACTGTTCAGGCTTGAAGCTTCACGAGGTCACTGCTCAGATTAGCTGTCGTCAGCTCCTCCTTATTTCTGTTTGTGTACTTTTGATTTGTGTGTGTGGTCATTCTTTCATTTTTGTCTCCATCTCATGCTCACACCTCCTGCTCAGGGTTAGTGGCCGTTGCCTTTGCTGCAGGTCCAGAACCAAGTGTCCTTCTGACGGCGTTTACTGGAGCCACCCAAACAGCTTCACGGTGCCTTATGTGTGTCCAGCTTGTCAGAAACTAGAACAACATGAGTTACAGCAACACAAGCACCAGCGGCAGCGACAGGAAGAGCAGTATGAGGCGCTGCTGCACCAGCCTTCAGCTTCAGGACCCCCGCCCCCGCCGCCACATGTCGAAACTCTGATCACATAAAGTGGGGCCGTACTGCCGCTCACTGTTCCTGATACTCGTTTAGGCCCAAACACCTCGAGTGCCTGTTCTCTTCCTGGAGGTGAGAGGTCACGTGTGGTAATGTACCTGCAGATACCAGGAAACCCTGGGGGGGGGGGTGAATGTGGCCCATCTGCTGCCATCCTGTGCTCATCTTCATTTCTGTTTGTTGCTCTTTGTTTTTTAGCTGTAAAGCTTTTGGAAAGGATTGAAAATTCATTTTTGTTTTCTCACCTGTAGTAAAAAACCAAAGAGGCCTCAAAGACGACAGATGAACAACAGACTGAAGCCCCTGACTCTGGCCTACGACGGAGACGCTGACATGTAGAGGACTCCAGATGGTCCACCTCCCCGTACTTGTGCTGCTGTACTTTCAGCAGAAGGCTGTCCTGCCCGGGTGCTGCTGAACACCAGGACAGGATGAAGACAAACCTCCAGCAGCTTCTCTGATCTGTTTTCTGCCTCACAAGAGCCTTTGTGGATTCTTCATCGTCTTCTGGAAGTCTGCCTTGACGTCTCTTCCACCTGATACTGCCAGCAGGTCCCGACCCCCCACAAGCACAAACCTGTGTTGGTCTTTCAGAAACCTTCAGCTGTGTGCTCAGGACAGAGACGGACGTCAGTAAAGTTCACTTCCTGTCACTTCTGCACAGTTTTGCACTATATTAGTGCAGCATGACGTGTGTGCGTGTGTGCGGTTACCATAGAGACGTCCTCAACACAAGATGGCCGTCAGTCTTGTCTAAAACTGTAAAAAGAGACTTGTTCCAAACTGAACTGAGCAGTTTTTGTTAATATTTTTCTTCTAAGGCGTCTGTGGGACACGGTGTAAATAAGACTTTCTTTATTGTTTCCATTTGCGATAGTTCAAACTGATTTCCTTTACAGGTTCAACTCTGGATGACTCTTTTTTCAAAGTTTTGTTGATACAGAATTATTGATTACTGACACTAAAAATGATACAGACACAGAAAAAGGACATGAAGTTTCTCAGGAGGAATCAACAGAGGAAAAAATCAACATTCAACAATTTTCATCTCCACAAAAATCTTTTTCAAATTGAGCTATTTTATTCTTACTTTGTGTCCAAATGGAAAAAGGTGATTGCATGATTTCAATCATCAATTAGATTCATTGTTGAGAAGAAATGTGTTGGAAAAAAAGGGAAACCTGCCTATAGACACCAAATCTGATAAAAGTCCAATCAGGATCCTGCAGGTGTGTCCAACTTGCAGGATCCTGATTGGACAACAGATCTTCCTTCTCTTCACACTCATGAAGATCCCTCAGCTGGGAGATCTTCAGCTCCATTTGATTTTCTTCCTTTCCAGAGGAGCTTGTGGCGTTCTCAGGTTCTTCAGCTTCTTCATCCTTCGGTCTAACGATGGACAGTGATGAAGATGAGCAGCCTCTGCACTGATCAGCGTCAGTAACGGCCTTCATCAGCAAATATCTCCAAATGTACGTGTTTCATTTAATTAGCAAAACGATGTCAACAAATGAACAAGGGCAGAATGGCATCACCTTCGGACTCTGAAGTGGGTGGCCGGTGGTTTGAGTTGCTTTGTTGTTTCTGTGAAGGCGTTCTTCTGCTACCTATGCTCCAGGTGAGCCTTCTGTCCAGGGCTGGTTCCGGTTGGTTGTCAGGTCTTCAGGGAGGACCTGAAGGGCCAGTTGGACAACAGCTTTGTGGGCTTTGTTGCCAGCAACTTACTGGAATGTTTGTGTAATTTCTGGCATATTAGTTGTAAATAAAGTGCTAAAAATGTCTTTTTTTTAATTTATTGTCCATGTAACATAAGGTGTTTCCTTTTATACTGCGTGAGAGCGTCTAAAATGTGAGCGTACGAATGAGGCGTGAAAAAGAATTGATCTTGTGGAAAATACGTTTACTGATTAATTTCCTACTTTTGTTTATATGTACTTGAACAATTGAAAATAAAGCAGAAGAAACGTGACATCTTGGATGTTTTTGTGCTAAAATGAAACTCGTTGAAACGGATTGATCAGACAACGAGAAGCACCTGAATCTGTTGAAGCTCTCAGCAGGCCTTTGGGGTTCCTCCTCCAGTTTGAGAGAAAAACATTAGTCCAACTTTGACGTCAGATCCAACATTTTTACAAGAGAACATAGAACAAGTATTTGTGGAAAATTGTAAAAAAAAGTGAAGAGTGCTGAGGAATAGTTAATTCATGTTAATTTTAAGCTTTTGACTGTGGTTAAACTGAACGAAAACAATGATCAATAATTCCAAAGACACACTCCAGCATTGTTATGTCATTAAAAAAAAAGAGGCTGGCATATATATATTGTGCTGCACATATTTTATTGTTCCACACAATTTAAAAAAAAAAAAAAAATAATTCTATTTATTCAGCTCAACTGAAGTAGGTGTCAATCAGATATCAATGACCTGAAGTCCAGTCCCGATGATCTGGGAGAGTTTAGTGATTAGAAAGTTAAACGTCACCAGTCAAGCGGAACCTGGACCTGCAATGCGTCGAATGGCCACTAGGGGTCAGCAAGAGCCCGGCTCAGTGTGGGAGGACGTCGCTTCAAGACTTTGAAAGAAAATGTTCAGGAAGAGCTCACTTTAAATCAGTCAGGAAAATAAAATATATAAAATAGGATTCATATTCTGAAGCGACTGAAATAAACTGACAGAAATGAAAAAATGTGAAAAGTCTCATCTAGTCAACACAAAATCAGGCCACTGAACTATGATCATTATAATGGTGAAGACTGCTGTCAGGAGCTGCACCGTCAAATGAAGAAAATAAAAGGGTTAAACGACATGCAGCCAGAGTTTGTGGATATGTGTGTGTGTGTGTGTGTGTGCGCGCGTGTGTGTGTTGATTTCTCTTTTTTAATTAGCAGTTCAAATCATCTTTTCCATGTAAAGAGAGCAGTTAATCCAGTCAGTTTGTGTCTTTATCTGACCTCTGAGATGTCAAAGCTTTTGATTAAGGACAGCAGGGCAGCTGTTGACCATCGTCTCATTTATGAGATAAGAGACGCCTCCTGTAACTGATCAACATCTCCTGATAACACTCATCACTGCTTGGAAAAGAAGAGCATTGATTGACAGAAGGATGGACAGAGGACGGATGGATCGGCTGATCTGAAAGTGATGACATCAGTGGGACGAGAACTGCTTCTGTGACCCTCCAGCAGGGGGCGCTCGTGTCCACATATGGTCCAGTATTTGAGGCTCGTGCCAGGAGAACGAGAATGCTGAACTCAAAAGTGAGAAGGACTCCATGTATCCTTGATAAAGTCATTAACTAGTCCAAGTACAGGAATAGGGCCGGAGCTCTCCCAATAACGGTTGATTATTGCTAATGGCCTCATTCACGCCGCTAATTGGAGCTCACATTGTGATGGCGCTCCTCGCCGCCACAGCCGGAGCTCGTTTTCATCCTGACGGAGCGGCAGCTGCATCCTGACCAAAGCTTGGCCCTTTGCCTGTACGGGCCCCGCCCCCCCCGGCCCCTGGCCCCCTCCTCAGAGCCCCTGGCTCCACGGCGGAGGAGCAGGAGCGACCACCCGATTGTGCTGATGTGAAGGGCTTTTCAGCAGCAGCTGTGGGGCAGCCGCCCACGCTCCTGAGGGCGCCACATCTGCCCCCACAAAGGGCGGCGGCGTGGAGCCAGCCCACATCGTGATGTCAGCGGTCGCCAGCAGGCCTCAGCTGTGGAGCCTCCCCTTCCTCCCGATGGCGAGCCATTAGAACCAGGATACCCGGCAATTTCCTCTCTGACTGAATGAGCCTGAAAAGGTGTTGAGGGAGGACGAGGCTGATTAGACCGACTGGAGGAGGAGGAGGGGGAGGAGGAAGAGGAGGGGGAGGAAGAGGAGGGGGAGGAGGAGCAGCTGCTACACAACAACAGCCTCTACTTCTATTCACCAAGTTGTGGAGCAACTTAGGAGAAGTTCCTCAAGTTACTTCTGCGGGCTCCTCTTCAGAGGGTGTGGGGGGGGCTGGAGCCTGTCCCAGTACACTGGGTGAAGGGGGGGCACACACACACACACACACACACACACACACATACACACACACTTATGGACAATTTAGAGTGACCAATCAAGCTCCTCCCCAGTTGTTCATGTCTTTGGACTGTGGGAGGAAGCTGGATGACCTGGAGAGAACCACAGGAGAACATGGAGAGAACCACAGGAGAACATAGAGAGAACCACACAGGAGAGCATGGAGAGAACCACAGGAGAACATGGAGAGAACCACCAG
Source organism: Lagocephalus sceleratus (assembly GCA_911728415.1). Classification (NCBI taxonomy): domain Eukaryota; kingdom Metazoa; phylum Chordata; class Actinopteri; order Tetraodontiformes; family Tetraodontidae; genus Lagocephalus; species Lagocephalus sceleratus. The sequence continues at coordinate 167,773 of CAJVRN010000229.1, read as the reverse complement.
GAGAACATGGAAACAACCACAGGAGAACATGGAGATAACCATGCAGGAGAACATGGAGAGAACTACAGGAGAACATGGAGAGAACCACGCAGGAGAACATGGAGAGAACCACAGGAGAACATGGAGAGAACCACCAGGAGAACATGGAGAGAACCACGCAGGAGAACATGGAGAGAACCACACAGGAGAACATGGAAACAACCACAGGAGAACATGGAAAACCAGCAGGAAACATGGAAAACACAGGAGAACATGGAGAGAACCACGCAGGAGAACATGGAGAGAACCACAGGAGAACATGAAGAACCACCAGGAAAGATGAAACCACGAAACATAAAACCACAGAGAACATGGAGAAACCACGCAGAGAACATGGAGAAACCACAGGAGAACATGGAGAGAACCACACAGGAGAACATGGAAACAACCACAGGAGAACATGGAGAGAACCATGCAGGAGAAGATGGAGAGAACTACAGGAGAAGATGGAGAGAACCACGCAGGAGAACATGGAGAGAACCACAGGAGAACATGGAGAGAACCACCAGGAGAAGATGGAGAGAACCACAGGAGAACATGGAGAGAACCACAGGAGAACATGGAGAGAACCACCAGGAGAACATGGAGAGAACCACGCAGGAGAACATGGAGAGAACCACAGAGAACATGGAGAGAACCACAGGAGAACATGGAGAGAACCACACAGGAGAACATGGAAACAACCACAGGAGAACATGGAGAGAACCATGCAGGAGAAGATGGAGAGAACTACAGGAGAACATGGAGAGAACCGCGCAGGAGAACATGGAGAGAACCACAGGAGAACATGGAGAGAACCACCAGGAGAAGATGGAGAGAACCACAGGAGAACATGGAGAGAACCACAGGAGAACATGGAAAACACAGGAGAACAGAGAGAACCACGCAGGAGAACATGGAGAGAACCACAGGAGAACATGGAGAGAACCACCAGGAGAACATGGAGAGAACCACGCAGGAGAACATGGAGAGAACCACAGGAGAACATGGAGAGAACCATGCAGGAGAAGATGGAGAGAACTACAGGAGAAGATGGAGAGAACCGCGCAGGAGAACATGGAGAGAACCACAGGAGAACATGGAGAGAACCACCAGGAGAAGATGGAGAGAACCACAGGAGAACATGGAGAGAACCACAGGAGAACATGGAGAGAACCACCAGGAGAACATGGAGAGAACCACGCAGGAGAACATGGAGAGAACCACAGGAGAACATGGAGAGAACCACCAGGAGAACATGGAGAGAACCACGCAGGAGAACATGGAGAGAACCACAGGAGAACATGGAGAGAACCACCAGGAGAACATGGAGAGAACCACGCAGGAGAACATGGAGAGAACCACAGGAGAACATGGAGCCTCCACCAGACAGAGCCAGCCTCCATCAACAGGGATTAGAACCTGAGACCTTCTGATGGGGGGTCACTGACCACCACACCACCCTGCCCCCCCCAACTATAACTAAGTAGAACTCTGAGAGGCACGATGACGTAGAAACAGACAACATCTCAGTTTAGATGTTCTGCTCAGGTCCAGACCATGACTGAAGCAGAATGAAGAGAGCAGAGAAATATTCTGTAAACAAGATGAATGACAATACCAACAGGAGCAGGATCACATCTGTGTTCAAGAGTGTCTGTGATGAAGTGGAGGAACGTGGTCACCACCCAGGACCTACACCGATGGTGTTGATGAACGGTGGAAATGATCTGGGACGGCCAGGACACGAATCAGAAGAGTCACACAACACAGTGTGGTGTGTTCCAAAGGCAGAGCAACACAAGGGCACAAGACCTGCAGAAGGTGACCAGAAGAAGGTCACCAGAAGGTGATTGATTTTGATCTCCATCTTCATGATGTTGAGCATCAGGCTGTTGGTGACCTCTGACCTGGAGGCTGATTCTGCCCAACACCACGGCATCTGCTAATTGATGATGGCGACAAGGGAGGGTCTTGTGTGTGTGAGAGAGAGTGTGTGAGAGTGTGTGAGTGTGTGGGTGTGAGGGGGCTCAGCACCCATCCCTGAGGTGTTCTGCTGTTGAGGGTGATGCAGGTGAGTGTGTGCGTGCGTGTGTGTGTGTGTGTGTACAGGTGTGGACAAGCGCTCCCCTGTCCAGACTGTCCAGAAGGCTGCTCTGTGTGGACTTGGGAACGGAGGCGGAGGACACACCAGTAACCATGGACTGGTCACCAGTAACCATGGACTGGTCACCAGTAACCCCCAACTGGTCACCACTAACCATGGACTGGTCACCAGTAACCATGGACTGGTCACGAGTAACCCCCAACTGGTCACCAGTAACCCCCAACTGGTCACCAGTAACCATGGACTGGTCCATTGGTGAGGGGGGTCCAATAGATGGACTAGTCCATAAATGTGTGCATGTGTTTGTGTGTGTGTGTGTGCGAGTAAGTGAATGTGTGTGTGTTCTTGTTTCATACCAAACTCCTCATTCTACTATCCTAGTGAGGACATTCTGGTGGTCCTCACATCTTCAAAGGCTGGAGGGTCCAGAGCTGGTTTAAGGTTGAGGTCAGAGTTGGGTTAGGGTCAGAGGTCATAGGTCAGGGGGATACGGTGTGTCTGTGAAGGTCCTCACAAAGATAGAAGTGCAAGGATGTGTGTGTGAGAACGTGTGTATTTGTGTGTTAAGCAGGTTAAAGCTCGTGTGTGTCGGACCCTCCCGCCCCGCCCCCTCGTGATGGACCCCCCTATAAAGCGGCTCCCAGCAGAGCGCCGCGGCTCTCAGACCGACAGGATCTCCTCACGTCATCTGCTGCTCCTACCTGGATTAACCCTTCACGCTCCGCTGCTCCCGCCGACACCCGCGCAGCTTGGCCGCACACGGAGGCAGCAGCAGCGGCAGCGGCAAGGTCCTCCAGGTCCAGGTCCAGGTCCTTCAGGTCCAGGTCCAGGTCCTCCAGGTCCAGGTCCTCCAGGTCCTCCAGGTCCAGGTCCAGGTCCTCCAGGTCCCCCGGCTCCTCCAGCTCCAGTCCGCGAGGTCCAGGTCCAGGTCCCCCGGCTCCTCCAGGTCCCCCAGGTCCTCCAGGTCCAGGTCCAGGTCCCCCGGGTCCCCGGTCATGTGGAGCGTCGTGCGCTGTGGTGCCGGGCTGCTGACGGTGTCGGCGGCGCTGTGAGGAGGACCAGCAGGTGGATCTATGGTGACAACCTGAACGAGCAGAAGAGCAGAGGAACTTTGGAGAGAGGATGCGGGTGACGGGCTGCGTGTTCCTCCTGACGCCGCTGCTGCTGGTGAGTCCGCCAGACGCACCGAAACTTTCTCACGTCGAGACGTGGAACGCAAACACCAAACGAGCCTTTCGCAGCCCGCAACAACAGCGCTAATGATCATAGTATTGTGATTAGTCGAGGTTGTAGCATTTGGACTTGAAGACTGAAAGAGAAAGTCTGCTCTTATTTCTTCTGTGGGACAACTTTGATGAGATGTTAAATGTTGAAGACTCAAACGTTTTCTTTCGGGGCCTCATGCGGCCACACGGGGGCGCTAGAACACACTGGGAGGAGAAAGCGGGTCTGTCCGCTTCACAAAATCAAAATCTAATTTTGATAAATCACAACTTCAAAGAATCCAAATTGTGGCTATTTAGAACATTTTAAAACAAAATATCTCATAAACGAATAATTCAAGTCTTGACAAAACCTGAATAGACCGTAAATCCAACAAAATAAAACAATACAAATATATAGGGCCTCTCTTTTTTCTCGCAAAACAAGTAAAAACATGCATTTTATTCGTTAAATTGGAACTATTTTAGGTGAGTCAAATATATAAGAATAGAATAGTAAATAAAATACAGTTCTCTTTATGTTTAAAAACATTTTCAGCATGATTTTATCTACAAAATGGATTCTAATGTTTGATTAAATCCACCTGAGAATTTGAAGTCAAATTGAAGTCCAACAGATTCTGGAGTAAAGATGATGTGTGTTCTAAATATTTACACCTTTGCCATGAATGGATGTATTCATTTTAATAAATTTCTTTTTTAATGCTAAATCAGTGAAAAAAAGATCATTGCCAAATAAAGAAGATGTTTTAAGGGAAGGCTGCAGGCGGCGGGGAAGGGAAGCCCCAGCGGTGTGATTGTGGCTCTGGTTAAAGCAGGATTACAGCTGAACTTTGATGGTTTTATTTCCTGCTAAAGACTCTTGTCTCTGCTTAAGCCTCTTGTCTGTGAGCCGACCCTGATAACAGCAGGGCAGGTGTGTGTGTGTGTGTGTGTGTGTGTGTGTGTGTGTGTGTGGTTCCATTATTAACACCCATCATCATCTGTCTAATCAACGATATTTTTCCACGTCAATTGACAGCAAATATAGAAACTAAAATTATCTAAAAATCTAAAGGATGTCATAAAATATTTTAGTTTAGGTAGGGTTTATTGTTCATGTGTGCATTAAGTCCACCCTCAATGAACACACACAGTCACACACACACACACACACACACACACACACACACACACACACACACAGGAAAATGAATATTTCCAACGTTACTTTTCTAAATCTTGTGTGAATTGTCGCTTTTCTGTCCTCTGTCATTGTCCTCAGCTTTTATATTTCATATTTCCATTTCAGAGTTTGAGTTGTTGGAAAAAAATTAAAACCACCAATTCAAAATAATTCAAATGAACACATACATTTTCATCGCATTGTAATTATGATAATCATTGCAGCTAATTAAATAAAAATATATTCTTTTAAAAGATTGGAGCAGTAGAATTAATGCTGTGTTTCAGTCTTTGTTGATTACAATAGAAAAGCAGCCGCGCAGCTCGGTTCCTCACATTTTGTGACTGACAGCCGTACCACAGTGTTATCGGCAGCAGGAATGCTTTATGATCAAAGCCCCTTGGCCTTGTTCAAAGCAGCTTGGCCTTGATCATTGGATCAAAGGGCAAATTGCCTCTGGAACATCACTAATATTGAATCATCTCTTTTTTGGCTCCATCTCTTCAACATTTCCTGGAAATTTCATTAAGATCCGTTCAAAACTTTTCAGGATTGCGAGTGCACAAACAGGCAGACAAACCGCTGTCACGTGACCTCCTTAGCAAATTTCATGCACACACACATTCACACACACGTGTTTGTGTGGCCTTCAGGTGGTGGAGAGTGTGCGCTTTTAACCCAGACGATATGGCAGGTTCTGGTTCTGGGGCGTCTGCTGCTGAATTAATGTGTTTGAGGAGGGTTTCAGCTCTTGGAGACAATATGAGCGTGAACTGACGTTTGACGTGTCGCTCTTCCTGCCTGTAGTGACGCTGATGGACAACAGGGGGCGCTAGAGCGCAAAGAACAGGATCCAAACCACGTCAGACTTCAGAGGTCCGATTTTAGGGTCACTGAGAACACAAGAATTCACTTTTACTCAAGTCAGTCTCAGTGACAACACAACAGAGCACACACACACTCACACACGTAAAAAAAAAATCACATCACCGTGTGACGATGTAACACAAATATCTGGGATAGAGAAATAATCAAATGGCTGACGTGAGCTTGGAGTTAATGACAGCAAACATTTTAGTTTAGTAACTAAATGTTAGTGTGACTCATATTTATATTTATTAAGTCATAGTTTAGTCACCTGCATTTTCTTTAGTTTTAGTCCAGTTTTAGTTGAGGTCATTACTGGATTTTGGTTTAACTAGAACACTTTATTAAGCTTTTTTTTCTTTTAGAATTTCCAAACTTGCAAACTGAAGGAAACATTTAAGATCTTGTTCTACGGTTTGAATGTTTAAGACAAATATTTAACTAGTGTGTTTTTATATTAAAATTAAATACAGATCAACCAAAGTAAAAAAATACCGTTGTTTCCTTCCATGAAAGATCAAAGAGCAACAATAAGAACAAGCAGCAGCGTTAAAGCTGGAGCGTCGAGGGCGGAGCCGACAGGTAACATCTCATTAACATAAAAAATAAGAAATAAAGAAGAGAGGACGCGTCCAAACCCTCAACAAAGACAACAATGCCTTTGGTTCCCTGTCACCTTTGATCTATTGCATCAACCTGTAGTGGGTCTGTGGTTGTGTGTCTGTGGTTGTGTATCAGTCATTGTGGGTCTGAGGCTGTGTGTGTCAGTGGTTGTGGGTCTGTGGTTGTGGGTCTGAAGCTTTGGGTCTGTGGTTGTGTGTGTGTGTGTGTGTGTGTGTGTGAGGTCATGGTTAATGACCAGAGCTTCTTCACACTGCTGATCCACCTCAGTGGTGCTCGTGGTTCAGGAGTGTCATTGAGAGCCGGTCTCTAGCCCCGCCCCTTATTGCAGGTCTGATATGCCCGCCCACCCACCGCTGCTTTCATGTGAGGGTAGAGTTAGGGTTGGGTCAGGGTACTGGTCAGGGTACTGGTTAGGGTACTGGGTAGGGTACTGGTTAGGGTAGGGATACTGTTAGGATTAGGATACTGGTCAGGGTTAGGGTACTGGTTAGGGTTAGGGTAGTGGTTAGCGTACTGGTTAAAGTAGTGGCTAAGGTACTGGTTAGGGTACCGGTTAGGGTTGGGTTAGGGTACTGGTGAGGGTACTGGTTAGGGTTAGGGTACTGGTTAGTGGTCAGGGTACTGGTTAGGATACTGGTCAGGGTACTGGTTAGGGTTAGGGTACTGGTTAATGTACTGGTTAGGATACTGGTCAGGGTACTGGTTAGGGTTCTGGTGAGGGTACTGGTTAGGGTTAGTGTACTGGTTAGGATACTGGTCAGGGTACTGGTTAGGGTTCTGGTGAGGGTACTGGTTAGGGTTAGTGTACTGGTTAGTGTATTGGTTAGGATACTGGTCAGGGTACTGGTTAGGGTACTGGTTAGTGGTCAGGGTACTGGTTAGGATACTGGTCAGGGTACTGGTTAGGGTTAGGGTACTGGTTAGTGTACTGGTTAGGATACTGGTCAGTGTACTGGTTAGGGTTCTGGTGAGGGTACTGGTTAGGGTTAGGGTACTGGTTAGTGTACTGGTTAGAATACTGGTCAGGGTACTGGTTAGGGTTCTGGTGAGGGTACTGGTTAGGGTTAGTGTACTGGTTAGTGTACTGGTTAGGATACAGGTCAGGGTACTGGTTAGGGTTCTGGTGAGGGTACTGGTGAGAGTTAGGGTACTGGTTAGTGTACTGGTTAGGATACTGGTCAGGGTACTGGTTAGGGTTCTGGTGAGGGTACTGGTGAGGGTATTGGTTAGGATTCTGGTTAGGGTTGGGTTAGGTTACTGGTTGGGGCTTACTTCCTGCCCTCCTCCCCTGGGACTCCAGGGTCCTCCATACCACCAGGTAAAAAGGGGGCGGAGCCGGGGCTGGGCTGGGGTTAGGGGCTGAAGGTGCGCTGGTTGTAGCACAGGTGCAGTACGCAGGGTTGCCGAATTACCTGTGAGCAAGGCACAAACCCCCAAACACCAGTGGAGCCAGGAAAGGCTGGATTAAGCCAGTGGAGGACACAGCTGTGATAACCTGGATCCATCAGTTAAACTGCTTTATTTTTAGGTATTTGTAGGTGTTAGCCACTTTGAACCCCACGTGAACTTGAACCTGAACTCTGTGGAAGAGGCCTCACACTAGAAACACACATATTCTCAAGTACCTCCAAACTGGTGAGAGCTGAAGAACCCTCATGTCCCAGTTGCTCCCAGGTGAGGTTTTGCTGGACTGTACTGGTTTCTTGTGACCTGGATGAGTGTGAAGCTTCATGGACAGACTAGTCACATGATCTTAACTCCTTTGTGGTAAAAATGCTTCCAGGAATATTCTAAACAGACACTTTATCGTGTTCTTCCAGCTGACAGAACATGAGTTTTACATAATCTGAGCAATTTCACACTTCTGTCCGACTCCTGCTCTCTTTGTCTCTCTTCTCTGAGTCTCTCTCTTTTATTCTCTCTCTCTCTTTGTCACTCTGTCTTCCTCTATCTCTCTCTGTCATTCTCCCTCTCTCATCCCTTCACTCTGTGTATTCTGCAGCATTTATCAAATCAATTACTGCTGATGGGAGTTCCTCCTAACAGGTACTGAGGTGTCTCAGCATTAATTCATTCTGTCGCTTTGATGGATTCGCTCTGCAAGAGTCGGGGGGGGGTCTGTCAGGCCTCACTTTGAACATTAACTGTTGGAGTCACAACGAGCAGCTTCACACACACACACACACACACACACACACACACACACACACCCGTTAGCTTGACCTAAACCCAAATCTAACTTGAACCTTAAAAGTGGGCTCATAAAATCACCAGTACAGTGGCAAGAAAAAAAAGATGAGAACCTTAGTGTGTGCATGTGTGCGTGTGTGTGTGCGTGTGGTCTGGAGAGAGAGAATAATTGTCAATTGTTTGACAATGAAACTTTCAATCTGAACTTAGAGGAACACAATTATTCACTGAAGCCCAGTAGTGAAAATCAGAAACACACACACACGCACACACACACACACACACACACACACACACACACACACACACACACACACACACAGGAATGCAGGAATGGAAATGGCTCACTAATCTGTCTTTTCTAAAAAGAAAAAGAGTCAAAAGACATTGGACTAAACCCTAAATCCATGAACAGCTAGATTTCCATTAGAGACGGTGTGTTGAGCCGATAACCAGAGTTGTTGGAGTGAATACAAAATACCGTGAAAATCCTTTAAACTAAAGCCACCAACACATCTGACAGTTTCTGCCTGATTCAAACACAGATGACACATCTGGACAGATGTCTGTGTGTGTGTGGGTGCACAGGTGTAGGCTGTGTGTTTGTGTGTGCATGTGTCTGTCTGTGTGTGTTTGTGAGTCTGTGTAAATCCTTGTGTGTTTCTGGTTTTTACTAGTGGGCTTCAGTGAATAATTGTGTTCTTGTAAATTCAGATGTTTGACAATTGTCTGAAATGGTTCCTTAGCTGCTCACAGCTGAGAGGAATGAGAGTGAGAACACACGCACACACACACCTCTACACATGCACACCTACACTTACACACACACACACACCTACACACCTACACACCTACACATACACACACACTCACACACACAGGTACATTAGAATGTCCCATCAATTTGTGCTGTCTTAATTAAGTGATTAATTAATGACTCCCCCAGACTCCCCCAGACTCATCCAGACTCCGTACAGCCTCCCCCAGACTCTCCCTGACTCCCCCAGACTCCTCCAGACTCCTTGGACTGATTCCATATTAAATTCACCAGACTCCCCCAGAATCCTCCATATTCCCCCAGACTCCCCCAGACTCCGTGCAGCTTCCCCCAGACTCTCCCTGACTCCCCCAGACTCCTCCAGACTCCCCCAGGCTCTCCTTGACTCCCCCAGACTCCTCCAGACTCCCTTCAGACTCCTCCAGACTCCATGCAGCCTCCCCCAGACTCTGTGCAGCCACTCCCCCAGAATCCTCCAGACTCCTCCAGACTTCATGCAGCCTCCCCCAGACTCCCCCAGACTCTGTGCAGCCACTCCCCCAGACTCCCCCAGACTCTGTGCAGCCACTCCCCCGGACTCCTCCAGACTTCATGCAGCCTCCCCCAGACTCCCCCAGACTCTGTGCAGCCACTCCCCCAGACTCCCTCAGACTCTGTGCAGCCACTCCCCCAGACTCCTCCAGATTCCATGCAGCCTCCCCCAGACTCTGTGTAGCCACTCCCCCAGACTCCCCCAGACTCTGTGCAGCCACTCCCCCAGACTCCCCCAGACTCCTCCGGACTCCACCCGACTCTGTGCAGCCACTCCTCCAGTTGAGAGCTGCTGATGCTCTGATAAGGAATTAAAGGTGGTGGAGGAGCGTGGACCCACTGGGCTTTGATGACATCGCTGTGAAGGGATGCGCCACGTTAGGCTGTCTTGATTAAGTGATTAATTAATGACTCCCCCAGACTCCCTGTGACTCCTCCAGACTCCCCCAGACTCATCCAGACTCTGTACAGCCTCCCCCAGACTCCTCCAGACTCCTTGGTCTGATTCCATATTAAATTACCCAGACTCCCCCAGACTCCCCCAGACTCCCCCAGACTCCGTGCAGCTCCCCCCAGACTCTCCCTGACTCCCCCAGACTCCTCCAGACTCCCCCAGGCTCTCCTTGACTCCCCCAGACTCCTCCAGACTCTGTGCATCCACTCCTCCAGACTCCTCCAGACTCCATGCAGCCTCCCCCAGACTCCCCCAGACTCTGTGCAGCCACTCCCCCAGACTCCTCCAGACTCCTCCAGACTTCATGCAGCCTCCCCCAAACTCCCCCAGACTCTGTGCAGCCACTCCCCCAGACTCCCCAGACTCATCCAGACTCATCCAGACTCATCCAGACTCATCCAGACTCCCCCAGTCTCCCCCAGACTCTGTGCAGCCACTCCCCCAGACTCATCCAGACTCATCCAGACTCCCCCAGTCTCCCCCAGACTCTGTGCAGCCACTCCCCCAGACTCCTCCAGACTCCTCCAGATTCCATGCAGCCTCCCCCAGACTCCCCCCGACTCTGTGCAGCCACTCCTCCAGTTGAGAGCTGCTGATGCTCTGATAAGGAATTAAAGGTGGTGGAGGAGCGTGGACCCACTGGGCTTTGATCACATCGCTGTGAAGGGATGCGCCACGTTAGGCTCTTTGAGGGCCCCCCCACTCTGCTTCTCTCCTCAGATGAGCCTCAGACGTTTGATTCAGCCTGTCGCCGGCGGAGGAGACTGCAGACTGACACTGTGCAGCGTGTGATGCATTTCAGCCAGAGCTCCCATCAGCGGATGCGAGTGGTCGTCCACTCACGACGTGCTGCTGCACTTCTGCTGATGCTGACGAGCACCTGAGGCTTTTCAGTCAGCTGGTGGGAAGTTACTGCAAAATATTTCCTTTCTTTGTCACACGAATGGAACACATGTCCTGTCACAGAATACTGTAGAGTATTATAAGAAAGTTCCTCTTCAGGGCGAACCCTAACCCTGACCCCAAACTCTGATTCGTTCATTCGTTGACTCATGATATTGGTGTGATGACCTTGTCTGAAGCTCAGGGACTCTCCATCGTAGTTCGTCTGATTGCTGTTATTTGAATAAATGCAGGTTGTCTAGATCTCTAGTCTTTGTGTTAACATAGTGGTAGAATGGGCCTTTGGTGGAGGTCTGGACCTTTGAGAGGGTCAGGACCTTTGAGAGGTTTGGAACATTTGAGGGTTAGGGTTAGAGTTGGAGGTGAGGAGGACTTTGATAAGGGTTAGGGTTTAGGTGGTAAGGTCAGGGTTAGACACCACCACTACCAACATGTAGAAACTTCATTTCATTTCATCTCCTTATTTGTGAGAGTTAGGGTTAGTGGACCAGAATTCTGAAGGTCCTTCACACTGCTCTGTGTCACATAAGTGGGGATACAGTCATGTGATTGGCTGAAAAGCAGTGAGACATCTGATTGGCTGCAGACGGCCCCATGTGGAATAGATGCATTCGTGAATGTGGTCAACTTGAGGAGTCCCAAACGATACAGCTAACCCTAGCCCTAGCTAACCCTAGTTAATCTAATGATACAGTTAACCCTAATGATATAATTAACCCTAACCAACCCTAACAATACATTTAACCCTAACCCTAGCTAACCCTAATCCTAGTAAACCCTAACCCCGACCCTAGTTACCCCCACCCTAGTAACCCTTTACACTAGTAACCCTAACCCTAGTTAACCCTAACAAACCCTAACCCTAGTTAACCCCTAACCCTAGCTAACCCTAACCCTAGTAACCCTTTACACTAGTAACCCTAACCCTAGTTAAACCCCAACCTAACCCTTACCCAGCTATGGCATGAGTTAAGGACAGTTTATCCATGGAACAACGTCCATCAACGATTTCATCAAATGAGCCTATATCTCTACATTTGTGAATTTTCATTGCAGATAGTTAAAAGAAATATTTGTTTCACAAACACGTTTACGATCGTATACGATGATCCTATTTTTAACTCTTTTCACTTATACAGGTAGTCATCCACTTACAGCTCTTTGACCTTATGACCCATTTGTCAACCCCCACCTCTCTCCCCCTTCCTCTCTTTCTTCCCCCCCTCCCCCTTCTCTCTCTCTGCCCCCCCCATCTTTATGAAGTAGATTTAAAGCCTTTCTTTGGGGCATCTGTGTCTCTAACATCACCACACACTGCTGACTCTGTACGGGGGGGACTCCCTGTGTGTGGATTGGAAGTCCTTTTTGCGTCAGGTGTGTGCGTAGAGCCCAAAACACCTCTGTCAATCCTTTTTCTGTTCGTTTGATGGTGTGGATGGGAAAGGAGGAGGTCCTGGTGAAAGGCTTTGCCCCAGTGGGGTGATGGTGGTGGTGGAGATGCAGACTTAGATGTCCTCACTGTGGCAGGTGAAGTAAGACTAAGAGATGATGTTTCCCAAAGGAGCTGTAAACGGCCAATGTTGGTGGAGGTGTTGCTCTTGATGAGGAGCTGACGGGTACAAGTACGACGGTGGAGGTGAGGTGAGAGAGGAGATCATTGATGAGAGCTCTGCTGCTGTTTTATGAAAGTGTGTTGAGACTGTAAAGGTTTAATTTATTTTACCTTACCTAGTGGTAGTAGTACTAGTAGTGTTTCTTTTATTACAAACTAATAAATGTATTAATGCTCTCCTTGCAAAGGTGTTTCTAATGTGTTTCTTATTTTCTTCACATTTGCAGCTCGGTATGAGGAACACACATTTAAAGGGAACTATACTTGTGTTTGCAGCTTGAATAATTTTGTGTAATAATCCTTCATAATTCATCCTTTAGAGGAGAATTAGGCTGAAAGTACCGAGTAGTTTGAGCAGAGCTGATGGTGGGAAAGGCGATGGCGATGGTTTGTGCTGGGGGAGTTATTGCTCCACTTACTTCACAAACTGGAAATCTCATTAAGTGTGACACTGAAGATTAGTTGAGAGGGACCAAAGTGGAGAAAGACTGAGCTCACCGAGGGGCTGCCAGGAGGATTTGGCTTTGTTTGCATCATTAATTCAGGATTGAAACAGCTGATGGCGACGCTCACGACCAGCATGGATGTGACGGGAGAACAGGTGCTTCTGTTCTCCAAACACGTCTCAGCTCCTCAGCAGCTCAGTGTCATGTCTGAATGTCTGCTCCACTCCTATTAACCCGCCAATCGTAAACCTGCAACTTTGACTTGAAAACAAAGAAAATAGGTGACTTTCTTCATGTACTCCAAATGTCGAGAAGAATGGAGATGTTAATGGTATTCATGTTATTTTCATAAACATTCAGTCTTATGTGACACGTCACAAAAGCTCTGGTGTGTGGTTTAAAGCAGCCAGATAACACATTTATGCTCAGTCTGAACTCCTTCCAGGACCATGTGCTCACTGTGGTTCCAGAAATGATGCTCGTAACTGCATTTACTCTTTGATCATTTTCTGAAAATAGAAATGCTGCATTCAGATGATTTAGAATTCATAAGGGCTCTACACAATACACACAACACACACACACACACACACACACACACAGACCCTGTCTTTTACCTGGCTGGTGTGTCTCAGATCACTATAGCGATGGTACAAATTACCAGATGTGTTTTGCCCTCACAGGATCTAGGGGACACTTTGATATATTTGTGTGTGTTTGTGTGTGTATAGTTTTTTCTGTCTTCTTGTTGTATCATCAAGTGCAAATTTAGAAAATTGAAAGACATTTATTCAAATTCATTTTATTTATAATGAAAAGGTTATTTTCCCCCTTTGTAAACTCAGAACTTCACACTTTTGGCTCTTTTTCTTTTCAACAATGGGCTGTGATGAAGAGGGTGTATAATGAATCTAATCTAGATTAAACATTGTGGCTGTATTATGAGAGGAAGTTTTGAGCTATTGTGTCATTTAGGGGATGTCTGCATGTTAATTGTGGATCACTGTACAGTCTAGAGGCCACCCAGTGTATCCCATGATGCATTGTGAAAGGTGGACAACTGATATTCCTCAACCAAACAATATCCCATCATCCTTAACATGAGATTAATTACTAATGAATAATTGAGTTATTTAACAACATAATAGAACATTGAGAAACAAACAATCAATGAGCGTTTGATATTTATTAATCTGTAGAAAAAAACTAAAATGGTTCAAGCGGCACTGATGAGATGTTAATCATGTGATGCACAGGTTAAAAATTGATCTTATCAATGAGGTCACAGAGTAGCTCCCTAAGTAGTGAGTAGGGAGCAGGGAACGAGGATGTGATGTGTATGCCGTATACATCCACAGTTGTTCAAGGCTGTTGGCGCTCCATTACCTTGCTGAAGGGCACCTTATCTCTCCTGCTCCCAACCCACTTTCCAAATTTTTGGTCCACAACTTGGGCTTGCCCCAGAATCCACCTCCAGACAGAAGTAGTGCCGCTGCTTTCAATAATGAAATGATCAGTTAAAAAAAAAAAAAGTTTCCTATGTAAAATTCAGTAATACTGTCATCGTATGAAAATGAGCAAAGCCAGAACACATTTTTATTTCAACTTTTAAAAAATGAATTAAATTGCAACATGTGTTTAAGTAATGCATCCAGATATTTAAAATATAGACAAATATTTTTCTTAGAACAATTTCTTTTGGTCTTTATAATATATTTGTCATCATTTCTTTATAGAAGTTTGAAAGTCCAAAACAATTCTTGAAACTTTTTTTTATAACATATAAACATTTAAAATAATGTTTAATGCATTGAACTTAAAAAAAAATAGATGACAATAAAAATTTCTACATTATGTTTCAAAACCATTTTTAGAATTCCAAATGTAATCCAGCAATAACTTAATTATATAATTAAATACTAACATTCAATTAGTAATTGTTGTTCAATAATTTAGCAGATATCAGAGTTGATTATATACTTTGTTATTGATCCATGAAGACACCAGCAATAGTCCAACTCCTCACATGACAGATCACACCTTTGAGGAGAAATGAAGTAATCAATATCAGCCATCCGGACTGGAGGCCTGCGCCTGTCTAATTTACTCATCAGAGCTAATAATGAATGGTTCAGCTTGATCAATTATCAATTGGTTCTTTGGTTAATGCTCTGCTGAGCGGTCATGACATTCAGCAGTCCATCACTTCTCCTGATGCACTCAATAACGACAGAATATCCTTCTCTCCTCCTCAGATTTGTTCCATTTGAATTCCAAGTTTGAAGCTGAAATTGAATCATGGTGCAAACAGCGATTAAGTCTAATTCCATGAGATTCGTCACTTTTTAGGAACCAAAAGTCAATCACTCTTCTGTTACAGAGATGGATAAACTGGAGTTAAACCCAGGTCAGGGAAAGATTTTCAGCCACTTTTGGGAAATTAGAGAGCCCAAAAATAACAGAATGATGGTGAACTTTGTTAATGAGAAATCTGAGAGCAGACACACTCAACATGTAACATTTAACCATGAAAAGACAGAACATGGTCCCTCCCTGTCCTGCCAACTTCTCTGTGGGCGGAGCTTGTCCCTTCAGGCCAGAGGTGGGATCGCCCTGGACAAGGCGCCTGATCATTGCAGGGCTAGCGTACAGAGATAGGCAACCATTCACACCTCCAGGAGCCAGATTCATATCCTTGGCCAGTGGGAGGAGGGTTTAGTGTTCCTCCACCACCCTGCACTTCTGAGACCTGTTATCTGGTGTGATCCCTCACCTTAACTATATGTTGACTGCAGATAAATCAAAGTCGCCCAAAGAAGCCCCACAAGAACAACAATCACACATTCATTTGAAACTAAAGCCAGATTTCACTATTCACAACAAGGCTTTGGTAAACACGACACAGCAGGCGTGATGGTTGCTTCACTTTGTTTTTCTCTTCACCAGGTTTCAGGTGTTCAGGCCTCAAAGTCGGATATCGTCAAGTCAGGAAGCCCCAAATCAACGCTGAAGCATATATGGACAGAGAGCAGTAAAGAAATGTCCATCAGCAGGCTGCTGACACAGACTCTTCAGGGTAAAGAAAACAGCACCGCTCTGGACCTTCGCTATGACACTCCGGAGCCGTACTCCGAGCAGGACCTCTGGGACTGGCTGAGAAACTCCACGGAGTTGCAGGACTCCAGGCCACGAGCCAAACGGCGGCCAATGGTCAAGACAGGGAAGTTCAAGAAGATGTTTGGCTGGGGAGACTTCCACTCCAACATCAAGACTGTGAAGCTCAACCTGCTGATCACAGGCAAGATTGTGGACCATGGCAATGGCACTTTCAGCGTCTACTTCCGCCACAACTCGACAGGTCAGGGCAACGTGTCCGTCAGCCTGGTCCCTCCTACCAAGATAGTTGAGTTTGACGTTGCAGCTCAGCAGTCTGTCATTGACGTAAAGGACTCAAAGTCTTTTAACTGTCGTGTAGAGTATGAGAAGGTGGAGAAAGGTGCCAAGAACACACTTTGCAATTTTGATCCTTCTAAGACCTGCTACCAGGAGCAGACCCAGAGCCATGTGTCCTGGCTGTGCTCGAAACCCTTCAAAGTTATCTGCATCTTCATTTCCTTCTACAGCACCGACTACAAACTGGTGCAGAAAGTGTGTCCAGACTATAATTACCATAGTGACACTCCCTACTTTCCCTCTGGTTGACTTTATGATAAATTAAACTGAGCGCAGTTTGGGACTTGAACCCATGGCATTCCATTGACCCGTCAGTCATATGAACATAGGTCCCTTTTTTACAGAGCAGTAACGTGTCACAGTGGACTGTAATCAAAATCTAAACTTCAGCAGCACCACTTCCATTTACGCTGAAAAAAGACAGAAATGCAACACTAAGCCGAGCTCAAAGATCTTTTTCTATGTTTCTCTCTAATGTAGTTCACAGATGTGTTTAACTGTATGTTAGTGCAGAGATGACTCCTCCCCCTCTCAGGTGAGGCTTCTCCAGACGCTGATCAGACAGCAGATCTCTGCTCAGGTGAGCCTCAGGCTCAGGTGTTTGCTGACACACATGTGTGAACAATACGAAGACAGACGTGTGAAATCTGGGAGTTCAGCTTGTGAGGAACGCGTGTTGCATTTCTACTTGTGGTCAGTTGCTGACTTGTGTCTGGTCTTCAGATTCATTATTCTTCTTTAACAATCTTGGTCATTACGAAACTTTGTTGGCACTTGTTTCATATCTGTTTCTTTAAAAACTGATTCTAAACTTCAAATGTTTGTCTATAACAATGACGTGTGGATGGTTGGCTGAGAATCTTCACTTTATCCTGCACATCTAGAAAATTTGAGAAAATAAAAATCGGAAGTGCTGCTGCAGCTGGAGGCTTTCAGAGATGTACAGATGCTGCCTGAGGAAGAGGAGAAACGAAGAGGACCACACTCACAAGTACTGCTCCGTTAGGTTCTCACTGTTGCAGCTACAGGTTTAATTGGCAGAGTAATCTGATTACTTTGACTGATTAGCTGACTGTGGGGGATGGGGCTTGCTAATTGTCAGTTAATATATATCAGATGTATTGAATTCTATATCTTAGAGCTAATTTGTATGGTTTGTAATGTACATATTAGCTTCTGTTCATTCCCTCCAAATGTATGAATGTAAGTTTCCTCTTTCCTTACATGGATTCTTTTTCTTTACTCTTTTTCTGCTTGTTGTTGGATTTAACCAAGAAAATGATGTTGATCTTGATGTGAATTTCTTGAAAACAGTGATCTTGTACAAAAGCTGTAAAACTGACTATTAGAAATATTCAGATGTTTCTTTCATGTGAGGGCTGTCAGATGTACATATTGCATTAAAGGACAGTTTATCAGTTAACATTTTCTAATTTGTCACTTCTTCCTGTCATCAGTCTTTAATTTAACTGCTTTAGTCTTTTATGTGTGTACCAGGCACTGAATCATTTGAAACAGTCAACTTGAGCAGATTATATCATCGTTCAGGATAACAGACATTAAAGCTGTGTTCTGCTCCTGGTTCTTTGATGTCTAAGTCCAATGTTAGTAACTTTCTTTGGTCTGAAACTGAAGGTTCGAACTCAGTTGGACTCTAAATTCTGCTTACCCACCCATCTCTTCCTGGGGGAGAAGATGTGAAGACAGCTTTGTTTAGACGTCCAAGCTCGTCTGTGGCTGCAGGTTTTTATTACAACCAAGCAGCAGCTCAGCAGAAGAGAATCAGCTGATCAGTCATGGTTGGTCAAACTGGGCGGGCTTGACTGGTTGGAACAAGAACCTGCAGCCACGGGTTGGGATTAGGATTAAGGTTAGGGTTATTGCTAGGGTCAGGGCTAGGAGGAGGAGTTTTGAAGGGAATTTCTGTTGAGCTTGGACATCCCTGATGTAGGTGGATCCTTGCTCAGGTAGCTGTGGATGTATGGGAGGAGTTATGTAGTGTGAGGACGGGGTTATTTAAATCAGCGCAACTGTTAAGTAAGAAAGGAGGGTGTGTGTGTGTGTGTGCATGCATGCATGCACATGTGTCTGCTTGTCTGTGTGTGTGCATGTGAATATGTGTGTGTGTGCATGTGTGTGTGCTCGTGCATGTGTGTCCGTGCGTGTGTACACATGTATGCATCTATGGACGTGTGTGTGCGTGTGTGCACGTGCATGCAAGTGTGTTTGTGTGTGTGTGTGGGTGCGTGTGTGTGTGTGTGTGTGTAAACCATCACATGTTCCTCACATTCCTCCAGCAGAGATCCAGAACACTTAATCTGTGTTCTTGGCTGATTACTTTGTGCATCTTATTCTGAGTCACACCACATGTGATGGAACAGATTTTCCAATAATTGAGATTTGCAGAATGTTGAATTGTCAGTGGTGAAGTAGGATTTCAGTTCCTGGGAGATCTTCAGATGGGGACGATGAGACTGATTGCGTCTGTTGTGGGATGTCACTATGGCACCTGCCACTGAATCCTGTGACTTGGCAGTTTGGATCAGTAGTAGACTTTAATCAGATTAGGGCCTGAAGGGTGGAGGTGGGGGTAATCTGTAATTAAATTGAATGTCTTCAGTGTCACTTTGTTTTGTCCTCCACGTTGATGTGGGAAGTTTTTCCATCAGGGTTGGGCATAGAGAAGGGCCTGACTGACAGGGGACCTACTAAATAGAACATTAGTAAAACAAAGAAACCCCCAGAAAAATATGAACCTATCATCATAAAACATGTTTGCATCATAGGTAATAATAAACATTTCATTCTTTGCATTAATTAGTTTTTTGGCACACAAAAGGAATAAAATCAGTACCCTGCCACCCCTATATCAAGATATGGTTCAGTCCAGGTGCTCACTGACGGACAGAGTTCCTCGGGACCAGGGGACGTCAAAGTTCTCTGTGTGTCTGTCTTTGCGTCCCCTCACCTGAGCCTCAGGTCTCAGTTTAGAAAGGGTTATAACTGTGCTGATTGTAAGCCCTCTATGGAAAACAATGTTTGTGATTTTTGGCTCCAAATAAATTTGATTTGATTAAACGCCTGGACACCAGAAAAGAGACAAGAAAGAGAAATCACAAAAAGGCAGAAAAAGCAAAACACACATGCAGTGAGTGCTGGAAATTGAACCGATAACAGAGTCCACATGAAATGAACTGCTTGAATATGGTGAGAAAACTTTCAGTCAGTGAAAATGATTCAGAACCATTTGAGGTCCACAATGTCTCAGGACAGGCTGTCCAATCTACCTATGCTGTCCTTTGAAATTGGAAAGCTGGACATTCATGACCTCCATCACCTCCACAGCAAAATGGCTCTTCGTAAAAAGACCCAGAGATAACCGACATCTACTGGAAATTACAAAGATTTCACTGCTGCTGTTTATTTGAGTTCTGTTGCTTTTACTGTGTTTCAAAATTAATACTCTTTAATCCAAATGATTAATAAAGTTCTTGAATGAGCTCTCAACGTTTCTTTTATATTTTTGTCATTAACAAACATGTCATTAAGAATTTAAATTGAATTTAACCAAAAAATAATAGTTATAGCTTATTTGTATTTGTATAACAATTGTATTTGTAACCCTAATTCTAATCACTCTTGCATGAAAGTCCTGAAATCCAATTGAGGGAGAATACTGGTCAATGCTGAAACAGTGTTTTAATTTAGGATTTTCATGGGTGGCTATATTGAAGAAGTGGCCCCAAACACTAAGACCTAACCCTAAACTAGCCCTAACCTAACCCAAAGCCCTCACCTAACCCTAGACCCTAATCCTAAACTAGCCCTGACCTAATCCCTAACCCCTAGCCTAGCCCTAACCCCAATCCTAAACTAGCCCTAACCCTAAAGTAGCCCTAACCCTGAATCCTAACCCAGCCCTAACACTAAACTAGCCCTAACCTAACCCCGAACAATAAAATAACCCTAAAGTAGCCCTAATCCTAAACTAGCCCTAACCTAACACTAAGGGCTAACCTAACCCCTAAACCTAACCCTAAACCTAACCCTAACCCAATAAAATAACCCTAAAGTAGCCCTAATCCTAAACTAGCCCTAACCCTAACTCTAACCCTAACCCTAACACTAAGGGCTAACCTAACCCCTAAACCTAACACTAACCTAACCCTAACCCAATAAAATAACCCTAAAGTAGCCCTAATCCTAAACTAGCCCTAACCTAACACTAAGGGCTAACCTAACCCCTAAACCTAACACTAACCTAGCCCTAACTCCTAATCCTAACCTAGCCCTAACCTAACCCTAAACCCTAACCTCATGCTAACCTTACCCAAACCCTAACCTAGCCCTAACTCTAAACTAGCCCTAACCTAACCCTAATCCTAACCTAGCCCCATCCTAACCCTAAACCCTAACCTAATTCTAACCTAACACCTAACCCTAACCTGAACCCTAAATTAGTCCTAACCTTAACCCTAAGACCTAACCTAATGCTAACCTAACCCCTAACCCTAACCTAGCCCTAACCCTAACCTAGCCCTAACCTAACCCTAAACCCTAACCTAAAGCTAACCTAACCCCTAACCCTAAACTAGCCCTAACCTAAAGCTAACCTAACCCTAAACTAGCCCTAACCTATACCCTAACCCTAAACTAGCTCTAACCTAACCCTAAACCCTAATCTAAAGGTAACCTAACCCCTAACCTGTTTTTCATGAGGGCCCAAATTCCAGATGACAGCACAGCTAACAGGGAAAATGACCAGAGGGAACTTAATAAAGTGATGCTCTTAAATGAATGTCAATATTATTCCATAATCTTGGGACGTGTTGGGTCAAATGATACTGTGGTGTCCTCCAGCATCCCTATAACGTCCAACTGTGTTGGTTAGTAGAAGAAGAACCCTAAAAAAAGGATGATCTGGAGGTGATCGGATGCTCTGGGCTCCCACACAGATGTCGACTTCTGTCTCTGTGGATGGAAAAAGTTACTGTAGTTGTGTTCGCCATCACGCCTTGATTTTTATTTTGATAGGTGCCGATTGGCATTGTGTCGTTGATGATGAAGCTTCTGCCCCTGAGAAGGTTCAGCTCACAGCGTCGGTCTGGGCTTCTGCCCACAGTTAGCCATGGTTGCCAATCCCATCATACAACATAAACTGTGTTTTTCCCCAAACACCATTTGGGGTTTAATCAAAAGTGGAATGGAAACAGGACCTTGCATGCCTCTGGGATATTTTTCCATTAACCATTTTGACACATGACTGACTGTGGGGGATTATTGGTTTTTGAAGAACTATTAACAGCTGTACATTTGCATTTTAATACACTTCTCCTTAAGTTGCTAATGCAATTTACTTCTCAGCTTTGTTGCCACCTCATGCCTTCAGCAGTTCAGGCTACCAGCCAAAAGTCCTCCAGCATTAATCTTTATATTTGCTCTGAAAAATTACATTTTCATTAATCACTTCTGAATCACCATAAAACATTGGTCATTTCCTGTTGGTCGTGGAAGTTAGGAGGAAGTGGAAGTATCTCTCTGCAAGGTTTTGAACAATTTGGAAAAGTTTGTCGAGGTTCTATTAGGGATTCAAACATAATTCCAGAAAGAGAAGCTGTGAATAACCAACCACAAACACCAAAGGAGCAGCCAGAATTCCAGCCATGGATCATATCAGTGCTGTTGGGGTGTTCATGTTGGGAACAAGCTGGACTGCAGCCGTCATCTTTGCTTCCTTCTCTCAGTAAGTCAACATGTGACTATTTGAACGATATTTTCAAAGGAACAAAATACACTTTTATTTCTGCTTCTGTCATTTTGTGAATTGCCTGGGTCATTTTGTACAACATATAATAACACTACAGGAAACATTTTTTAAATGTCAGTGATGCAACAATCGTGAAATTATCATGGCCTTCAAAATTGTCATTGTTTTTAGGAAATTGCTCGTTCTCTTTTCTTTTGATATTTTCTACTCTAATCAAACTCAATGTGTGTTTTTCTCCCCAATTTTGTTGCTGGTAGTGTGTTTGAATCCTTTCATATATAAAAAACATGGTCTGAAATAATGACCAACACCTGAATGATATGAATGAATGTTATTAACACATTGATCACATTTATAACCCCTCCAGCTATTGTTGCTAAATTCTATTAACAGCTATCAATAAAATTGAATTGACACTGAGATAAAGGTTAGACTTGAATTTAATGTCAAACATTTCCCAGAGGACTCTTACAACTCGGCAGCAAGAACCTTTCAGTAGCGGTTTGTTGTCCTTTTTAAAGTTCAATAACACGATGAAAAACTAATTAACAGTAATTGTGAGGAAGAGTATTGCCCTCGGCAACATCTGATGAAATATGTCTCATTTTAATGGAACACACCCCTTCTTCAGGTTTATCTGTTTAACCCTACCCCACCAGTGTCACCAGGATAGAAACATACTGCTTGACAAACCCACTCAGAGATGTTATTGACACGCGATTAATCAAGTCCATCTCAGGTCACCTTGGCCCTCAGGGGTCATCTAGTAGTACTACTTGTGTGTACGTGTGTGTGTGTGTGTGGGGGGGGCAGAAATTTGTAGAATTGAACTCAAGTAAGTGTAGCATTATAAGTAAAAGTAAAAAGTAAAGTAAGAAATAGTCATCAAAAAATTTGTCACATAAGAATAAAAAAGTATTCAGCATGTCAAAATAAGAAAGTTGGGTTGTAAACTGAGTCATGTGACAATTGTTGCTACATGTGATTGTTGGAACAAAGTCAAATGACAGATCTCTGTGTGTAAATGTGTGTATTTATACAAAAAAACTATAAGAAAATGAGCTTAAAGTAGTAGCTTAAAATAGTGGAGTAGGATTTCTTAATAGACTCAAGTAAAAGTTATGGTACAGTAAATAAATAAATTAAACTAATGCAACTCATTACCGTTCACATCTGGTGGGGCGTGCACACCCTTGAGAAATAAAGTAGATGTCCATCGCCTCACAGCAAGAAGGCCCCTGGTTGGAATCCCGGATAGAATCCCAGTTGGGATGGAGGCTGGGGTCTTTATGGGTGGAGTCTCGGTGTTCTTCTTGGATAGGCTCCTGTCCCGCCGCGACCCTCTGTGGAGGAATAAGCAGAAGAAAGAGATGGATGGATGGATCTGGGCATGTGCTTTCAGAGAGTAATCAGGTACGTGTGTACTGGTTCATACGTGTTCTGTAAAAAAAATGGGTCAGTTGATTCCGTTCTACCGCGTCATATTAAATCCATTCAGCGGCGAAAACGCGCTTCTATTGTTTCACTCTCATTGTTTGTAGGAAGTCACTTTCCTCACCCCCAAGCAAATGCACACTTTTGGTCCAAGTGTTGGGTTGGAGTTAACCCCCCAACCCCAAATTTCACCTAATCAGCTCAGTTGTGTCTAAGCAGCCGCTCTATAAAAGGAGGCTCTTGCCTCAGAATCAGTTCTGCCACATACATGTCAATTTAATTTCTTTAAATGATGCTTTGCACCTCACACAAATTCATTAGTGATGCCGTGTGTCACACTCTGCCCCGGCCCATGTACTCAGTACTTTCCACTGCCCTGCTCACACCACACCCCCTGATCACCACACCCCCTGATCACCACACCCACTCTCAGTCACTGTTCACACACCTGCTCTCACTCACCAATCAGCTCACCTACCAGTATATATTCTCCAGCCTCACACTCACCCGGTGCCAGATTGTTCTCTGCCATGCAAGACTTTCCAGCGTTTGCCAGCCTGTCTTCTCGGTATCGACCCTGCCTGTGTTTGACCTGCCTGTTCTGCCTGACCCCCGGTAAATTACCTCTGTCTTCTGTTTTGCCTGCCTCGACCAAGTCCACCGCGCCGCCCTCGAACTGTTTGTCTGTGCCCGATCGGCGTAATAAACCTAGTGACTGACCACCCGTTCATTGCCTGGTTTGTACTGCACTTGGGTCCGTACCATACCCGTTACACTGTGATATTTGAAAGTTCCTCACCATTCTTCCAGAGCATCATTCTTGACTAGTTATTCAGCCCAGCTGTTTCAAAAAACCCTCTCCAGACAAAAACCAACAGAACTTCTGAAAAAAAATATTTTTTTTAATGCCAGTTTTCATATCTATGAGGTAAGGAGAGGTTTTTATAAATATCGCTACTGCTATTTGTGTGGATGATAGAAACTAACCCACAGACACTAATCTCTTCAACCAGCTTCTGGGAGTCTTGGGAACTCACTGATCGTTTCTCATCCTCTCTCTCTTCCTGTGACACTTTCTGCTTTTGTCTTTTTTCTTGGTCATGTCTTCACCTGCACTTCCTCACCTGTATCTTGTTTGTTGACTTGGGGCACATCGATAATTTTGTTGTAACATAAACTATATTTTATGATAAAACACCTCTGTGTTGAGGAGGTGCAGATGACCAGTTCAAATCCCCAGCGAGTTGGTTTGCTCTGAATGGGTTCTGGGTCCTTTGGCCTCCTCCCACAGTCTAAAAATGTAACACTGTATGATCAAAAGTGGCTAGAAGATTGATGGATGGATGAAAACCCACTTCCATTTCATCCATTTTACTTTGAGGATGTGGCTTCTTGCAGGTTCATGAATGTGTGAAAAGCAGCTGAAGCAAGAAGCCGAGTGTTTCCTGATTTCTGCTCTGTGTCCTGAAGTAAATGGAGTCCGAGTCCACAAATGAATGGATTCCTTCATTGGTTGTGACAGCTACGTTTGGTTTGATGGAAAGACACTAATTTTTCCATCATACTGAAATAAAAATCATACTTCCATCATACTGAAATAAAAATAGTGAATAAGCTGAATGAAAATGAAGAATCTTCTAAATGCAATTGTAAAAAATATATTTGATTTAACCTCAGAATTTGATTTCACCAAAAAATAAAAAAAAATGGAAAATGAAAATTAAAAATGAAAAATGAAAATTATTATTCATGAAAATGTGAAATTATATGTGATTCTGCAATGAAAAACACATTTGTGTTGTCCTGATAGTCCCATCCCACTAGTCCCAAATCAAAGTACTGAGTTTAGTAAGTACAAAAATTCAAAAGTCATAAGAATGTTGCAAATAATGAAAAGTCTTAGAATGTGCTTTCTAAGACGATTACACTTCGTTAGTTCTCAGCACTTCTCTCAGGTTCATTAAAAGAGTCGTTACATGTCTGCAGCTGAAGACATCAGAGCTCAGACAATGGCTCTTGTTACTCCAGAGCATGCTGGCAAATCAGACTAGCTTTAACTTGTGTTAAAAAAGAAAATCATTTCATCAGTTAATCAGTGGTACAAACACCTTATAATGACATACTTACATTTAAAGTTGGGGTTATGATTATTTACCTCATGGTGATCTGAGGCTTGTTATTGCTGTTCACTTACATTTACTTGTTATCTCTCCCAGAGTCTGGGCAGGTTCTTATCATGCTGACATTAACTTACAATTGATTAAAAATAAAAAAGTCTAATTTTTTCTTGTTAAAAACCATATCATGATAGTCAGAAGCTGTAGGGACAGGAAATCAAATTACCCTTCATCTTATCTGCCCCCTTAAAAATGTTTGAATGCAAGGAAACTGCAAAATTCAGACACTTCCTTCAAACAATGCTTGAATTCAATTTTTCAAATGGAAAGGGAGGGAAAGAAGGACGGAAGGAAGGAAGGACAGTGGAAGGAGTGGTGATGATGCCCATCTTTAGTTCATGTCACAGACTAAAATGAGGAGCTCCAGGACAAAACCGTGATAAAAGAGTGAAGAGGAGTGTGTGATTATTTTATCAAACACACTTTGATAGAGCAGCACAAAATATACAGTGATCAAACCTTGTGATTAGTTCCATTCTGAATCTGTCAGTCAAGGACCAATAATGGAATTGTGACAAGTTGTTAGTCTGCGTAATCATACCTGTCAGCAGGAAGTGAGGAAGGGTGAGGAATTCCACCAGAGTCATCAGTGTCAGTCCACAGAGCCTTGTATTTAGCCTTGTCATCTTTAATTACCGTCACAGAGCCACTTGAAGCATGATGTGTGCAGGCCCTGTTTACCCTAACCCAAAGACATTTTAATTAAAAAAAAAGAAATAATCTAATGATAACACTTTCCTTCCTTGTTTTAAACAAAGTCACAATATTACAGATAGATTCAGCAGTAAGGGGCCAATACGATGCAACCAGTTAACCCTCGACTCTTGTCGCGAAACTACTTGCTCCCACACAAACTCTTGACACAGTTCACATTGGGATTGAATCCATGACATCATCATAATGCAAAAGAAATGTGGCCAACTTTTTACTGCCTTAAAGATGCAGAGCAAGTCGTGTATTTTAGTTCTTTGAATGCACATCGTCTTTTTCATTTTCACGTCCAACAATTGGAGCTCTTAAACCGTCTAAACAAGAGCTAATAGAAGCTCCAGTGAAAACACTCTTGAAGTGCAGTATTTTACAGGTTTCATTCCGTTACTGTGTGTTTTTTCACAGGCTAACAATGCATCGTGTGCTTGCCTATTTTTTCAGCCATGTGCTCGTATTAGACGTTTTTAATCGGCTTTGGTCGGCTGTGTCTGCTGACAGCAAAAGCAGACTGCACATAATATCGCCCAGGACCAGGTACAGCTGTTGCTATAGCAACCGTAATTACAGAAGGTTCATTAACTCACAATGGTTTCACCAGTTTGGTGTCAGACGAAAGGAATTTACATACAGAGGAAATGAACACAATTGGAACAAGGCCAATGAGAACGAGAGAAAACACTCAAATACATTTAATACTAAAATAGTGGCAACCCTAACTCTAAAGAAGGTTGCACAAAAGGACATGAATTATTTCACAACAATCCTGAATTCTCAGGTAACGTATGTAGATTCCACACGAGTACATTTATTCAAGTGCTTTACAGTCACAGATTTCTTGTATTCTTCAAAGTCTTTTCCACACATCAAAGTTTTAAATTTAAAAATTTAACTTGAGAAAGGGAAGAATGTGTCCTTAAAAATCAGTCAGAAAGTGAGTTTTACTATATGGAGTAGACCAGAGGGGCTGTTCTTCATCCTCAGGTCCAGGTTGTGGTTCCTGTCCTGTAGGTGAACCTCTGGACTGGATCCTGGCCATGGCCAGGCTTCTTCACTGGGTTCAAGGGTTAGGACAGAAAATGCTGATGGACTGGAATCCACATATCTGCTGGGCAGGATTCCCAAAACATTCCCCAAAATTCCAGAGCAAGAACTGATGACAAGAAAGTGGCAGATTTCCAGGTGAGAGTCTTGTTTTTCACCGGTCCTCTTGCTGAACTTCCTGAACTTGGCCAAGAGGCAGAGGTAGCTGAGCTTCTCCAGAAGTTCTCCAGAACCAAATAAGTCTGATAAAAATGTTCCTTCTGTCTTCATCTGAGACATTGATGCTCATGTGAAAACTGAAGGTCATATACGAGTCTTCACGGAAGGACAGGAGGAGGACACGTTGTGATGGTCTGTGACTGCATGACATTGCCTACCTGGGAAGACAGGAACCGGCTTGAGGCCTTGTAGGACCAGGATGAAGACCACTGTGGTACAGAACTGACCGTGAAGGAAGAGAACCACACAGGTTCACCTTTAACTTCAACATTTGTCCCGAGCTGAGGTCCTGACACGTGAGCGCAGAAGCAGCCGAATACAAAACAAGCCACAGTAAAAAATGTCTCGCTTGTTGTCCCTCTTGCAAACCCATCATTCTTTGGAATTTCAGCACTGGACCTCACCTACAGCTGCTTGATGAATAAAAGTGGAAGCTCCTCACTTTCCTCTGTCCTATGGTGGCCGTCTCTGTTCTTGCTGCTTGCATACACGTTCATGTTTTGTGAAACGTCTGCCTGGGTGTGTAGAATCACAGCAGGGGGTCCGTTCGTTGTGACTGCTGCACTTCCTGACCCTTCCTGCCACATCATGTACGAGCTCCCAGCCTGGATCACCACTGGAGCACATAATTAATGAGCATGGCGCTGTGTTGTGACTGCTGGAGCGGAGCCGCCACTCAGACTTGATAAACCAGCCACAGATCGAAGAGCACTCTGCACCAAAGGGCTTCGAACAGAACGCTGCCACCTGTGAGACGCAGATCAATGAGGCTGCTCCCTCACACAGCTGAGCAGCTGGAGTCACTCAGCTCTCCGCCCTGAGGAAGAAAAGTACTTTGCTCACATTTGCCTTTCTCAGCCGGACCTCTTCCTGACTGCTCAGCGTCACCTCCTGCGTGAGCTGTGATCCATCTCAATGTTGGACAGCATGTACACACTTGACATTGTGCAAATTTTTAGTTTAATTTCTTGTATTTCAAATTCAACTTTACTGTTTTCATGGGTTGGTGTCTTTTCCTGTCTTCCACATTCATGTCTGCATGCCTTCTTGGCTCAGCTTTATTATTATTGGAATCTCAACATCAGCTATTAAGAGCCTTAAACTTCTATATAATAGAGATTTGATCATTTCCAACACTTAAGTAACATAATTCCTAAAAAGAATCCAATAAGGTTATTGTGTAAGAATGCCTGAAGTGGAATTGAACACTGAAGTGGGATCATCCAGCTGTCCTGTTGTCTTTGGGACATTTGTTTGACCAACGCTGACATACGAAACTGGAAGTGGATTCAATATTGGTGACCTGACGCCTACTCTGTAAAACCCAGAAATGGAAAAAGCCCAAGAAGCAAAAAAACAAACTTCAGTGGAAGCAAAGAGCAGGAAGCAGTCATGTTCACGCCATCCTGCATCTGTTTCCCAGCGCAGCACACGTGCGGAACACTGAAGGACAATAAATTGAGCTGAACTAATTGCAATTTAAATGAACACCATAAGTAGACATTTTGTGCTTGTCATACAATGAGAGACAGATGGGATTGTAATTGCATTACAAGTGTGACATCATGGCAGTGAGTTACGGTGTGTGCGTCCCTCTGCCCTTCATGGAGTGCTGGGGGGAAGTGGCCCATGTTCAAAAACAAATTACCGTTGATTTCCATAATCAGTCAGCGTCAACACTGGGATACTTCATCAACCAAATCAGGATAAATCACCACACTTATCAACATCACATTAAGCTGATTTCACACTATTCCAGCAAAATACCGTGGAATCTGTTTAACCAATTGATTGTTTCATATATGATCAAATCTGCATTATTGTGCACCATGTAGCTCTTTTTTAAAACCACATCAAATCTAATAAAGCATTAGAGGAGTACTTTTTTGTGTAACACACCTTTAACTGGACATTCTTGTAGTAAATTTCTGTGGTTACCTTTCAAACGTCTGACCACTTGGGGTGCCATATTTAACCATTTCCTACCCGTTTCCAATGTACACTTTTTGAGTTAATATTCAATGTCACTGCTTTAACTACAAAGACAATTTTCTATGTTGAAGAAACACCAACTTGTATAAGTGACGTGAAAACCTGTTTCTACTGGACTGCATAAAGGAAGGTGATATCATGATACCATAAGATAGAAGAAAAAAGCTGTAGTTTCATCATCTTCAACCTTCTTCTTAACACATTAACTAAATAAAGGGACTCTTAGGGTAAAAGGTGTGTGTGAGAGGGGAGGGGTCCTGGAGAGACTGACGAGTTAAAGACCTTCAAAATCAGAATAATTCATCATACAGTAGAGAGAATGTAATTATTCAGATTATCTACTAAATTCAATCACAGGTGACCTCTGGACTCCAGCTGATATGACAGGATGAAAACAAAAGTGCTTAAAGTTGTTGTATAAAATCAGAAAACTAAATTCATAAAAGAAGGAGAAAACTTCAGATTCATTTAGCTGTGAGCAGGTGGGAGGCTTTTCTGGCTTTATTTGAGGGATCAGAAAATACCATCAAGATCAGAATGAAAGTGCTAAAGCCCGACTCCAACTGAAGTTTGATATCATCCTCCAGTAAACACCAGTGGATTTGGATTTAATAGCTGCCTTTAATCCCTTGGATGTGATTTAATGCAGGTCAATGATGAAAAAAAATATGATTATGTTCTCCATAAATATTTGAAGGCTGGAGAATTACCTGTAGAAAGGATGAATATTCCAAACCTTCATCTGCTCCTTTGTGTACCAATGTGAGATTTCATTGTTTTAACAGACAGCCATTAAAATTCAGATGACTGCAGCCCCCCCACACACACACACACACACACACACACACACACACACACACATATATATATATATATATATATATATATATATATATATATATATATATATACGTGTGTGTGTGTAAAATATCACGAATATATGTGTGTGTGTGTATGTGTGTGTGTGAGAGAGAGAGAGAGAGAGAGAGAGAGAGAGAGAAATATATAACAGGCAATTATCAATCAAGGCAGCAGATTGGAGCGTTTTAAACGACTCATTCATACGAAGATGTGTGGCAGCATTTCACTGCGTCTGATTAGAGTCCTGGAATTGTAAATTGTGGCTAATTAGGCTGTCATGGGTTCATTAAGGGCTTCAGCAGCTCGCCTCTCCCTCACCTGCATGTATATTAAAACTCATTAGCCTCCTTGTCTGAGACACCACTTGCATTAATTGCCATTGATGCCTGTGTTCTCTGCACCAAGGCCTTTTCATGCTCTCTTGCACAGCTTCGTTGGCGACATTAAAGCCCTTTGAGACTATACATTTCTCATTTCTCATAGTCCATCCAAAGATTAAACATCAAACAGAAAGAGAGCGAAGGTTGTAAATATGACAGAGAGCAGCCAGACAAAAACCAAGGAGCTCATCTGTGTGTTGACCTGTGTGCTCATCCAGACACATGACCCAAGACTGGGAAAATGTTGGTGATGACCACGATGATGACAGTAGAGAAAGGCTTAGACAAAAGATATTAAATCAGAAAATTCTGAATCTGAACATTTTTGATACATTCCGCTCCTTTCTGTTCAGTGAAGAATGAACGTGAGTCCTGGTTTCATGTGCAGGCCAGAAAATACGCAGCAGAGTTACTATGAGTTGGTTTATCACTGTAGACAAAAATCAAATCTGTCCTTTTGATGCACAACTCTACTCTTTTTGCTCACTGCCCTAACTTGTTTAATTTGTGCATAACATCACTACAGAGGAAATGCCATATGGTAGATTTACTGTTACACAAAATATGATGAACATTGTGGGAAAGAAAAATTTTGATGATAAGTAAAAAAGCGACTCATTCCATGAGTCCCTTTTTCAAAAAGTGACTTCTTCACTGAATTACACATCAATTATACAAATTAAAGAGTGGAAAAAGTATGATGGGGTGAGGAAACTGAAATATGAGTCAGTGAATGTGATGGAAAAGCAGCAGAAATAAAGGTGAAGGAAAGAAGATGCTTGAGGAGGAGCAGCAACCGTGTGAGGAGGAGCCACCTTTGAAAATGCAAAAACAGTAAGTCCCCGATAAACCATCACAATCACTCAAGCACTTCTGCAACACACACACACACACACAGTGGTTGGCAGCTACAGCCAGGCACACATTCAGTTCCTGGTGCTAACAGCTATGTGTACGAGACCCCAGTGAGAGTAAAGTTAAAGGTTTCACATGTGAAATGATGACATGTTCATTAATCTCTCAATTTCTGACTATTAAATTTCAGAGCAGTGATGTCCCCCACAGATGGGTTGCAGTGTGGATGTTACCATGGCAACATTTAACCATCCAAAGGAACATCATCCTCAAACAATGTTGAAGGATCGCCAGTTGAAGGCAGCTGCTGATTGGCTGCTGAGTAATGTAAATAATGGTTTTAAAACATAACTGGTGTGACTCATAGGATTGTGTGTTTTTAATTAAGGGAACACCTGAATTCATAAATATCTTGACTGAAACTGTCTTGACAAAAACACTGTTTCTATCATATTTTCATTCAGCAGCAACCGTGAGGTTTTTATTTTAGTGTCAGACTGATGGAACAACAGCACACAATCCTGACTTTAATTAACCAAATTAGCATGTTATCAATCAAAAGTTTGGACCGATGTTAATCATTAAATGTGGTCAGATAACTGCTTTCATATAAATAATTGATTAGTTGCACAAATAAAAGGAAACTTAAGAAGAAGTGTATTGCCAAAAGCTGCAGTCATCAGGAGTTTGGATCTAATGGTAGAAATTTCACCCCATGTGGATGAAGCACATCAGCGTCTCAACAACATTTTTGTTCCACATCATTAATCTGCACAAGCTTCCTTAGCGGGAAAAACAAAATGGAATTAATTAAGAAGATGCAGAAAACCAAGTTGAGGAATTAATAAAAGCGTGTTGCTTGTTAATGGACAGAAAACAAATGATGCCATTATTCTTTAAAAGGCAGGCCGCCTCAGTGCACCGGCTGCTCATTTCTGACTCAATTACAATGCAGAGTGCCGTTCTCTACCTTTCCAAAATGAGGTTTCAATGAGAAAATTTAATTAGGAATTATAGCCCAGCGAGGGCGCCGATCAGAAACAAACCTTCTTGTTTTCACTTTGCAACTTTCCAGCAAAAGTTTGTGTTTAGTTAGAAGATGAATGATTTGATTCTCAGGAATCTCTCCTGAGAAATGTCTTGAGTCCAGATGAGTTGTCATCAGTGAACGCTGTTATTACCGACTAACTGAAACAATAGCACAGAGGCACTGACATCCTCTTTCTGCTATTTTTCACCCATTTTTTTGTCAGTGGCTCAAACTCTCTTCTGGCACATGTAAGTAATGAAATTCATTTCAGCCTGAGGTGAAAGATTATGCTCTCACTGTGAGATCCGAGTTGTACGTCATCAACAACTGGGCCATGGGGCAGAGCCCATTTGGCAACGGTGCAGGATTTTCATGCTTTTCTCCCACAGGGATCCCCTCCCAGCTCACCATGTGCCCTAAATCTTTCCCTGTAAACAGGTTAGGCTTGCAAAGCCGTAGGGGCCAAGCAGCGTGGAGGGGTTAGTAGGGTCAAGCAGGAGTGGAAGGAATCAATATGTGATGAGTCAGAGGGAGGAGAGGGCCGCCTTACCTGAGGACAGTGAGACCTTCCTCTAATCTACTCAAGGAGAAAATTGCAGAGCTCAATTTAAGACGTAACCCATGAAATTAACACCTCCAGCTCTCTTTTCTGCTACCAAGAGTGATTTCACAGAATCTGCAACCTCTTTTAAACTTTTCAAAGTGAGAGAGGGCCCTGACTTTATTTCAGGATTCACCTTATGTGCCTCCTCTTCCAGTTTCAGAGGAATTCCAGTTGTGGCTGAAGTGTCGAGGGAGGAGAAGCAGGGATAGGTCATATTGATTGTTCAAATTATGCAGGTGGAGCTGCAGTTCATTTCATGTCCAGATCTGTTAAATAATGTTTTTGAAGTGCATTCAAAGTGAGTTTAGTCAAACCCAGAAGTGTGTGTGTGTGTGTGTGTGTGTGTGTGTGTGTGTGTGTGACACCTCAGAATATGATGACATACACTTCATATGTATGTACGTATGTGCTGTAGTTGTTGCAGGAGCTACGTGAGTGTAAAGCAGCAGGGGGCAGTGGAGGCAGGGTCATCATATGTCAGCACGATTGGGAGAAACTTTCATGATGTTACCAGAAAGAACACACACCCTCAACATGAATGAATACAAACATGTTACAAAAACTATTTAGATTGGTACTGGCTTTGATTTATAATCCAACAATGATCATTAGATGTTTTGGAGCCACTGATGGCTTCTGCACAGTCAGGAAATCCCATCAGACCTCTTCCAGATCAACTTTACCTCCTGCAAATCAACAGCTCCCACTGCTTGAAAAGTCCATTAAGGCAGCTTGTAGAGACAAACTGTAGCATCAGTTTAAATGAGACCACCATGATGATCATCACTTTACTCCACCTCTAATTACAACATCTTATGGACATATTAAAACTTTTTACTTGAAAAACACCAAAAAGATAGAAGGAGAAAAGATCCAATGATTGATTGGTGGATGGATTGAATTCACGTCCTCAGCAATACGATTTTTTTCTATTTCTACAGGCATTCTATTCGGCATTGATGATCCATTAAATAATTAAATAACTACAGCAATTAACAGCAACATGGCCCTAGATTATATATGTATATATATATATATAACCCTAACCCTTGATGTTTAGCAGTGGCTCTACTTCAAGCTCCTGCTGAGTGAAGAGCTCCTCCCCTTGTCTCTAAGGGATCACCTGCCACACTACAGAGGAAACTTATTTAGTCCTGGAGACCTCATTACCCAAAGTGAAAGCCGTAGGTGAGGGTGGGAATATAGATTGACCAGTAAATGAGAGCTTTGCCTTTTGGCCCAGCGCATTGTTCACCACAACAGACTGATACAACAACCTGCAGCTGCTCCACTGATCTGCATGTCAATCTTACACTCTGTCCTTCCCTCACTTGTGAACAAGAGACACTTGAACTCCAGTTGAGGCAGGAGCTCTCCCCCAACCTGGAGGGGGCAAGCCACCCACCTTCTTTTAGAACCATGTCCGCAGATGTAGAGGTTCTAATCTTTGTCCCAGCTGCTTCACACTCAGGTGCAAACCGCTTAGTGCATGCTGAAGGTCCTGGCCTAAAGTAGCCAGCAAGAATCATCCACAAAGAGCAGAGATACAGTCCAGTGGCTCCTGAACCAGACGCCCTACAGCCCCTGGCAATACCTAAATAAATTCAGTTCATAAAATTAATGAACAGAACCAGTGAAAAAGGCACTGGGAATGGTTATGACTTGTTTGCAACGTGAACCAAGTTCCTACTCATACAACCCTTACCAAAGGGCCTCTGACCTTGACCTTGATTCCTGAAGCACCTCCCACAGGATGCCAGGTGGTCATAGTTGAATGCCTTCTCCAAGTCCATGAAATACATGTAGATTGGTACTCCCATGAACCCTCAACCGCCCTGTGGAGGGTGTAGGGCTTGTCCAGTGTTCCACAAGCAGCATGAAAACTGCATCCGTCTTCCTGAATCTGAGGTTCTACTGGCCAAATTCTCCTCTCCAGTACCCTTGAGTAGACTTCCCCAGGGAGTCTACTGTAGGGTACTCTACTGTAGGTATGCCACCCCGGCCTGCCAGTCCAGAAGCAGTGTCCCTGACCGCCGTGCAATCCCGAGACATGGCAGTCAGGACAGCCCCAGAACATCCAGAGACTACTCAGGATGTACTCAGGGCAAATCTCATCCACCCTTGGTGACACTGAGGAGCTTCTGAACTACCCTAGTGACTTCAGCTTCACTGACGAATGAGTCATCCTCTGAGTCCTCAGCCGTGGCTTCCTGTTCCTGCACAGTAGGTGTATCTCTTTTAAGGTCAGGCTGAATACTTTCCTTTTGAACAGAGCTGATAGTCAGGGCTGGACTAACCAACCCTTAGTTATGCTGCTATAGGACCAGTCTGCTGGGGGACACTGTCGACAAGTCCTCCACTTTCTCGTTTCTCTCACCAAACTGTCATCCTTTAATCCCTAATCCCTTAAATGTGTTTTCTGTTACTAACCATGCCCCCCACCTCTCTATCCTCATCTGAGTGTCTCTGTCCTGAGTCCTGCAGTGATGTATATCTGACCTGTGCAGCTCCATAAACTACACCTGCTGTCCTGGTCTCACCAGCCTGTCCAGTCTTCATCAACTCTGTCTGGATGAACAAGGCTCCAACCTGCCCATGATTCTTCTCATAATCTCAATCTGATACATCAGATCATCAGTTATACAAATACAACCCACTGTATGTATGTCTATCTGATGTTTTTTATCAGCCTCTCCTGATCTTCTTCTCTCTCCTCTCTGTTTCTATTCATCTGGCCTTGATGGGTCTCTCCATATGAGCTGGGTTCTGCTCAAGGTTTCTTCCTGTTAAAGTTTTTCCTTGCCACCGTTGCTCTGGAATAATACTGAATTGAATTGAAATGGCACACCCAAATGTCTCCCAAACCACGACCACCTGAGCTGGTGCAGACTTGGTCTGCCAGCACTCGTCAGCTGCCTCAGGAGTCCAGGGATTTCCACCAGGACAAGCATCAGAGGCATAAAAGCTCCATAATGCAAGTGCTCAAACCTTGTGTTCGTTATGGACAAATGGTGTCTGGCACAAAATTCCAGCAACAAAACACCACTTTGATTCAAATTAGAGAGGCTGTTCTTCCTGAGCTATATGAGTGACAAAGTCCCCCAAAAGAATTACTGATTCCCTCGTTGGTGCACCTTCCAGTAACCTTACCAGGGCCTCCAAGAAAGCTGGGTAATCTCTACTGCCGTCCAGCCCATAAGCCGAAACAACAGTGAAACCCGACCCTCTTGTTCACCGGGGAGAACATCAACACTTGGCGACTGAGCTGCCAGTTGTCAGTCAGAACAGTCTCTCTCAAGGAGTTGGGTTCCAGAGCCCAGAATGTGCGTGGAGGTGAGACCAACTATCTCTAACTGGTACCGCTCAACCACCTGCACTAGTTCTGTCTCTGTCCCCCAGTGAGGTGACAGTCCAAGTCCCCAATGCCAGAGTCACTGAAATCACATGGCACTGAGCCCTTCGGAATCCTCCTGTGGGTGAGGAGCCTACGGTAAACAGACTGTTCCAATGCAGGTGGCCCAGTAGCTGAATCACCATCAATTTCTCAAGAACTTTAGAGATAAAAGGAAGGTTAGATATCAGCCCATGATTTGCTATGCACATCTGGATCACATGATGGTTTTTAACATCTCAGATCTCTGATCAGAAGAATGCAGTGCTAGGACCAGCAAAGATAGTGTGCAGGGTCAGCAAGTGGCCAGGAAGTCAGTGCATAGACAGCGCAGGACCTCTTCATTGAATATTGGAAACACCTGCAGTCAAGAGGCAGAGCTGTTAAAAGGCTCTCTCTCTCAGGGGCACTCTTTTGTTTGCAGGTGCTATGCTCACACTCTTTCTCCTTATGAAATGATACATATACAGTAGGGTTGTTTTTGCTGTGAGGAGGATTTTATAGATGGTCTGAAATCCCCTTCCCTTAATATCTCCCTCTTACATGATGTCCTGACACACAATGTACAATCTTTGCACTTCAAAGAATACAGTTTGAATCTGTCGTGCCTTGTCATGAATTTTATATTTTTTCAGTTTCAGCTTTTCCTGATTTATTTTGCCTAAACTCTGTTTCTTTTTAGTTGACTTCCTGTCCAGTTTCTGCCCTGTGTGATTACCTAACCTATCCTAATTTGTTGCACCTGTGTCTCATTGTCTCCCTTCTCACAGTGTATTTAGTCCGTGTGCTCCCTGCAGTTCATCTTCACATTTGTCAAACATCCCCAAATTCTAATTTTGATAATTTCTAGTGTGGGCTTTGAATTTGGATCGTATAACACATGGAATCATGAGCTTTCACACACTTCCTGCTCTGCGCATCTATGTGTACCTGAACTACATAGAGTAATGTAGCACTAGTCTTAAAAGATCATTATCAGATTATTCACTTTTACTACACTACAGATCTGATTTTTGGATTTTTCTGTCCTCTTTTGCCCTTCCGTCCTTCTCTGCCCAACTTGTTTGTGCTTAACTGCCCAACTTGTTTGTGCTTAACTGCTCCCCATTAAAGATTATTTTTTTTTGGAAACCCAATTGTGTGAGAGCAATGTGTGGGTCTATGTTTTTGTGTGTGTCAGCACCAGGGCAGAATCTCTAGACTGGTAGATTTGAGGAAGGTGAAAACCCACTCTTCATTATCACAAAACATCTGTTACTCAATGGCAATTTTCAGATGTGTAGAAAGATTTACTTTTTTGTTATGTTGTGTATTATGATCCCAGACATCTTCTCATTTGGGTTGTCATCCCATCAAAGAAAAAAGACAAGGAAAGAAGAAGCATATAAAAAAAGCGTTGTGACCAGCCTTCATTACCACATGCCTCATTGTAACAGCTTGAATGCAGCACTTTCTTGAGTAGTTCTTCACAGCTCCCCCTGGTGGTAACAGAAATTCCCACTTCTTCCACTGACACTGATCCCGGGCCAAGGGTCACAGGGGCATGGGAAGGTATGTGTCAAGAAGCACAAGGACATATTTAAGACTGCTTGGAGCTGTAATTATTATTATCTGGTGTCAGCCTTGAGATGCATTATATTCTCTTGTTTCCTTTCATTCCATAAAATGTCTTACAAAGTTGTGGGTCTTCCAGAGGTAGTTCAAACAGTGCTTGGTTGTTGCCAAATGTTTGTTCTTGCCTGTCACCATCTTCTTTTCAGCTTTCCAAGAACATCAAGGCTGATTTTTAGCAGCTTATCTGTAAGAGACCAGCATGAGCCTCGGTGACAGAGTGAAACAATTACAGCTGCATTCTATCTGCCCCCCCGAGTGCATCTTCATGGTTCACTGACATCACCATACATGTTGAGACCAAGCAAAATGTCCAAAAACACAAAAACTGACTAAGTTGACTAAAGAGGCTAAATTGTCTATCTGAAAAATGCCACCTTAGAACTTTCAATCAGTATATGGAAAGAGACTAAAAAAGTTACACTGTCCAGATGAGGACTGGCAATGCTGTGAAAGGGATAGTAGCAGTATTGAGTGATGGACAGGGTGAGGATGAAATGTAATTAAGGTGTACTGCCCAGGCTATGAACCTGGGGGGGCGTGTTGTGATGAAGGATGACTTTGTGCCAATAAGCAAGAATTCTGTTTAAGCACCATTTAATTCGAGGTATATGCCCAAGAAATTAGAGTGGTTGTGCTACTTGACGTCTGTGCTCCAGGACTACATGACAGAGGAAGCTGTTGTGGGCCATCCAGTTGAGCCTCTGCACTGTCAAAGTGCCTGGATGTGACCCATTACTGCTGACAGCCATTCTCCATCAGGGTTGGCCTCCATCAATTCTTCTGTTCATATTTTCTAAATTACCAGTCAGCCATGTCTGATCTGAGCTTTTCTACCCTACTGTTTGTTGTCCCCATGGCCTGCTTCCAGATAAAATGAAAAACATGAACTATTTCAGCAGAGCATTTTGTTATCATTATTGACATTGATGTTTCAAAATGGATTTGACCAATTGTCTTTCTAATGAGAGCCTAGAATTGACCTTTATTGATGACACCATCAAATAGTGAAGTTGTACTTGACGTGAGTGTTGCTGTACTGCTGAACTGATGCAGTTTAATCTAGTGTGACAAAACAACAAAGGCAGTGATGATAGATTTGAGGATTTTGTGTGTTTCTCAGCATGTGACGAGTAAGCCTGCCTGCGTGAGAGAAACAGCACCGATAAAAACACGCTAGGAATCTCTCTAAATCTCACTATCTAAATGTGAAAAGCAGCTGATAAATGTGAGTGAAAACATCCTGGTGAGCCGTCAGTCTCCCTGCATCCGTCCCGCTCTGCTTGGGCAGCTAAATGAAGCCTTTGAAGCTCTTTGCAGCAGTTGGAGCTGAGCGATGTAGAAGAGGTGCTGTCGTCATCAAACAGACCCATTTATGGACCCAGAATATATCTCTGATCCGAACAATAATTATGTAGAAGCTGGCTGCCCATCATTTTAATTAACTGTGATATTTCCAAAGTCCAGCCTGTGTGTGTGTGTGTGTGTGTGTGTGTGTGTGTGTGTGTGTGTGTGTGTGTGTGTGTGCAGTCATAATGAGTAACTTCATCAGAAGATGCACAAGCAAAACCAAACACTTGATGTGTGGCACTCTCAGCCTCCTCTGTCACCTTGTTCTTCACCAGTGGAACCACAAGAGCTCTTGTGCTCACCAACAGTAAAGCTGCACTCATGGCTTTTCTTTTATTTCTTTCCCCTTCAGGTAAAATGAATTTTCCTCTTCTCATTTTTACTGCTTTGTTCTTGTATACTGATTTGTCATTTTATTGACTTTAATCAGCCATCCATCAATGTGACAGCGCTCTAAGAATAAAGGTTTTCAGGCCCGACTTAATTAATCTGAAGCTCCTGTCTGCACGCACTGCTCAATCATGGAGTAAATAAGGGCAGTCAAGAATGTAATTGTTTGTTTTCTGTGCAGACTTTGGAAAAAGGCAGTTTTTCATCTCATGGAGCTGTGAAAGTTGCCCTTTTCAATTTAATTTACCAAAGGTATCATAAAGCAAATGAGGCAGACTTGTACACAAATGTCACCCTTCATCACAATGTTTTCTTTTGTCATGGTGAAAAAGTCATTTTTGAATCAGGCAGAAAACTTTATTCAGTCAAAAAGCACATTTCTTCCTTTTCCAATGAGAACGTTTGAAATAGTCGCCTCTGTTTGTTCTAAAGGAACAAGTGTGTGCTATGGAGTGATTGATGGTGAAGCTGTTGTTGATTCAAATAAAACTACACCTTCCGCTCATACACATTAACAGGACACATCTATGGCAGGTTCTTTCTCTAGTAGGGGTCTTGCTTTAGATTCTGCCCGTACATGTTGGGACAGTAGCCTCTTGAGAATTGCCTTTGTCCTCTGGCGCCGCTGTCCGCCAAATAAGCAGAACTTACCGTTCCTAAACTCAAGCTATTTGCATCTCTGAGGATGGAAATTCCAGGGATTTCTTGCAGTTTCAGGAATTGGTATGAGTTGTTTTGTCTTTGATTAAATCAGACCTACAAGTGGTAAAAACATAATTAGCTGCATTTCTTTAGTTATCAGAGAAATGGAACAGTGCCCCCTGGTCACACCAAAGACATTGCAAAGAGGCAAAGCAAGACTTAGCAGCTGAAACCCAAACCTGGATGTGGATTTGATGTGTATGGGGTTGTCATTTCAACTATGTGGTCCAACAACTTTTTCATGCCATTAGCATGTAAGCCAAACACAACTATGGAGGACTTGGAAAGGTCCAGACTATTTACAATGTACACAATCCAAACTCTAGCAAGACTCCACACCAAAAATACACAGAGTTATGAACATTGACTGGAGCCACAACCCTGAGCTGACCCCACACACCCTTGGAAATCTCTCCTTCCAACCTGGTAGAACCTGGAAGGATCTGCAGAGAAGTTGAAAATACCTCCAGATTTAGGGCTGAAATAATGAAACAAAGAAGTGTTGTCTTATTTCTACTCTCCTTAACAGATTCTATTGATGACGAGTAACTTTACTTCAAAGATCTGATCTTTTTCTTCAGAAACAAACTATGTTAACGCACTGAAAAAGATACAGTAACTCGTCTGTATCATCTGCAGCTTGTGTGAGGGGTTGGACATAAAATGTGACTGACATTCTATGCCAAAAGCAAAGAAAGACCCCAAATCTGAGATCCATACAGCAGGCTGCAGCGTTCTGGCTGCTATCTCTGCCCACCCTGCCAGATGGAGGGCTAATCACAGCAACAGCACGCAGCTCGGACCCCTGCGTTAGCCCTGCCTGTGTGGACACAATGCAGAATGCTAAGCTTTGCATATCACTGGACTTAAGTGTCACACTACTGTTTGCTTGCTCCATCTGTCATCCTCCTCCTCTGATCCTTTTCAAAAGCCATCATGTTGGTGCATATTGTACTCAAACACTTGAGAAGTTCACTGAGAAACTCTGTGCTGTAACTTAGAAATCTTTTTTTTCACGAGTTCCATGAGTGCCTGTCATGCTTGGTGCCAAAAGCTGAGGCAGAGTTGCAGAAGATAAGAGGGGACGGTCGATGGTATTAAGCCTGCATTCCTGTCCCTGAAGAGATTATGTGGCTGAGAGAGAGACACAGTTGTTACGCGAGGCCCAAATTGAAAAGAATTGCAGGTAATAGATTATCTGAGACCTTGCCCCCCCCCCGGCCCAACACCGATCTGTTATTGACGCAATTCCATCCAGAAAAAAAAATCAATTGAATGAAAGTTTCTCAGCAAGTAACAGGTGTTAAAATCACTAATGAGAGAATGTATATATTCCTTTTGAATGAAAGAAAAAGAAACAATGGGGGAAACAAGTGCATATTTAAAATCACTGCTGTTTTCATTTTATGCTATGAAAGAACTTACGTCCAGCAGTCTGATTCTGCCAATCACAGAGACTTGACCATGACCATGAGTGCTATGATAGCACATACTGTAAGAGCAGAGGATGGGGCTGAACAGCCATTGTCCCCTGGACTTGGAATATTTGACTGACCAGAGCCTGACCAGAACGGAGATGTGGACACTCACGCTTCCTTTCCTTGCCTTCATCAGTTAGAGTGAGTCCATCACTTGCCAGAGTTGTGTGTGGAGTCCTCTATACACACACACACACACACACACACACACACACACACACACACACACACACACACACACACACACACAACACAACTGCATCAGCAGTTCACTGATGACACCACTGTGGTTGGACTTATCACCAATTTCACCATCATGAGGTTTAAAGGGAAACTGGCACACATTTCATAAGTGGGGTGGCGTGTAGACAATACCAGACTTACTCATCAATACCTGGAAGAACAACAAACTGATTGTTGACTTTAGGAGGATGATGTCTGACATTCAACCTGCTCACACACAGACCTCAAATGCAGCTCAAACACCTCAGAGGTTTTGAAGGCTCAAAACTGTCTCCACTTTCTGAGAGTCTTCAGGAGACACAACCTGAGAAAAGTCCTGCTGATTGTCCTCTAAAGCTGCTCTATTCAGAATTTCTTACATCCTTCTTAACATCTCTGTGTGGTTGTGGAGCTGCTTCTGGCTCCACAGAGGCTCATTAACACCTTCCAGAAAAGTCAGCCTCTCTGCTGCCTGAAGGATCTCAGCAACATCTGCAGTCTCGGGAGGAGATGCAGTATCCTGAAAGACTACACACACTCAGGACACACAAAAACACACCTGGGACATACTAGAACGTGCCCGGGACACAGTAGGACACACTAGAACGTGCCTGGGACACACCAGGATTAACCAAAATACAACTTGAAACAAGGTGAGGAGTTGACGAAATCAGTTTCAATGACAGCAAATATAAAGAGCAACACAGGACTGAAGCTTAGATTGAATCTAGTGTATGTGAGATAGTGCATTCAGATTAA
Source organism: Lagocephalus sceleratus (assembly GCA_911728415.1). Taxonomy (NCBI): domain Eukaryota; kingdom Metazoa; phylum Chordata; class Actinopteri; order Tetraodontiformes; family Tetraodontidae; genus Lagocephalus; species Lagocephalus sceleratus. The sequence goes on along the minus strand of CAJVRN010000229.1, from coordinate 124,428 downwards.
TTCTGTCCCTGCATCACACAGATTTAACTCACTTAGAATTTTAAAAACCAGTCAGCTAACAGATATCAAACCATTTGCTAGAACTATCTTATACTCTTCCATTTGTAAAGGCAGGATTTAAATGTGACTTTAGAAACTAGATCCAGAAAAAATCAAAGCTAAAAAGCTTTAAACACGTCTCTATTTAAATGTCCTTTTCTCTGATGACCTTTAGGTGTCATTTCTGTTTTTGTGGAGAAGGTTGAGGAAGGGACTTCACACCACTTCTTTCTGCTAACAGCTTTTAGTTCAGTTAAAACGTACCTTGGCTCACCCACTGTGACATTTTGAACTGTGCTACTGCAGCCATGACCTGCTTTTCCACTGTAATGGCAGCACATTAGAGCCAGTTCCACCTTACTGAGTCCCAAGATTGAGCCCTTTACAGTTCAAATAGGTGTGACATTCAGACAAGCTGCTCTCCTGCGTCCTTAAGCACAGGTCCATGTCTCCAACATCTAATGTTCTGCAGCTGACCGACATCTCAGTAAACAAGTGCATCACTGACTCTTAATCAAAGAATGCTGCTTTACAATTCTCAACATTCAAGATGTGAATTGACATAAAAATAAATATGAGATGACAGATAAAGGTTGACAATGTGAAATCAATGTGAAGAAACAGCATTAACAAGATTAATTTTGTAGACTGTCTAGATGCAAATCAGGAAACACCTTGTCTCCATTCATGTTTTGAACTTTGTACTTTTCCTTGATTTAAGCTCAAGTGACAAATAAATGCTGGAAATCACAGAGCTTAGAATAGAACAGAATTGTTCATGAATTCTGGATTTAAATTTGTGAAGTGACTGAAAATTGGATCACTTCACATCATAAGAACTGCTTATCTATTCCATCCCATAAAATCAGATCATTGTGCAGAAAAGGACGCTGCTGGTTTCATTTAGCTTCATTTTTTAATATTTCATATTTAGGGAAATATTTTAATTACATAAATATTGTTTGTCTTTGCAAAAAAAGTTCAAACAAGACCAGCAAGCCTGTCTTCTTCATTTAACAAATAAACAGTTCTCTGCATTTCTCCTGTAATTACTTGGTTTCTGAAGATATAAAATAGCTTTTAATGTTGTGTTTCAGGAGATTAAAAAATGATTGTAGTAAATGATTTTGTTTTCATAATGATGGTTTTGTGTGAAGCTTCATCACTGGGAGAATTTCCAGGTTTTCTTTGCTGTAAGAAGAAGCAAAATCTGCTATAAGTGTGTGTGTGTGTGTGTTTGAGGGTGAGATTTATTCAGAGTCAAGCCTCAACATTTTTCGTTCTCAGGGCCTTGAAGCAGCGCTCAATTTGTTTATCAAAAGCTGATAGAAAAAGCGTAATTCATCCTGGAATGAAGCCGCTCATTGCAGTCAGTGAACATGAAAATTGGATTCAGGTAGATAAGTCAATCTGTGGGTCGGATCCTTTTACCGTTGACCTGAGCGAGTGAGAGGGGAGGTGGAGAGAACGCTGTTACAGTGTTTTCATAGAGCAGGATATGATAAAGTGTTATTTACTTAGCTTTTAGTCAAGATAGAGAATGGGGTTAAAAGATACAAGATTTTATTTTTCTTTATTTTTCATTTTTTACTTAAACCATTGTGATAAATAGTAGATTCAATGTGATTAGGTCTTTTTAAAATTAGCCTTTAATAAAGTAAAACAACAATTGCACATTCATTGGGTTCCTCGACCAACCTTCGCCCTAACACAGTACCCCAAACAATCATATTCACCTTATTGTAAATGTTAAAGTTAATATATAACATTCCCTATATGCCAGGCTGTCGCTGGTCAGCACACAACAGCTTTTTATCCATCATGGTGGAGCACCGGTGCTACAGATGATGGGATCTGTGAGCGGCTCATCATTCCCAGAGAAGAGATTGGGCAGCAGATTTGGGACTCTGTGAAACAGGTGATAAAGCAGTTGACCCCAATGACGACTATGGAGCGCCGATGAAAAGGAGCCGCGCGTCTAGCAAGACGAGCCAAGCTGGGACGTCCAAGATGTTCCAAGATGACGCTGTTGCCTAAAAATGAGAGCGTCTCCGTTTATTTAAACTGTCAATCTGAGCTGACAGGTTAAGACATGAAAGAACACAATCGCCGTCACCTACTCTCACGTTGGTGAGTCGTGTCAGCCAAAGAGCCACAGATTCCACCCACCAGGAAACATGGACGCTGCCATCCACACTGTTTCTGCTCCAGCGTTAAAGGTGTCGGAGGGGGAGGAGAAAAGCAGCCACGCCCCTCTCAGCAGAAGGTCAGACTGAAAATGCTGAAACGTTGACCCAAGGCGAGTCAACCCATTAGAAAATCCAGCTAATTTCAGTGTGAAAGCAGTCTAATACAGTATGTAAGTGGCCATCACGGGGAGAAGGCTTCATGAAGAGCTGCTGTTAAGGCTCATCAGCAAGACAAGAGCCACAGGAACCACTTGATGGGGGTGTCCATCAGGGAGGTCACATGTCCCAGGAGAGAGGAGTGTTTCCAGCTTGGTGTGGATGTGCGTGTGCCTGTTTGGGGACTGTCCCGTGTGATAGGTGGATGAAGGTTAGACCTCAGCCCCCCTACGTTGAGGGATGGTTGTTCTAGACAAAGATGTCTTCTCTTACTGCTCTTCCTTTGTAAATAATAACACTTGGGCATCTGCCTGTTTGACTGATCATGTTGGTGTGGTGAGTCCAGCTTAGATCCTCATCTATCTGAAGCTGTCTCTTTCCACTGTCATCTGTTGATGTTGATGGGAGCATGTACTTCCTGTAGTCCACTGTTAGTTGCTTGGTGTATCTAATGTGGAGTTGGAATGTCCTGAGACCTGGCATCCTTCTTCTGATCAACTCTTTGACAGTCAATGTCGTATTTGGAGCTCGCTTAAAAACAACCAGTCGACTGTACAGGTGCTGCACAGAACTCTTCTATGTACAGCCAAGGTGTCGCTCCAGTCCAACCTGCTGGGTTAACCCTAACCCTAACCACTAACCCTAGCTGCTAATGGTAGTGACACAATCTACACATTGTCCCCCAATAGAGCCTGGGGAGTTTGGTGTTTTAGTTCTCTTAAAATCAATGATCATCTCCTTGGTTTTCTTGATATTCAGATGATTCTGGCTGCACCACTCACTGACCAGACTTCTGTACTCCCCCCAACACATCCAACATCCGTCATCCACAAACTGGGGAGGTAACCTAACTGAGTTGTAAGTGGCGTTGGAGGTGTACAAGTTAAAGAGGAAGGTTGCTAGGATACCCCTTCAGTGTCAGATATTCAGTGTAGATGACAAACGTCCTGCTGTCATTCATACCTGTTTAAAATTATGGTCCATTAACACGTACCAGTCTGGATTAAAATCCCTTCATATTATCATATAGTTTATACAAAACCATACACTCTTTGATTAATGGATTAAGACTAAATTAGAATAAGCATCTTCCATATTCTTGGTCATTGACTTTGATCCAAACCATGAAATTAATGTGTGCTGTGCTTCAACATCTGTAACACCACATAAAATAAAATAAATCTGTGCTACATTTATAAGTATCCTTCCTCAAAATGGAGCGTTAGTCAAAGTCAAAGATCAGTCTTTTATTCGCTGGTTCCACAATCTGGTGGCGAAGGACCAGAACAGCTGGAACAGCATTCTAGAAATTTGTGCTAAAATTGTTGAAAAGCAGAGAGACCTCAATGATCTGTGTGACAAACAGTGTGAGGCAGCAGCTACCCTGGCTTGTCCAGACGACGTCCTCATTGCAGAGGCTTTTCTGTTGCCAGCAGGGCTCTCGATGTCTCGTCTGCCTGAAAGTCAAATCCTAACTCCGTCCAGGTATGTTGTTGTACTTATTCTGGCTGCAGGTGTGACGTGTACTGTCCACTCTGTCATGAATGCTGCTGTGTGTTCTTGTGTGTCAGCAAAATGCCCCATGTGGGACTAATCAAGTTGTTTGATTGATTGATTGATTGAGGTTCCACTTGACAAAGGTCTTGCAGAGATTTTTAGAATTTGGGAGTTCTGAGCCACTTTACGTCCTATATGAATCGTTTCACCTTTAGATCTTGCCTTTTCTCTCCTCTCCTCTACCTCTTATCCTATTATTGACCTTTTGAGTGAGACCCTTCATGCTGAATGACATCTTGTACTGAAGAACCAAAGAGCTGCAGGAACCTCTACATGTAACAAAATACTGGAGATCCTTGACACCACACAGGTGTAACATCTTCACCTGAGCTGTGTGAGAGATGTCAGAACCACATGGAGATGACCTAACCTGACATTATCTGTCTATTAACAAATTTAGTTGCAACTGAAGGATCTCCATAGTTTGCAGATGTATCACATGACACCAGTTTGGTCACCTAGATCCTTCTATTCACTTTGGATCATTCCTGTAAAAGAGATTGTGGGGAATAAGTATTTACAGCTGCCCAGATGTAGCCTGAATTTCCAGAAATAATAGCATCATTGTGACAGCAGAAACAGATGTGCTCTAAGCTGATTGAACTAATTTATGGCCTGTCTCTTTTGTGCTGTTTGTATTTTGCAGCTTAAACCAGTTGATGTGGAATTTCCTGCAGCAGGATAGATCCCACTGTGAAACTGATGTCAGCGGCTTTGTCTTCAGCCGTGTTGAACCACTGGAATCGCAGGAGGAGGATTGAGGATGATGTGCTTGTCTGCTGTTGCTGTTCACCCTGTCACAAGCTTTTAAAAACCTGTTCACAATAAGCTGCTGGTTGGGGATACTTACTTTTCATGGCTGGCATGCTGAGATGCTCCCAGGATGAGTCTGCTGGCTGTCTGCCCTATAAAAAGCTTCTTCCCTCATGTGTAAAAAGCTGCATTTAATATAATGAAATGTAGGAACCAATCAGTGAGAACAGCAACAGGATGCAGGCTGACACCCAGGATAGTTGTGCTCTGATGTGGTGTAATAAAAGCTGAACAGATGTTCCAGGTTTACCTCACCATCTTTCTCTCTCTCTCTCTCTCTCTCTCTCTCTCTCTCTCTCTCTCTCACTCTGTCTCTCTCTTTCTCCCTCTCAGAATCTCTAACAATAGAAAAGCCTCAGTCACACTCCACCGATGTTATACTGTTATATTGAATTTGATCACATGTTAAAAATCTACATTCAGATTCTGAATCCACTGACAGAACTCAGAATTTACTAACTAAACAATCAAAATGCATCTTTTCTGTCAGTTTCAGTTCAGGTTTCTGTTCAAGGTTGGATTATGATTGGTGTTAGTTATCTGAATTATCTAGTTACCATATTTTTTGGCTTCAGTCACTACTCTCAAACAGAGAACTGGGGGCACTCATTTTGCTACCAATCACCATAAACACCACCATTGAGGGGGGCTATTTCAAAATGGAAACAATACAAACACTATTAATAAGAAAATTCCAAACTAGACATGAAATTCTAGCAATGACATTGCTGTTTCAGTTTTGGGAAAATATGTTGAAAATCAAGAATGCTGATACAGAATAATAGTTTAAAACATCTATTTCAGAGAACTGTGTAACTCTAGTACCCCTTTTACCCCCTTAAAAGAATCACATGTAGTGTCAAAGTGTGTAAGAATGCATCATTCAATGTATACCATAAAACACTTGCAACATTGGATTTAAAGGGGATCATTTATGGATGCACACCTCTTATTTTCAATGTCACAAAAGAATTTTTGGACGCAGATGACAGATTAAAGGATCTTCTCTTCTACTATAACTCCTCAGAGTGCAAACATTTTGAAAGAGTGAGGTGAATGATGAATCTGTCCTACAAAAAAGCCAGGACGAATAAAAGAAAGGGCTGATTTTGTCACAGACAGGTCTTTGTTGTTATATTCAACTGGCAGAGGAATGACATGATTGTTGCAGCACAGCTGTCAGTCAAAGCTCCAGGGAAGCTGAACCAAAGTCTGTGTGTGTGTGTGTGTGTGTGAGGGGGGGGTCTCATGTGGCCTGCAATTTTCTTGAGGCCATTAAACCTACCCCTTTTAATTCCCTGTCTAACACTTCGGCTATTTTCAGGGTAAAGTGGTCTTTTGAGCCTCAGCTTCTCAGAGCTGAAAGACGGGAATGTGAAAAGCACTTTGTAAAATAATGATGAGCACATGCATGGGCTAATTTCTCAGAATAAAGACGACTATCATGGTGGATGTAATCATGCAGCATCTCTGAAGATTCTCTGGATGGAAGGTTAACAGTTATTGAAGGGGAAAGAATGAATGCTAATGAAACACTACTTTGAATTTGTTCCATTTCTTTGAACAAATACTTTTAACCAATAGTTAATGAAACATATGTAAAGCAACATCTCATTCCATATGTGTAGTTAGTTAATGCTTGTTAACGTTGTTTTCTCTTACTACCACAACACTTGCCTATTAATCTATACATGAATTAAAACCCATTATATAGATTTGTATGTGAAAATGCACATATGCACAAGGTTGTGATTTAGTTAGTAGTTTAGTTATTTATATATTTGTTATTGTTTATTGAACTACACTACATCCAAACTCGTGTCCATGTTTGACGACAACCCTTCACTTAAAATTCCTTTTCTTCCCATCCTCCATATTCTCCATCTGTGCTGACTCAATTTCCAGCTTCTGTGAGGAGGAGGAAAGAATGGGGGAAAAATTCGAAGTGTGGTTTAGAATGCAGCAATCCCTGCTTCCTGCTTTGTGAACTGACTCGTCTTTGTGCTTCAAAACTTGTGCAACAGAACAGAAGCTGGTATTTTTCACCATGTGGAGGGTTATTAACAGTCTTCCTCTTCCTTGTGACTGTGTGAAATATGTGTGTGTTCCTTAAAGTGTCATCCAGGTTCATGTCACTGTGTGTCATGAAGGGCAGATTCTCAGAGGAGGCTGCAGGTCATTCAACCAAAATGCCTTCTTTGTCCATTTGTGTTGAACACAGTTACATTCAAACTACTATAGGAAAACATTGTTTTTCAGAGGCTTTAAAATAGTGTTTTGTATGTTGGTGTTGAACTTGTCATAATACTCATATTTTATTAATGAGTTATTTCATTGAGTTAAATTTTGGATGGATGAATAGTGACTACCCAATAATCATTGACATTGTTGTTCAATATGCCAACTGAAATGTATTTATGACAAGCATTAAATTATAATTAAGTGGTTCTTGTGAAAAAAGGAGCCAGTGCTTGTGGAACAGGTAGAGCATTTTCAACTAGATGTAATCGGCCTCACCTCAACACAGAGCACTGGTTCTAGAATCAGTCTTTGGAAGGGGTTAGACTTTACTCCACACTGGGGTTTCACCAGCAAGAGGCAGAGAGCTGGTGTGTGCGTATTGATAGCCCCCATCTATCTTCAATATGTTGCAGTGGATAAAAGAGTAGCACCTTCAGGTTGAAGAACAGCCAAAGATTTAACTCAATGAAATAACAGAATCAACTGACTGTTGATTGTGCGTGTCTATTGGGACACTTCAATGCTTGACCTGGACTGAGGTTTTATGGAGGAACTGCCTGCCTGATCAGGAACCAAGTAGTTCTTAGTTGTTAGACTTCTGTGCTAAAACAGGATTTCCATAAGTTCCACAAGTGGGACTTGGATCTGATAGCAGGGAAGGAATTTGGTCACATGTCACAGACCCAAAGGAATAGTGAGGGTCTGCTGGGAATGGCAGGCTAAGAAACCTGTCAGGATGGTTTTCAACTCTCATCTCTGGAAAGCATAGAAAGCCCAGTTCTGGCCAACTTGAGCAGAGCTCGGACTTCATATGTCAGCCAGAGCTGTGATTGTCTTTTCCACAGTGATGTCCTCAGTGCATTTCACTATGTAGCCAGACACACGCTCACACGCACACACAAACACACATGCACACATACAAACACACACACACACACACACACACACACACACACACACACACACACAAACCCGCACACAAACACAAAAATACGCATCCGGGTGTGCTGCAGGTTGCAGTGTGTAGTTCACGCAAAGCTCCCTTAACGTCGCCCCCAGGAGGGATCTATACTGCCCTGATGATTCCCTTGGCAGAGAGATAAATAGTTGCTGTCAACGGGGTGGTCAGCCCAGGTCCCACATGGTCCAGTTTGTTGTTGAGTAAGCAGAAGATGGTAGCGCTGGGTGGCTGGGAAAAGCTTTTAGCCTATTGTGAATCCCAGACAGCTTTCCTTGTTTCCATTGCTTCACACACTGCTTATGTCACTTCCATTCTGGCATGTTGTAGTATGGTGGTGTCTGACCGGTCAGCACGCCTATACATAGAAGACTCTAATTTTGATTTTTACGAGATAAATATTATAAGTCCTACTTCTATTGCAAAGACTGAAACTACCAGAAATTCTGGGAGCTAGAGGGGGCCACTGTGTCCATGCATGCCATCATCTTAATCCTGTGTCGAGTCTTTTAGATCTTGGCTGGGATCATCTAAATCTGAGAACATGGTCCTGAGCTGGAAAAATGTAGGTTGTCCACCCCAAATCGCAGAGAGTGTAGGAGTTCAAATATCTCCTCTTGCTCATCAGTCAGGAAGGAATGACTCAGGAGCGTGACAGATGGATCAGGACACTGACTCAGTTCTGTGGTGAAAAAAGAGCTTAGCCAGAAGATCGATACAGGTTTTACCAACAATCTATGTTCCCTGTGCTCATGAGCTTTGGGTAATGACGGACAAGTATCACAAATACAAGTGGCTGCAATGAGTTTCATTTGTAGGGTGGCTGGGCTCATCCTTAGAGATAGGCTGAGCACCTCAGATGACCACATGGTCCTCTGAGAAAAGACCTGGGGACCAACCTAGGATATGTTGGTGGCCTGGGAATGCGTTGGGTCCCTCCATAAGACCTGATGGAAGTGTGTGATGCGAAGAGTGGATGAGGTGTGAGTGCCAACTCTAACATACTGTGAGCAATTTCTGAGGAAGTCTAAATCCCAATTGCACAAGGTAGTGTTCAGTCCAAGATGGTGTAGATTGGACAGGAGTTTGTTTAGCCGGATTGTGTTGAGGGCAGAACTAAAGTCAACAAAGAGCAGTCTTCCATAGGTGTTTCTCCACTGCAGATGTTCTAGTAGTGCATGGAGCACAATAGCTATAGCGTCTTCTGTCGACCTGTTTTCCTTATATTCAAATTGGTATGGGTCGAGGTATTGCTTCCTTTATATGTTTGATGAGCAGCTGCTCCAGGCATTTGGCCGGTATGGGGGTGAGTGCCAAAGGTCTGTAGTCATTTAGACACGTGATTTTTGTCTGTTTGGGTAGAGGGACACTTGGCAGCTTCAAAGCAGGCTGGGACCCATGATGTGGACAGGGATATGTTGTAGATGGTGGTGAAGACCTCTGCTACCTCATCTGCACTGTGTCTTAGCACCTGTCCCAGTGCTCCATCTGGTCTGGCCACTTTCCTGGGATTGATGTTGCGCAGGCTGAGTCTTACTTCATATGGGTTTTCATTGGCTGTCAGCCACAATATTTGAACTTACTGAAATAAATCCACTTTTGGGTGAGATTTTTATCTATTGAGAAGTAGAAGTTTTTCATCAGAATAATAAATTATGACTTGTGTCATAATTGCACGAATGACTGTTGTGCGACTTTGCCCGTTTGGGGTGTATGAGCTTGCATTTCTTTTGTTCCGAATAAAAGAAGGTGCTCAAGTAGAAGACAATGAGCAGAAAGAGCATGAAGCTGGCCATGGTGATGACAGAGGGTACCTCCATACCAGCTGGGTCCTGCTCAAGTTTTTGTCCTGTTTAAGAAAAGGATTTTTTTCCTGCCATGGTTACTTGTTTGAAAGTCTGGGTTTGTAAAAAATACCTACAGACAATTTTTATTTTAACAAAGGTCAGTTGAATCGATACATCCCCAATATATATTTTTATTTCTTTGATTTAATAAATCTTCATTTAATAAATAATAACTATTTAATAAATAAATAAATAAAGGTGAAAGGAACAATCAAGATGCGGCGGTTAAACAAAACTTGTGGTGTTTTCATTTTCGTTCTTCTTGTTCTTCATCAGCTTTAGTAACTGTGCGTGATGTTGAGTAATCCATTGATTGATGTTGGACGACTTTAATCCAACATGTCTGCTTTAACCTCAGAGCAGCAAACGATGACAAGATTACATTTTATATTGAAATTTTAATCCTATATTTAATCAAGACTCTCTGTGGGCTTAGTTATCTTAAAAAAAATGAAAGTACTTTTATAGAAAAAGAAATAAAAACAGAATTGTATTTTAAAGGTTGTGGACTGATGCAATTCATTATCCACAAAAATATTACTTATTTTGCAGATTCTAAAGAGAATGCAAAAAGGAAGCCTTTTTTTTAGAATAATTCATTATATTTCTAAATGCTTCAGTGATGATTTCAAGAACAGCTATCTGTAATGCGTAATATTTCATAATTATGAAGCATCTGCATAATAAAGATAAGGTATTCAATTAAGTGAGCTATTAAAAACTGTTATTAAATATTAATCATTGCACATATTGCTTTGCTTTCTACCTATTTAATTACAAGTATGCTCCTTTACTTTTATCTGGCTTTTAAACTTCACAGAGTAAAACATGATTTAATAAGAACATGGAGACTAAACTGACTGCTTCTCAACCTCCAATCTTCTTATTTCCTCTTTTCTGTATCACAACAATATTATACAGATTTCTTCATGTGAGCATAATTCAGTATTTAAATTTGTAGCTGTGATGCCACAGAATATGTTTGCCAGCCACTTTATAAGTAATATGACTGTAGATTAGAAGCTATTTTCTTAAAACATCAGTTTGAAGTGTTCTCTTAACAACTGTAGAATTAATAACATGAACTTATGTGTGCGTTTATTGAAAGAGGGAGACGAGGACATGTATATTTGAATAATATATCCTTTTTCTCAGCGTGGATGTTGGTGGTCTGTGCTGCGCCCCCGTGGCCTCAGGGATGTGGATCTGGGTTTCATTTATCTCATTGGCCCACTTATTGTTGAATTCCATTGACAAATGAAAGGATTGCTTTGGAAATTGTTATTCCGCCCACTATATGTTGTGTCAATCATCTGTGTGTGTGTGTGTGTGTGTGTGTTTCGGGTCGTGCTGACGGGCAGGAATCACGTCTTTAGCCAGGTTCCAGGCTCAGCTCTGCGGGTGAAATCCGGGGCTGTAGATGAGGGATTTGCCTTCTTGGTCTAAAGCCGAGCAGCAATTGCATGATCGGCCTTCAGTGGCAGCTACACCCAAACCCCGGCTACACTTTCCCTCTTATCTGCTCATCACCATCACACCACCCCAGCTCCAACCTCTTGGTGCATAAGCAATATTTCCAGCAGCATCCTCCCCAAACCCTCCCAAGAGATTTATCTGGCTGTTGAAGTAGAAAATGAATATTTTACAGTTGACTTGGCTGATCAATTACCTATAAGCTGTTGCTGTATTTTGTGCCTGGTCAGAGAGAACACTCAGACGTAGCCATAGAAGGACCATGGGTAGTTTTTATCTTATAAATAATAATTTTGAAAAAGAGCTCTGTCATCCAGTACTTCTATAAATGGAGGAGCTGAAACATCCCACTTTACATGAAAAGGTTAATTCTTCTATTTTTAATTAAGTTATACTGATTCTTGGGTCACTCAAAATTAAACAACTCTAAAGACAACAGTGATATTCTCAGATGTGAAAAACACATGCAGTGTTCTGCATTTTATGGTTCTTCTGCAAATGGTCACCTGCTCACCTGCTTAGCTTTTTTCCCCACCTTTCAGACACTTATGAAACACATTTCATGAACATGTGTTCCTGCTGCACCTCTGGCTGTCTCACACAAAAGATCTTGGCTCATGCCTCTAAATCGCTGGCCCACGGCACATTTTACAGTTTCACAATCAAAGATAGCGTCTGCGAACGATCCACAGTGCCCAACATTTAACAAACTATGCTGCTCTGATCAATGGGACGCTGGCGCTAAACACTCAGCAGGCAAGAAACAACGTAGCAACAAAGACGAGATGTTCGTGGCAGCAGCAGCTTTAAATGTACTTTAAAAGCCACCAATGAAGGGACTACTAACTAACAAGCAGCCATGATGGCACTTGAAGCTACTGACTGTCTAACCTGCTGAACAAGCTGCAGTCTGCACACGTCAGAAGGTTTATTAGAGCTGCTCTCCTTGTGTAGCTTTCACTACCTTTTCTTTCATCAACGTCGACTAAACGCACCATGTTTTCTGGGAACTGGGAAGGACTGAACATATGTCCAGGCTGTGAGAGACAAACGGTTGTTGGAATATATAGTCTTGAAACTTTTGTCACTTGTTGTAACTGCAGCTCCTTTTCAACTGTTTTGACCTGTTTTGTGGAGGAACTCTGATTTTTACTTCACATCTTCTTGCTGCTGATTTTCCTTTTATGTCAAATTAGTGAAGTGTCTGATTATGTCTCAATCAAACACATCCTTTGTCCTGCAATCAATGTCCTGATTGCAGGAGAGAAAGAAAATCCACTTGGTGCTGTTAATAATGGGCTGCTGTTCATCAGGGGGACATTCAAGTGAAGTTGGCAAAACCTGCAATCCTGCGTTGTCCTTTCACACTGATGACAACATATTCAAAGACACTGACTGAGGATTACAGTCATTTAATCCAGCAAACAATAAAAATAACCCAAACATAATACGGCAGTTTGTGACCAAAGACCTGCACACATTTGTAGCAGAGGACAGAGAAGACTGAAGATTTAAATTCCTCTCTGTCTAATCTCGTGATACGTTCATGAGCTCTTAACCTGCTATATATGTTATTGCTATATATATGTTATTATATAGCAGTTAAGGGTCGATACACTTCATTTTACCAAATAATTCAGCATTTCTGCAGAATGGTTGCCTCATTTATACCATTATATATTTCTATTGCTCTTCACCACATACATTTTCTCTTTCTTTTAAATCTACCATACCCCTATTCATTTTTGTAAACACAAATTCAGTTTCACCCAAAGTGAAATTGAATTATCCTCACAAATAAAAAAAAGATTCTCTTCTCTTCTTTCTGTCAGCCTTCAATTTCATTCTTTTCTCTAACTCTTCTGCAGTTGTGTACTCCATGTGAGATAATAAGAATAATAATAAGAATAACAATGTATAAAATTCTCTTTTCATAAGAAATATCTTGTATCTGCAACAAGTAATGATTTAAACAAATTTAAAGGATTTCTTAAAAGGAAGAATCTCCCAGGCTTCTCTGAAGGTCTCTAGAGACCCTAACCATAACCCTAACCCATCAGTTGAGCAGATATCCCATCACCTCTGTGCTGGAGGGGGTGGCAGCTAACCATTTTCAGAGCATAGGGATTGGTACTTGAATATTGGGAGAGGAGATCTTTGAGATATTATGTGGCGTTACCATGGATACACCAATGAGATGATGTGTTCCTGTCTGTGGACTGGATCCCAGGAGCATTGAGTTTTTGAAGGTCCTTGCTTGGGGTCCTGATGAGTAGAGTATTGTATTCATCAACCTAGAGGAGATAAATGCATGGACACGTTTCTCTGCATCAACTACAGTGAGGCTGGCTCAGAGTTTGGTTATGATCTTTAGATGGAAAGAGCAGATTGGCACAGAACACCTCCAACAACGGATGCTCTCTGGATGCCTCCTTGAGGTGTTCCAACGTGTCTCACTAGGGAAGACTGATGACATGCTGGAGTCATTCAGCTGACCTGGGACTGCCTTGGGGTCCTCCTAGTGGAAATGGAGACCCTAGTCATCAACTTATCAACAACAGTGAGGTGAGGAAATCGCTGAGATGAAATCGCTGGGATGCCAGGCAAGGTTCTGAAGGACTGCTCACCAAGGGACTGAGGTGTTAGCAGACACGTTTAACATCTCAATGTCCCACTATGCTTCAACCAGTCCACAACTGATACTATCTCCATCTTGATCCATCTGAAGACTTAAAAAATCAATGTTAAATACTTTTATCTATTAAAATATATCAAATCATTAAACCTGTTTCTATAACGAAACAGTCCAACATGAATTTTGTATGAAATTCTTCATACAAAACACTTTTGATCAAAATAAGACAACAGGTCTGAAAGATGTGCTTGATTATTCATGTCCTGGATAGTGTAAAAAAAAAAAATCAGATTTTTTTTATTTTCTACTGTTTTTCAGGATGATGATAAAATAATCCGGATTGTGAAAACTGCTGGATTACACAGAAAATCATCACAATAGCAGTGATTGAGACTTTGTAAAACATTGTTCTGTCTGGTAGAACTTGAAGCTCTGATCCTCTCTTCTGATATGGAAAAAAGTCATTTCAGCTTTGTGAATTTTAACAGGGATTCCATGTTAAGAGCTGTAACAATGGTCACGTTAATCCTCAGTCTTCATTCAACATGCAAAGCACACAGATTGAAAAGATTATGCTTGAATTGTTTTTTTTATATATATCTAGTTGGAATACAACTGCTGAAGAACCGGTTGGCTCTTCTTACACAGCACTGAATTACGGACAGAAATTATTATCAGCACTCTTTTTATCTGTCCAAACCAACAGAATCATTCCATCTCAAGCTCATCAACTCCTTTATGAAAGGTTGGAAATTAATTTGGTTCTGTCTAGCTGACAGTGATCGAGCAAATTCATTAATTTTATTGTTACCATAGTGACAGTGTGGGACACAGCCTGTTAGATTTTTAATGAACATCTTTCTCTTTTCTCTTTCAATAGTATTAGTGGTAGTAGTCTTAGTAGTATTAATAACATTAGAAGTAATAGTGATCTTGTTCTGTTTTAAAATTGTAGTTTTTTAAGGAAAAAAAAATTCTGGAAACTGCAAATATGAACTTTGGGGTATTCAAAATATTGTATAATTGTAAAGATTAACTTTGTCATTAAAACGTGTTACTAAGTGAAAAAGACAGCAAGCTAAAATAAAAAAATAAAAATTAATTTAAATGATGGAACATTTTTTATTTATGTTACAGGTTTGTGTATTTGTTTGTGTGTATGTATTTGTCATTTTACTGCTGATGAAGGTGAAGTGAAAACCAAGAACATCCTCACTGGGCAACATTGTTGAAGTGCAAATAATGTCTAGGACTTGACGTGAAAGGAAAATAAAGATATTTCATATCAAAATTCTGTTCCGACAGACCTGCACAATCAATGATGAAATATCTGCTAAATAAATATGCTTGTACTGTGTTCCATTTTAGGTGTGTATAATGTGCTAATAAGTACTAAAATCAGTGTTCATTTGATTTGATTTTGCTGCATATATTTAACAGGCGTTGCACATGTAAGGATAACTGAGCACTGTTTGCTTGCTGTATCTGCACAATATAATAGCAGCAGAGATTAAGTGTTGAGTAATTATAATAAATAAGTAGTAAAGGACTCATCTTATGCCATTACAATGAGAAATCTCAAAACTCGAGGAAAAAGCAAAAATTTAAAGTACCTCCATGAATAAGGGCAAAAAAAACTGGGAAAAAAAATCAAAGCAGTGAAATGAGGAATGTTACCAGCAGAAAATGTGCACATTTTATGTGCGCAAGTTAATTATGCCACTTCAGAAGAGCTTGTGAAAGGATAAGGAAAGCTGCATAAATTTAGCTGTAATCCAGGCAGGCAGAACTCATTTACAGGGACGGTCTTATCTGTCCACTGCAGCTTTCTCACAAAATTAACCTTGGATATTTGGGCCCAATTCAGCCAGCCTTTGATTTTCATTCTCTCTCTCTCTCTCTCTCTCTCTCTCTCTCTCTCTCTCTCTCTCTCCTCCCATCTCTCTCTTATTCTTTCCCTGTCTCTTCTCTCTATTTCTCTCTTTCTTGCACCCTCATTATCATCCCCCTTCGTGCTCTCTCTTCCCCTCTCTACCACCCCCCAATGTCTTTGGCTTCTTTCACACACAGATTGAGCAACACTGCTGTACCTCCACCATTTCTCTGGACCCTCTGTCATTATGTACTCACAGTCACACCAAAACCTCAAACTACTGCTCCACAGGCTCCTTTCAGATGATAGTCTGGTGGTCCCAAGTTTAAAAAATGTGGCGCTGCAGACTGAGCTGACAGCCATGAACCACCAACCACCATTGCCCGTTCACTGCCACTAATTATGTTAAATCTGGTGAGAAAAGGAATTCAATATAAACCTCAAATGTGACAAGTTCCTCAAAGGAAGACAGGAGATGGTTAACAGCTGCTAGTTGACCCCACAAATGGCTGGTAGCAGCTAGCAGACATTGGCCACTGAAGATGATGGCCTTTGGAACAAAACCCAAGTTGAGTCCAACTCCCTGATTGTCAACAGGTTGTTGGCTACTTCTTGGTCTTGGCAAGACCTTTGTTCATTTTCTCAAGGTGGCAAGAACAAGACAAGATCCAACGAGTTCTGTTCAAGACATTTTGGCTCATTTTTTCTCAGACCCATCGCCAGCTTGAAAACAATCAGGGGCCGACAAATGTGGAGTGGGGTAAAATAAATGATTTTAAATATAAATTTTAATCATTTTCACTGAGGGGGCAGTTATTGCCACATGAGGGACCTGGAAATTCTTCTTCAGCCACTTGGCCAGAACTTCCAAAATGATCCATCTTTGCCCCAGCACAAGGAGGAACATCAATATTCCTGCTTTTACACATTAAACATGCCCACTTGAAAATGTGGCCAATCTACCAGTAGCTAGTCAGACACCTGATAAAGAGGTAAAAAAAAAGTTGTCTTTGTTATTTGGAGTCGTCTGCATATAGTGACATCACATGGTGGCGTCTCTAAGGCAGACCGGTCTGAGCTCAGAGGCTCACCAGGCCTATTCTCCTCTGGAATTCTAGTGATGACTCAGACTTTTTAGAGACTGTGTGAGAAAAATGGACTGAACTGCATTTCTGTCAGTCATTCAGGTGCTCCTGGACAGGAAGCAGGCATCGTTCTCACAGTTTAGCTTCTTTGGGTTTAACTCAGGGAGACAGATAAGCCGTTTGATTTTAACCAGTTTAAATATCACCCTTTTGTCCATGTAGATTCTAAGTTATCAAGTCAAATGTTTAGCTTCTAAACTTTTCCAGACACTGCTCTTATTCAGCTGCCATCACAGAGATGGAGAAAGAGAGAGAGAGAGAGGGAGAGACAGAGAGAGAGAGAGAGAGAGAGAGAGAAGGAGGGGACAGAAAGGGAAAGGTGACCAGACAGAGACATTTCACAATTATTGAATGACTTTGAAGTGTTTTCTCTTCCTCTAAATCTGAATCTTACTTCAGGGACTCTGGAAGTGAGTTAAGCAGCAGCCACAAAACATCGTCTTTCTTCCTATGCCTGCCTCTGATTACCCATAATCCTCCCTGCCTGCTTCACTAGCATCATTTTGATAGTGCATCAACTGCAGACTGATGATCCTGACAGCGTCACCTGTCCCCATCTGTAACACTAATGTCCCTGTCAGCTGATGCCAACAGAAACCATAAATCAGGCGTTTTGCTGCATGGCTAATAGGACCCCCCCAACACACACACACACACACACACACACACACACACACACACACACAAACACACACAAACACACACACACACACATATGTATGCTAATCATAGCTCACAGAGGCAACCACAAAATCTAAATTTGTACAGTAACTATACTGTAACTTTACCACTTTTCCTGTACTTCATCATGTAACAGTAAATGTAACCTTTACTGATATTATGGCTAAATTCTCTATAAAAAAATAATTCAATGCATCTCCTCAGATGAAGCATATTTCTATCTACATAGCTCTATTCTCTCTCTTCCATTTTGAGCATTTGAACATAAGGTTTTAGCATTTTTACACATTTCACACTAGTAAATTTTACTACAGTTAGATACAGACACCGACCACAATGACGAGTCTGTTGGCTATTGTCTGATTCAAAATGCCAAAATCCTCTTATACATGGGGATTATGCAACATTCCACATTCCATGTCCCTCCCAGCACATTCTGCTTTATTCACAGTGAATATCATCAAACCATCATAATGCTGAGTTAGTTGTAGATTTCTCCATCTAGGATGGGTTTACGTATATTAAACTAATCATTGCACCTTTAAAAGCTCTGACTATTGCTCTTACCATGGGAACGCTCTGATCGCCTCTTCAGCCTCCTTTACCAACGAGGGAGTCACCAATGACCTGTTAACCACAGAACAAGAATGTGACAACTCTGGAGATGACTGTTGGGACATAATGTGATAACATAAAACATATTTAGAGACATGACTTGGTGACAAAATGAACCCTTGTCTGCAGAAAGATTCACCCATTAAAGTCATATTTTATAGCGACTGCTACGTGAACAGAAAAGAAAAAGAAGACATTTCCTGGCAGCTTTTTCCTCTAATTGGACTGAAATTAAGTGGAAGAAATTGTGAGACAATTAACTGTGCTTTTTTTTTTTTTATCAGTGTGGCACAGTCTGAAGGAGGTTCAGTGGTGGGCTGCCTCTGCTGCCAGCCACAATCTTTCGCTCTGCTTTTCACAGCTTTTGTTTATCTCATTTTTCAATTAACCTCCACAATTTAACTCTCTTCATAGAGTCTGGCTCATGTTTGCTCCACAGAACAAATAAAATGCTTCCTTTCTCTCTCCCTCACAACAATCTCTTCTTTTTTCCATTTTCTGCAGCTATCCCTCTTGGCGCTGGTGTTCCAGCCCAGGATGCTGAGCTTCACAGTGCCTTGCAGGGTTTAGCAGGCATGAGGCTGTATGTGTCAGATTAAAGAGGGGAAATCTGTGGCGTGCAGGGAGAGCTTTGTAGATACGGCAATTTGGTGATAACTTCCTCTTCTCTGCACTCTCCCTCCTCGTATATGCCTTCCATTTGGAAGGGACCACTGATGGGGGAGGGGGGGGGCAAAGAAGGGAGGAGTGGGCTCTAACCGAGAGCCTGCACAATCTTTTCCACAGATCGAGTTTGCTGTCCTGGTTATCACAGGGACTGGAATACATGTTTGTTTTACTCTGACTGTTGTTGAATTTGCTTTCTAACTCAGCTGATTTTGCACTTTCAATTTTAATTAAAACTTGCTACAGACAATGTGGCTCTGCAAACTGCTTCTGAGCCTAATTAGAAACGTGTCTCACCTTCACACCTGAGAAATTTGTCAATGCCTTTAATCTTCTCTATTGATTTGAAACACTGCAAAATAGAATGTGTGTTACCCAGTGAGAGAAGAGCTGGTTAAAGGATGAGAACAAACCCCCAGACTCAAGGCTCCTCCATGATTAATCATCTCTAATGAGGAGGGAAGCCCGACACATACACAGCAAATCAAAATGGAATAATCGCCGGAGGAACTCAGCCACAGAACAACTGCATGTGGCTTCTGTGAATATGAAGTTTCTCTTCTTTTGTGTGGCCTGGCCATGTTTGTTCAAAGAACAAATGGAAAGAGTTCTCCCTCTCTCTCTCTCTGTTGCCACACTCCTTTTTCTCCTATTCTCTCTCTCATCCCTCCCTCTGTGTCCCTGCCTGAATCAGCGGGAGCTTCCACTCAGCTGCACCTAAACCCTAACCCTAATCCTAACCCTAACCTAAACCTTAACCCCAACCTAAACCTTAACCCTAATGCTAACGCTGCTGCACACCCTTCACTTTCACCTTTGCTATAGCTGCTCAGGCCAGACTCCGCCTGCAAGGTGGGATCCTCATGTGCTCCGTGCTGCCTGAGCCACTCTCCATGGCTGATGGAGAGAATCAGAACCTAGTCTGCGGCCATTTTTGGGCCCAGTTTGATTTCATACATCAACGCTCATAGGTTTCTGTCCAGGACTGAAGCCACGGGCCAGACTCAAGTCAAGTCAGGGTTTGTCAGGTTTAGTTGATGGGTCGCATCAGTTGTTTCATGTTTATCTTCTGTCTTTATCCTTCGGCTCTCTAACAAACCTGATCTTTTTGTCCCGTGGGCTCTGACCTCTCAGCAGAATAAAGACTTTTAAAGACTCTCTTTTGTTACTGGTCTTGTGCCTGTGTCGGCGATCTCAATAAAAAAGGTGGGTTTTAAAACTGGAAAGAGAAGAAGCCTGTTTGATTTGGTTTGACAGGTCATTCCATATTTTGGAGCTGCTGCAGTGGAGACCCGGTGCCCCTCAGTCCGGAGCAGCTGGTCAGCCGACCTGATTGATGACAAGAATGTAGCAGCAAAGAGGGGTGGATCTGGGCCATTGAGGGCTTTAAGAGTCAATAAAAGCATTTTAAAATGAATTCTAAAGGATGAAGTAAGGGTGCTTGGTGAGGGTTAGGGTCCACTAACCACCACAGTAAGTGCATTAATAGTAGACCAGCCACAGGCTCGTAGAGGTCTGAAGACAAGCCACAAGTTGAGAACATCTCTCTGCCCACAGGCGGTGCGTTCGTTTTGCTGCAGAACAAGGATTTCAGAACGGAACTATGGTTCGAGGGTGAAGGGTAGGGCCTCCTCCATACTGCATTAGAATCCCAAATGAGGGAATGGATCAGAACTGGCTGCCCCTCGGTCCTCATCATGGAATATTTCACTTGAATGTGCCAGTGCAACAGGAGAACAGTTACACAGGCCTTTCTTTGGTTTCCAGCGTCAACCTGTAAGGAGTCCTGTCTGCTGTCCTGATTAGATAGACCCCACCCCAACTGGGATTAAACTGGGACAAACACCTTTACAGGACCACAGCTACCCGCCACCTGAGGGTCATTTAGATGCTCCTCTGCTCCACCTCCACATTCCGGGCCAGAGCTCCGTGGATGTGGCGCTGCAGCCAGAGTTTCAGAACAATTTGAAACCACCATCGTCGATCGTCCTCTCAATCACTGATACGAGATGAACAAATATCACAAGGACACCACAACACATCTGATCCTCTGCATCCAACATTTCTGTAGGGAGCTGCTGGTTCCACACTTCTGGCAGATACTGTACTGACTGGGCATGTTCTGGCAGACAGAGGGTGTGTCCCATGAGAAAGGGCACAGTCAGTGTGAGCATTTTTTTGAGTATAAAACCAGAAGCGGAAAAAAAGTCTACCTTTAATTTTAGCGTTACCCGCAGGAGAGATGTGCACCTTCAGGATGTTAAATGAAATGTATTAAAATACATATTCACTATTTAAATAATTTTGAAACAATTATGGAATAATGACATTAGAACACAACATTACTGGCATACACTAATACACACACACACACACACACACACACACACACACACACACACACACACACACAAACCTCATTTAAGGTTCTGCACACAGTCAATCACACAGGGCAAGAAAACAGAGGCAGGATGGCATTCCTGGGTCTCTAAATGGGGTAAATAATACAGCAGTCACCATGCAGGGAGACGTTTCATCAAACAAATATGATCAAAACAGAACTAATGATGTGTAAATAGTTTATGATGTATTCTAAAATGAGCTGGCCCGGCTCGCTTTCTCAGGGTAATCAGAGACACGAGAAAGACGTAATCAGGAGGAAATGAATATGAACGTTGCTTCATAGGTCGGGTGGTGTTAGCTGCACAGTAGAAAATCCCGCACCAAGAACATACAGATATTTCCAGTTATGTTCTGTGACTGAGAATGACACAAATGAGAAAAGGGTTCAACCATTTCATCACAGAGCAATTACAGTGTTGAATCACGTGTCATTTATGAAAGACAGGAGTGCTTTCAATGCCTCGCCTGCTGTTATTATTGATATACGAGTCACCTGTAGCTCAGCTGCTGAAGTGGTTGCTCCAGGCAACGCATGGAGTTGGTTCAACAAATGAATGTGTGACATTAGTTATTCCACGTGAACTTTATTTATGTAGTGACTGTTACAAACAGGGAGCTCACTCCACTCTAGGAACCAGCACTGTACTGGGATGATCTGGTGCTCAGCAGTTGTAGATATGATGGAGCTGGGCCTCTGAGGACCTTATTGGCCAGGAGAAGAAGCCAATGAAGTCAAGCCAACGCAGGAGTCATGTGACCTGCATGACTAGTCCTCCTCAGAACTCTAGAACATGCTCAGAACATGGAGAGAACCACAGGAGAAGAGAGAACCCAGCCGGCTAAGGAGAACATGGAGAGAACCACAGGAGAACATGGAGAGAACTCACCAGGCTCAGGAGAACATGGAGAGAACCACAGGAGAGAACCCACCACGCTCAGGAGAACACAGAGAGCACCACAGGAGAAGAGAGAACTCACCAGGCTCAGGAGAACATGGAGCCTCCACCTGACAGACCAAGCCTGAGGTGGTATGACCCAAAGCGAGCACTGGGCAGGGAGAGGACGGGGGTCAAAGGTCCAGTCCCTTTGGTGCTTCATGTCTAGCCCCCACTCACTCCGCAGCTGCCTCTGCTACACTGCTTGTGTGGATGATGTCAGTCCTGTCTTTGGTTCCCTGGATAGTCTGTGTTCATCCTGGAAGCGACCCGCACCAGATTTGAGACCCAAACAACTGTCATGTGAGAGAAGTCCACGTCTACTGAAACTGTCTGAATTTGATATTTTTAAAGCATTATGTATCTTGCATGTTAATGAATCTGTAACATCATTTTTATCCTCAACTTTATTTTTATGTTTCATGGCTCTAGATTATCTTTCATCTTCTCCTGAAAGTGAAATATACTTTGCTTCATTCTTAGAATTGCTGTAGATTTACCAACTCAGTCAGTAGGTCTTTAACTGGTGTTGGTTGTCTTCCTGACTGGGAGATGTACCTTGATCCACTCTGACAGGATCACATGACTTTTGGATTCTGCTCTTTTTCTGTCTGGGTTAGGGTTCAGATGTAAACTCAGAGTTGGGTTAGAGTTAGGTTAGAGTTGGGTTAGGATCTCAGCTTTGCTTCGTCTCTCTGTGTCCAAACAGGCATCCACAGTCTGACTGGAGCCTGACTAGAGCCTGACTGGAGTCTGACTGGAGTCTGACTGGAGCCTGACTGGAGCCTGACTGGAGCCTGACTGGAGCCTGACTGGAGTCTGACTGGAGTCTGACTGGAGTGTGACTGGAGTGTGACTGGAGGTTGACTGGAGCCTGACTGGAGTCTGACTGGAGTCTGACTGGAGCCTGACTGGAGTCTGACTGGAGCCTGACTGGAATCTGACTGGAGCCTGACTGGAGCCTGACTGGAGTCTGCCCTGCTGGAAATGGTGCGTCAGTCTGATCTCTTCGCTTACACATGAAACAGCTTCCTGACTGTCCTCCGTGTTCCTGAGCTGTGACTCCAGGATACAGATGTGTAGTTTCCCATATGTCTGAGGTTTTCAGCTACAATGTGAATGTTGAAATACAAGAACTGATCCAAATCCAGCTGATCTGACAGGATCTCACCGGGCTGCATCAACATATGACTTTTGCCTTGCACTTTTTAACAAGCTTTACGGTAATGTGTCACAACGCATAAGAACAACAGTGTTTCCTGTGTTTAGGAGCTCTGTGTGACATCATCCTTATTCCATAGGAAAGAGCCTCACATGCAGCATTTCCAAAACCTAATTTAACACGGCGTTGGTAGTGTGCAGCGCACTACATGCTTCCAAGTCAGCGTAAATGGCTGTGTTTGGGGTCTGAAGAAACATGATTTCTCCATACGGTCCTCGGTCCAACAGATGGATTTTGCCCTCCAGGAGCTGAATGAAGAGAGCGAACATTCAATATGTAATTACCTTCCACAGACATCGTCACGGTCTCGTCAGAAATTCAATATGCACCCATGACACTGGTGGTGTAACTCCAAGAAAATAAATGTTTGTTGGCTTTGTGGAGGAGGGCGAGAACCACCTCGACTGTTCATCATGTGATATAGGTCCAACCCTCAATCTGACACTAGGAGATGTCTTCGTGTGCCAAGGAATGCATGTACACACACACACACACACACACACACACACACACACACACACACTGACCTCAACAGCTACATCTCTATGCATTATTTGTAATGGTTGTACAAGACTGATGCAATATATTTTTTTATTCTTATTAACTGCTTGGGTGCAATTTATTTTCCTCTCAGGCGATGGAGGTGGCGGTGAGAGAGAGCAACTCTGGTCAGAGCTGATAAGCTGCTGCTCACACGGCGGCATGCTGCAGGGACCAGATTTACCAGGAAGACAATGTCCACGAGGTCAGAGACTCATATCTCTCCCTCTCTCTCCCTCTTTCTCTCTCCCTCTCCCTCTTTCTCCTCTCTCCCTCTCTCTCTCTCCCTGTCTCCTCTCTCCCTCTCTCTCTCTCCCTCTCTCTCTCTCACTCTCCCTCTCTCCCGCTCTCTCCCGCTCTCTCCCACTCTCTACCTCCTCTCTCTCTCTCTCTTCCTCTCCCTTTCTCCCTGTCGGTGGAGCATCATATTATGAAACAAGTATGACTTTATGTGATTAGTTTCAGGTGAACTATGTTTCAACAACTCAAATGAAACTGAGCATGATTGGATAACCTACTCCAGAATGTTGTTCTTTCTTTGAGAATTCAGTTGATAATTGTGTGAACGATGTTAGAAATTATTCATCTGTACTGTAGACGTGTATTTATGAGGAGGCCAGAAAGAGCTGTGTAACCAAAAGGGAGAAAAAGTGTCTGAATCAGTCAGGAGTAGAGACGTCTATAACATGGAAGAAGCACTGCACTGTGGGAATATGACAGCCAATCCATCAGACAAATGGACACAGTGTCTAGAGGAGCACGAAGGAGAGAGCGTCTGCAAATGTTATAAATAGTTGTGCATTTTGAAGGAAATTGAAAGTTGTCAGACATATCCCATCTGCATTTTTGGAGAATATTTCAGATAGTGACACGGTTTGAAAGTGAGTGAAACATCATAATACACAAAGTGGCAGAGCTGAAAGCTTCTGTGCAAATGATTGGATCTGTGAGAGGGCTTTTTCACAGCCCACTAACATAATGTCAAGATGCCAGAGCTAATGAATCCCCTTTCTATCACATCTATTAACCTTGCTTATACTTGTGTTGTGTGTTTGTGGATGCTGCTGCTGCGTAAACATGCGTCTATATGAGGAGGGATGACGTAAATCCTACTGAAATGCTGCTTCGGTAGTGATGAGGAGTTTAAAATGCAGTTGATTAATTTGGGTTAAAGATGAAAATCTGGGTTAAATATGTTTGTATATGTTATATATATATATAAAACATAATGATTCAGACAAACATATTGAAGGCTTGAAAAAAGAGCAAATGGAGCCACGATGCAGTCATTACATTCAGGGTTGTGTGATCATGTGGTTCAAAATTTTCTTTTCTGAAAATAAAATAAAAATAAATGAATAATAATAATTCTGATGATAAAGTTAGATTAATGGCCATTTAGGAGGTGTGTCACTGATTTGATCAATGACTTTTAGTCATTTGAAACTATTTGATCATCATACATACAGGACCAGTCATTGCGGTTGTGGAATAGGTTATTTTGAAATAAGAGGTGGTATTAATATTGCTGTTTCTCACTTTAATAGTATGTGGACACTATTTTGAAACTCGGTAGAAAACTCAGTTGCTAATTTTAGCCAGCTTCTACTGCAGGTATCTCTGTTCTCTGATAGGTATTGTTTGCTTTATTTTGATTTTGCTTTAATGATCTTCAGTTAAAACCTGAAGTACCACTGTGTATCTCTTAATACATGGCCACGACACAGATTATGGATAATCTGAGTCAATCACTTTGAGTCATTTTTAGTCAGTGAAAATGCATCTAATTAAATTAACACTAATGGAGGTTTTAAAGTGCTGTTCAACAGTCATTACATTTTGAAGTATTTCTGTCAACGTTCATCAAATTTAATGATTTTTTTGTGCTCACAGTATGAGTCTAATAAGACAGCACAGCCAGCTGGTTAATGCTACGTTACTTTCTTTAGATGAAGACAGAAATGTAAAGTCAGTAATGAAAAGTAAATAGCAAACACAGAGTCACATGACCTACACCACCAATATTCCAATTTAAATGCAAAATGCAGAGATGGAGCACGGCTGTAAATCAGCACAGACGCTCGCCTGCGTTTCACCTCTGGAATCATAAATAACTTGTAATGCAATTACTCGTCTTCAGATGAGCTTGTAAACCTCAGGTGTCTTTACAGAACGTTTTTTATTTCCTAAAGCTTGTGTTATTCTTACTCTGTGTAATTGCTTCTGTCCTCTGGCTCATCACCCTCACTGATATTTCTCATCATTTCCACTCGTTGCAGGGGGCCATTCTGAATTTTCAGCACCTCCTGTTAAGTAAAACTCAACTAAAATCTCCCTCAGGTCCATGAAGTTCTGCTCATTTTCAGTCTGAATTAAACCAGAATGTTTAGATTACAATGTTTGTGTTGTCAGCATTAATATCATTTGAACTTTTTAAATGTAATAGATTGTAAGAGTTTTTAACAATATTTTGGAGACCTCTGTTTTCTAACTTGGCCTCTAATTCTGTACATTTTGGTTAATGCTCCTCAGAGTTTGTCTAAATCCTAAATGTATTTGTATTTTGGGTTATCCTAAAATTGAAATGTTGTTCGTGGGATTTTTCAAGTAATGGCTCCAAAACTAAAACAAAGACAATATAACTATTTGAATATAAACTACAAATTGATTTTTTGTGTTCTCTCCAATAAAAATGTTTTCTACATTTCATGAAGAGGTCTGATGTCTCATTATAGAAAAATGTAATGTCTTTATAAGTCTGCTTGGAAATTCATATGTCAGAGTTCCTGCAATAGTAATGTGGGAATGATGGAAAATTATGGAAATGCTCATAAGGATAATAACAATGATGAGAGTGACTTTAGCTGTAGAGTGATAGAAATACAATCTGGAGCTGTTTGTCATCACGCAAAGACAGCCGCTCTTATCTATTCTGCTCACCTTTCACCCCCCCCCCACCTAAATAATGTCACAATAACCAACTTCACAGCCACTGTTCTAATAACTTATTCTATTTATCTATTAATCCGAATCCATGTGTGGATCAGAAACAATGTGTCTACTGATGATGTCATTAAAATTCTTCAACAACAACTATAATGTCAATAATAACAATACTGTCAAAAATAGTAATAATGGAAAAAAATGACAATAACAATAATAACAATAATGGCAATAATAACAATAATGGCAATAATGAAAAAAGACAATAACAATAATAACAATGATATCATTAATAACAGTAATGACAATAATAACAATAATGTAATAATAATAACAATGCAATAATAATAATAATGTTTTCAAAATGACAATAATATTAATAATGGCAATGCTAAAATAATTGTAACAATAGTAACAATAATAACAATAGTAACAATAATCATAATGACAATAATGTCAATAACAACAACAATAACGTCAATAATAACCACAATAACGTCAATAATAACAACAATAATAATGTGCCTTTTCGTGTGAGAACTGGGGTCTCAGGCTTATTCCCCACTAATGATCTTGGTTAGACACATGAATGAAGTGATTACGGGTGGCCTAAAGTAATAAAGAATAAAGAATGTTCACATTTGCACCTTTTTTTGCACCTTTTTCAGACTTTTTGGGGTTTCGCTCATCTCGTCCCGTCCTCCCACTTCCGCCGTGACGTCAGGGTGACGTCACCGCGGCTGTGCATGGTGTTATGGGCTAAAGGTCCGAAGGCTTCCAGAAAACTGCTCTTTATCCGCATCTCACCTCACATCCAGAGTGAGTTGGCCTCTGGCCGTCCTCTCCGTCCCGGGAGACGCTTGTCGCAGCCTCGTTTTGCTTGTTGAACGCCTGATGTGGCCGGAAGTCTCGGTTATGTTAGTTTAGCATCGGTAGCTGCAGCGCTGTTATTGCTAACAATGCTAACGCACGTTTGTGTTCAGTCCTGGAAAAAAAACACTTTTATTCATTCATTTCTTATTTTTATTTCATTTTTTAAACGTTGTTTGATTCGACTTTACGAGTAGCGCAACTTGATATGAAACCTTGACGCTAACGATGATGCTTACAGTCACATTAGTTCAAAAGAAGTGAGGATAAATGAATAAATTAATCTTTTAAAACCCATTTTCAAATGAACTTGATGTTTTTGGGTAATAACCAGCACGTTCTTCGGTTGGTTTCTTCAGTCAAAACGCTTTCTTCCTTTGACGTACATGATGCCTAGATCTTCATTCTAAAGTCCATTTTGCATTTTGGCCTTTTAATTTCAGGCGAAATCCTAAAAGCTTTGTAAAGTGTAAGAAAAAAATGGTTTCAGTCAGGTGAGTTGCTTAATGTTTACTAAAAAGAATGTCAGAAAAAACAATCTATATATCTCTACATCTGCATTTAGACCTGTAGATATAGGTGAGCATTTATATTTGAATGTGTGTGTATTGATACACTGCTGTGTAGTCACACAAGTACCATATGTGTTTGTTCAACACAGAGGGTGAATGTGGGTCTGTGTTTTTAGAAGATGTAGTGTAACTCCTGTGTTTGTCTTGGTTTCTTCAGTGGACAGAAGTCTGAAACGCAGACAAGTGAAGCCTCTTGCTGCTTCTCTGCTCGACGCCCTGGACTACGACAGCTCTGATGACAGTGACTTTGAGGTGGGAGATTCTTCAGGTAAGCACCCCGACTGGACCTCACTGGATAAAAACCCCAAGAATGTGTGTGTTAAAAAACATCCATGTAGATGGACTTCATATGTTCTTTGCTTAGTCAGTACACTAATAGCTGTTCTTTTAGGCAGTTGTTTTTAGCAGTTACACTCGATCTGATCATTGTGCTGATCTGATCATCATTGGGGTCAGGGTTGGGGTCAGGGTTAGGTTAGGGCAGGGGTGTCAAACTAGTTCCACAAAGGGCCGTGTGGCTGCAGGTTTTTGTTCCAACCAGTCAAGCACACCCAGTTTGACCAATCAGCTGTCTGAAGATTCAGGTGAGTTGATTAAATGAGTCCAGTCTGGTGTGCTGCTGCTGGGTTGGAAAAAAAACCTGCAGCCACACGGACCTTTGTGGAACCGGTTTGACACCTGTGGGTTAGGGTCAGGGTTAGGGTTTTCTGCTGATGGACAGATGTATCTGGGCTTATGCACAATTAAAGGAGGAGGAGAGGACAGGAGGAGGATAACACACACAAACAGCATACATACATACATACATGCAATAGTACATGTGTGATAATGATATCACAATAATAATAAAACGTCCTTCAACTGCCATAATTTGATTGGTGCAACACTATTTCTATTCTGCTTCCACTTCCTTGAGTGTGCATGCCTTATTTCCAAAACACTTTAAAACTCTGCCTCAGACCATCTTACAAACATAAAAAATATAGATATGCATAATGTACAAGCCTCTACTACCTCACAAACGTCAGTTTCTAAATGTCAGTTTCATGCTCTGTAAAATGAGCTGCTGCGGCCAAAGCTCAGGTCTTAAATTCAACTTGGAAAATCTTTTGAAACTGAATAAACTAGTTATTTATTGATCATTTTAATGTGTGTGTTGTGGCACTGCTGCATTAATAATGAATTAATTTGTTAATATTTTTGTATTTTAATTTATAATGATAATTTGACATTGTCTTGTACATAAATTCATTCTTATTAGAATGTATTCCTTTTTCTTTAACTGTTCACCTGCCAACCACCAACCTGCCTACCAATCCATCAAAGAGCAAAGGAAGAAATGTTTATATTTGTTATATGTTTACATATGTGTGTGTGTGTGTCTGTGTGTGTTCAGCATCCTCTATCCTTACTCTGTTTGCAGGCTTGTGTGATGAATGTGTCTGTCCCTCTCTCCTTGTCCTCCTCCTCTACTCATCTGTCCATCAGCAGGAGGGTCCCCCCACATGAGCCTGGTCCTGATCAAGGTTTCTTCCTGTTAGAAGGAGGGTTTCCTGCCACTGTTGCTTGTTGGTGGTCAGGGTTAGGCTTTCTGTCATTGACCATCAGAAAAATGTGATCGTTTTAGAGCAGATGCTGACTATATAAATAAATTGAATTGAAGTTTCAATTTAATTTGATCATTATATCATCTGCATAAAAATGAAAGACTTCAAAGGGGGAAGCGTACACACAAGGTCTCGGCGGGTTGATGTTGCTCGCCTCTCTGGAGTGGGGGATGGTGCAGCTGCTGCTCCAGGCAGTGATGCAGCAGAATCTTCTGAATGTTTTCTGTGAATCACCTGTGGAAGAGTATCCTGCTGTCCATGATGAAGCAACAACCTGTCTTTTTCCTGCTGCTTTTCATAGAAATTCTTCTCTTCTTTATGTTGCTTCTTTGGTAGGATCAGATGGTACAGGTAATGGCAGCGATGAGGAAGGGTCTAAAATGAGTGCTGCAGGCTCAGAAAGTGATTTGGACAATGCTCCATCTGCAGATGATGGTATCGATGAAGAGGAAGTTAAAGACCTTGCTGCTGAGGACCACTTCACAGAGGATGAGGAGAAGAACAAGCCATCTCTGTCTTCAGACAATTCCAACAAAGACAACACCACTGTCATCCCATCCAAAAGTTGCCGCAAGAATAAGAAGACACCAGAAATGGAAACCCCACTAGGTTCCAGCTCTGAAGCTACATTAGTGTCTTGCAATATGAACACAGACGAGTCTCAGACTGAACCCAAAAAATGGAATTTCCGAAGGAATCGTCCTCTACTGGACTTTACCACCATGGAGGAACTAAATGAAATGGACGACTACGACAGCGAGGACGATAATGACTGGAGGCCTAATGCAGCAAAGAAGAAAAGCAAAGCAGCTGCTCAGAAAGGAGGGGGTGGGGAAGAGGAGGACGGGAGTGCCAGCGACTATGATGATGACGATAATGATGATGATGACGACGACGACGATGATGGCGACGATGATGAAGATGGGAAGGAAGATGGAGATGACGAAAACAACAGTGAGAGCAGTGACAGTGATAAAGAGGTGAAGAAGCTGAAGAAGCAGATGAAGAACACCAGTGCTTTTGATGAAGAGCTGACCAATGACAGCATGTCCCAGGGAAAAGGCAATGAGGTGAGCTCTTCAAACAAATATAAGCATTAAAATAATCTTCTGTTTAGCTCTCAGAACTCTTTTAGAGGTTTACTGCTCAAACAATTAGCTGTTTTATTTTTTAGATGTAATTTTCAGTTAAACATCTATCCAACCAAAAATCTCTTGGATAACAAAAAATTAATTACATAATAATACGTATCAAGTGCTGAATTGTAAAACTTCAATGTTTTTTGTCCTGTTCACAATAATTATTGCAGCAATTAGTAGCAATACCGATTTTAAGTTCCATCCTGTATATAAACAAGCAAAGGAGGTAAAAAAAAATGGAAGGCCTAAACTATTCTCATTCGAAATGATACAAACCACAGTTCTATAATACAGAGACTGGATAAATGTAGATATAAAAAGTGCAGTAGTGGGAGGGTTGTGTGAGTCCTGATGTGCAGCTGTGAGAGTGTCTGTGGTCTGACAGTTCAACATTCCTCTGGCCTGTGGAACAAAACTGTTCCTGGGTCTGGTGTTCCGGGCGGGCCCTGGTGCTGTGCTGTCCATGAGAAGGCAACAGCCGGATCAGTTAGAAGCAGATCAGCCGCTTGCCTACAGCTGAGGTGCACAGCTCCCTCATAGAGGCACCTGTGTTGTGCTGAGGTTCTGGGGAGCCTTGAGCTGCTGCTGCTGCTCAGACTCCTGCACCAGGCTGAGATGCAGCTGGTCAGAGTGCTCTGCTCTGATTTCATGTGTGATCAGGATGACCGTGATTATATTGTCAGCAAACTAGCTGATGGTGTTGGAGTTGTGTGTGGACATGTATGAACAGGGAGTAGAAGAGTCAACAGTTAGTGCGATTAGATTCGTGTTGTGCTCTGGTCAGATCTGTGATTGGGAGAAGCACTGAAGTGGATTTACTGGGGCTCTCTTTCTCAATTTTCCAGGATACTTTGCAGGACAGGTCTCAGACCTGGAGCACTCAGCACATTCTCATCTGCTGTGTCTGTCTTGGTGACAACAGTGAGGATGCAGATGAGATTATCCAGTGTGACAACTGTGGGGTAACTGTGCATGAAGGTAAGTTACTCACAATTTTCTCTCCTGTCATCACCCATCAGCTCATATTGCAATAGTCCAACTTTGACCAACGTGACAGAATACATTCTTTGATGTATTTTGCAAAATTTCTTTAAAGTTCTTTAACTATAAAGCACTAATGTGAAATACCATGCAAAGTTAATAACACTAGTAGAGCTTTCATTGAGGCATTTTTCTATCTTAATTTGGTATATTTCTTTAAAATATAGAGCTAAACTTAAAAAAGGTTCATAACGCAGCGTAAAATTAATTGGCAGACGTTTACTATGATTGGCAAAGTATTGATATTCAGACATGAATCACAACTCTGTTGATGTTCACATGGTGTTTTTCCAGTAAACAGTGTCTTCAGTGTACGGTACAGTCTCAGAGGTTTTCCATTGCACGTGAATACTGTCTTGATGTGGTCAGCAAAATCCATAGTTTTTACGATGTGCAAAATAATGTAATGTTTTTTTTAGTTTTGATTATGTTAAAAGGCAAATAAAGGCCACATGTTATTAACCATTACATCGGTTAATATAAAGTGAAATACAAGCCTTGGTTCTAAAACTTTTAAATAAGTAACCATGGATAATGTCAGAATAGCTCTTCACAAAAAATCTTGTACCTGTGATCAGTTTACATCCACCAACATCTAAATAATAGCAATAAAAATGTATGTAGATATCACAATTAATGCAGTTAAAACTTTCTTACAGTCCAAGATTCTCTAAAAAGTTTTCTTTTTTTGAAAGTTTATTTCTTAAAGAGAAAATAGAGATTGGTTCATATGACAATAAAAGCAGCTATGATGAGCAGAGCATAGACCAGGAAGTCAAAGATAGTGATACTTGGAACCACCCTTTACTGTGCCATAACAAAGGTTTAATACTCTGGCTGAATAGACAGATGTACTGACAAAATTCCTCATGCACATTCTGACCCTCATTTGCCCAGCTTCCACTTTTGTCCTTTGTGTCTCCAGTCAAACCACATTCTGGCCTCCAAGATAGGTTATATTGGAATATTATTAAAAAACATTTCATGTTAGTGGAAGTGGGAATGCTCAAACATATGTGAAAAGTAGGGGAAAGACAACTAAGTAAACATTTTAAATTTAACCTGTATTGATACAGATGAGTCAATCAAGGACACTTTTTTATCTTCACTAGCGACCTGTGTATGCTTTTTGATCTTGGAAACCCAGAGCACCTGGAGGAAAACACACACACACACACACACACACACACACACACACACACACACACACACACACACAGCAAAATAACTCAACGAAGGTCTGTTGTAGCTGGGGATTGAACCCATGACTTTGCTGTGAGGCAATAGTGCTAGACACTATGATAACATACCTGGAAAAAAAAATCAAAACTATTAGTTATTTCGTCAAGATCTTGCAAATCTATCTTTTTCTGCAATTTTCTGAATTTTTTTCTCTTTTGAAATTGTTAAAAAAATAATTCAGGACAAAATTAATTCTTTTAAAACATGGTGCTTTGGTATGTGCTCACTTTAGCACACATGAATTTGTACATAACAGTCATAACATGTTATTCTATTTTTGAGGTCACATATTATCTTTTTTTAAGGTTCTGTTAATGTCAAAAAAGGAAAAAGATACAGAACAACTCACTGCTTCTCTTTGTTCTTGTATTCATTCCACTGTTGGGACACCATGCCCTCACATGATAAGAAACTTGACATGAAAGATAGATTCACAAGACCCAGGTGAGAGATGAAACACTCTCCAGATTCTTACTTTTGGAATTCTCTCAGTTCCACAGTGTAGAGTCTGTGTTCTTCCCAGTCTTCTTTTTGATTTTCAAACCAATCATTCTGGTTGGGTTTGTACAAAATATCAATCCTCTCTTTGTTGTAGTTTACCTGCTTGTCTGAGTAACAGACTACTTCTTATTGTGACACCCCCCACCACTACCACACACATACACACCCCCTACATACACCTACACCTGCACACACACACACACAGAACTTTTGGTTGCATAATTGCAGTCAGCCCTATATATTACACAAGGCTGTACATATACCAGTGCTTTCGCGGAAATATAACTGTTTCCTGTTGGTTGTAGAACAATGTGAGGGTAATTTAATTACCGTAAATTCCAGACTATACAGCGCACCGGAATATTAGCCGCACCCATTACATTTAAATTAATTTTTAATTTTATACATACATAAGCCGCACCTGACAAAAAGCCGCATGCGTCTATGTTGTAACAAGAGATATGTACACAGATTTTTAAACACTTTTTATTAAATAAATGCTTTTTTTCAAACAGTGCCGTAACGTTGCCGATTAAAAGGCACCATCTTCACATTCCTTCTGCGTACTAAGACCGCTGAAGTCGTCTTCTTCGGTGTCAGAATGGAACAGCCTCAGAATTTCTTTGTCACACACTTTGTCAGTCTCACTGTCGTTGTCGCCCTCCACATCACTTTTGTCTCGAGGCGGATTTGCGCTTGTGTCGTCCTCTTAATCACGCAGCAGTCCAGCCTTTTGGAAACCTTTCAACTTAAAAGTTGCGTCGTTTGCATGTCTTCGTGGATTCTCCATGAAGCACAAAATAATTGATCTGAAAAATTTAGTGCATGGGAATTTGCTTGAACAGCTTCCTTGGTCCACTGTGACCTGTTTGGTAATTTAATTGGTCCGCTGTGACCAGGCAAAAAAAGTTATTGGCGGTATGAAACTCGCAGTAAAAATCCATATCTTAGCCGCGCCGTTTTATAAGCCGCAGGGTTCCAACCGCGGGAAAAAATAGCGGCTTATAGTCCAGAATTTACGGTAATAGGTCTTCAAAATAGTTTTGACTGCTTTGCCATGTTTTGCTAAAACAATTATTTGCAGTTTCAGAAAAAAGATTTCACAAACGGCACTCTACATTCCTGTGTGCAAAAGTACCTGAAGTGTAGTGTCTGAACTGAAATACTTATGGTGTATACATGACTTGAAGTAGAATCTACAAAATGAAGTAATTATAAATGTAAAATCAAACTGTATAAATAAATGTCTTCAGATATAGTTGAGGACTATGTTCTCTTGAAACATTGCTGTTCAAGAGAACAGTTGTTCTCTTCCAGAACAGCTGTCGTCAAAAACAAACACTTTGGAGAAACAAAAAAAGAGAAAAACCTCCAAAAGAGGTTGTGTTCTGCAAGTGTTAGGTTCAGTTTGTTGGCTATACCATTGTTTAGACACACAATTGCTGCCAGAAATGCATGTAATTTGATTGCATTATTGCACTCTAACAATGTGCAAATAAGAAATATCCTGTTCCTCATCTTCTTTTTTCTCTGGTAGCTGTGCAATATTCCAAATATGTAGTTTTTACCCCCAAATGTGATAAACTAACCTGGAGGGAAGGTGACGATCAAAGATCTCATATTTTCTCTCTTGCTGATAGGGTATCCTGTGTGCTACTACAATTTCCTCCTAAATGTCTTATTCTTGATGGCTATATTTAAAATTTTGTTATTTTTTGTGATATCTGCACATAATTCCCAGAAAGACAATGTGAACCATCAAAGTATTTGGTAAATTGTATTGCTGTTTCATGGTGAATACTCTGTCTTAGTATGATCTCTTCTGTATCTTCATAAGCATTTTATATTCTAACCATGAATTTGTACATACATGGCCAGTTAACCTCCGGAAGGTCCAGAAACACTGTTTTTATTTTATCTCAGTATATTTAGAAAGACCTGGCTCAGTTAACTCTGTATTTCCTCATTTTTCCTCTTGGCAAGCTTTTCAGTTCTGACAAGGATAATCCCATCAAGGATTATAAAGGTATCCTGTAGTCATCATTTTTTTGTCAGCTTAGCTCATATTAGCCTGCAACCCATGGCTTAACAGTCTGAACTTTGTATCTCAGTTTAAAAGGAACACCAAAGATTTTGGCCACAGTTCAGCCATAAGTCGATTAAACCAGTGTGGTGGTCCAATCAACAAAGATGAAGTATCCAACAGATTTACTGCTGTGTTGAAGTTTGGTTGTTGCAGGTCTGGGAATTGTCAGTCATTGAGTCATAGCCACCATTTCAAATGTATTATTAATAGAAATAATAATAGAATTGGTACCATCAGGAATCAATAAGCATCAACCTAATCTGTCTCAAAAGGATTATTAAATCTAAATATACAAATATTCTAAAAAGTATTTAATATAAAGCACTGAACATTGTAAACATCGGTGCACAAATTGAGTGTCAGCAGTTATTTCAACATGTGTAAGCATTATATGTTTTTTGGTGGCGTAGAAACCGACGTCTAACTTGGTATGAACACAATGATATCTACAATTCAAAAATACCTCTTATGCGTGCAAAACTCAGGGTTGGAACACTTGTCACATCTCAATTCTTCATAAAGTGATGAGCAAATGCTGTGCCTATATCCTCCATATCCTCCCGATAATTAATGACAATCAGCCCCACAGTGCTGAGGGAATGTACTAGACAGTTTGCAGAAGTTTTCCAGGAACTTGTTCAGGCAAACCTGTGGTCTGAGGTGAATGTGGATTGTGTCTCTAGGTACACTGGGTTCAGCATGAACAATGCCGTCACAGTTAAAGCAGTGTACTGCTACCCAAACAACACACCCTGGGTTACATGAAGGGCCTTCTCAATGGAAAAGTCCTGAGAGTGTTCCATCCAGCTGAGTGGCGTAGTCTTCATCCTGAGGCTTCACCTTCAGAGATTTCTCATGTTGTGGAAAATGTTATGCCTGATCCCAGCACCAAATACTAGATTTACAACAGCACCGAAGAACTACTGTCCAATAGTACTGACAACTCACAAATTGAAGGTCCTCAGGGTAGTCTTGTCACATCCAAGACCATTGGTGCGCCCACCACCCACTGCCGTTTTCCTATCAACCCCATGTCAGTGTAGATGGCTTCATCATTATTCTGCTGTAGGAGGCTTATCCTGCACTTTAAAGACCCAAGTCCATTGTCTCCTTCACTACTTTTGACTTTTCTACTGCCTTTAACACTGTTAAGTCCTCTGGGGAGCAATTTGTCTCAAAAATCTTATGTCCTAGAGTGATCAACCCAGCACTTAACTGAATTTAGAAAAAACAATTTCACAAGTAATGAGTGCCCAACAACAGTTATACTTTATGAATGAATGTTGAATATGCCATTGTTTGAACTAGCTGGGCTTTGTCCTAATTGTCCAATATTCTGGATGACATTCATGTTAAAATATTTCATGATAATTCACTTGGTAAAACATTTTCCCAAACTTGTAGACGACATAGAAGAAAAGGATTCTTCACTTTGGTATCTTTCTCTTTTGATTTCACTTCATATGTTTTTCATACAGAGCTGAAAAACAGCTCCATCTGGTCAGTGTTTGCTTTGTCAAAGCCGTCCAAGTCTCCAGAGCAGCACATAGTGACAGGCACGCATAAAATTGAGGGTGTGATTTGTGAGTATTACCGTTGCTCCAAAAGCCAGAAGGCTGCTCACTGAATTAGCAGTTAGTCTTATCTCTTTATTGAGGCACAGTACTGTTTGCTGCCCTCATTGGTAGTGAAGAGCACGTCTGCCTGGTGTAATAGCTGCCTTAGAAATCACATCAGCCAAGTAATTGTTTAGGCAACCTCAGAAAATTAAGAGGACAACATTAAAATTCTTTCAGTTGTCTTCTTTTGCTACTTTTTTCCATTGAATGTCCAGTTTGTTTTATTTTAATAGTTTAATGGCTTTGCAGCACAGTAAATGGAAAGTTTTTCTTTGACTGTATTCTTTTCAGTGATAGAAGTACGTCACCATTGTTGCGCACTTCAAGATTAATGAATCATTTCATCCATTTAAAGGAGGAGTCAGTATAATCACTCAGTGTAGATCCTCATTGATCCATTTTAGAGTAATCCATTAAAGTCTAGTGGAGAATCAACGTGACTTGGCCTCTCACGAGGGATGATCTTCCGGTTTCTTTTAATAGTCCAGTTGAGACTCTGTTAGACCTTAACGAACACACCAGTGGCTAGTTCAATTTTTGTTTTTTAATAAAAATCCTCTAGATAGACATTGGTAATGACAGCCTATTATGTGTACAAAAGACTTTTCCTTTGGGTTGCAAAATTGTACTGTATTTTAATACAGTATCTATTATGCATTTATAGATTTATGCACTTTATATAGCAACTTCCTACTCAAAACCATTTACAGTATCCTACATTTGCTTGTTTCCAGCAGTGGCATCCATGGTAGAAACTGTAGATTACAACTTGTTGATCGACTGAGAGAACCTATCACATACTAAAAACAGAAGCACTTTGAAGTTCACATTTTTGTTCAAGGACACATTGACACGTTAGACCAATTGACGTGGGGTTAACTCTCTGGGCCTGATGTCACTGGATAGACCAGCACAGGTTTATTTGGCCCGATGAATGTTTAGTTTTCATAATAGTTTTAATATAGGATTGTCCATGAGTAGTTTCTCAATTTTTGTACAAGTAAATGCTCTCTCAAGAGACTTTGATTGGGTTTGACACATCTTTAGTTTCATAGAGCCAATCTATCTACAACCTAGTACATAGGGAAGTTACTGTGAAAATGACCTTCAGTCGATTTGCACTAGCATACAAACGTCAAAATGTGCTGGGTTTCTGTAAAGTGCCTAGAGACTATTTTGATGGTAAGAGACACTATATAAATAAATGTTAAAATTTGTTTTCTGCTTCAGTGTGTTGTTGCCATTGAGTATAGTATATTACCACTTTGAAAATTGTGAGTATTTATTATTGAATTTGTAGAACAAAAAAAGGAAACCCTCGTCTTTGTTTTCAGGCTGCTATGGTGTGGATGGTGAGAGCGACTCAATCATGAGCTCCACCTCAGAAAACTCAACAGAGCCTTGGTTCTGTGATGCCTGTAAGAATGGAGTCACTCCCAGCTGTGAGCTGTGTCCCAACCAGGATGGTATCTTCAAAGAGACAGATGCTGGGAGGTGGGTTACTGTTGCACATTGACCCAGTAGTCAGTTGGCATTCACAAGAAGCAGTGAGTGGAGCGTGTTCAGGAACAAATAACGCGTTAGTTAATGACCTTAGCTGGTTGATATGCTGAGGGCAATACAAGTTAAATGGTACATATATTCTGTGTTGGGAGGAGAAGAAAGTTGGATTAAGGCAGACACAGAGGGGGAGAGAATGCACAGAGCAATGAGAGAAGGGGATGGAGGGAAGAGCAGAGATAGAGGAAGAGAAGGAGTGAGAGAAAAGAGTGTGTTATGTGAAGCGTGGAGACTTCAGCCACGTTATCGCTGATAGTGCTCCTCAGCTAGGCTGCACCCGAATTTACTACTTCACTAGAGCATGAAAAACACAGCAAATTAAACTGTGAAGCTGTTGCTTGCTTGAGATGGATATCTTTATATTGGACTTCAGATTCTCCTCCCTAAAGTCCACATTTGAAATTCTGTCATACCAAACTGTTGCTGGAGTCCAAGGCTACAGAAATCTATGAATCCATTTTTTTTTAAGTGGCTGATGCAACTCTCTGTTGCCCATTTGCAAATGTAAAGTTACTTAATGTCTGCAGTAAATGACCACATTAAATGGAAAAAATACAGCCATATATTTAATTTGAGGCCCCGAAATTGAGCTGAAATCACCTCATGTCAAATGTCTGTTTTAAATGTTCACTCAAATTTTCTTTTTTTTCCTTTTTTTGGCCATTTCTCAGATGGGTGCATGTGGTTTGTGCTCTTTATGTTCCTGGAGTAGCATTTGGAGACATTGATAAACTGCGACCGGTGACACTCACAGAAATGAATTATTCAAAATATGGGGCAAAGGCAAGTATCATTTATTTATTTGATTTATCTTGTCTGGCATGAATCTGCTGAAAAGAAAATACAAACAAATTCATACTTCATTCTACAGAAAATCAACTTTGCGATTTGGGAATCATGTGAAGTTTTAAATGTAATAGATGCAGCAGTAAATTGGTGTAATTAAAAAACTGCCATACCAATCTCTTGTCAAAAAGAGGAATTCATGTGAGTGTCACAGACACTCACAGAAAATAAGGTTTGAAAAGAAATGCTTCCAAATGGTCTCATTCCAAATCTCATGTTTACATTGTCTGTACTGCTTTCCTCCTGGGCTTTGTTGCATTTAGGAATGCAGTTTTTGCGAAGATGCCCGTTTTGCTCGGACTGGTGTGTGCATCAGCTGTGATGCTGGAATGTGTCGTTCCTATTTCCATGTAACGTGTGCACAAAGAGAAGGACTTTTGTCTGAGGCTGCAGCAGAGGAGGTCAGAACCCCCCCCCCCACACACGGACAGATTGCACAATGAAATTCTGTGTATATTTATACATGATATTGGTAATAGAAAAATAAAAATTACATTAATAGAAAAATACACGACAACAAGTAAAATGTATACAATACATAACAATGCAAAGTATTGAGAGAGTCTATTGCATAAAAACAAATAAAGAACAAATTATGGTGTTGAAGAGCAGAGTGAGCCAACATGTCTGCCTTGGGGGACGCTATGTATATGCTTATGTATTACTGTGATTGATTGATGCATGAGGGTCAAACTAACCTTTAAATGTCAGTGTAGTAAGAAGTGTTTGTTTCCTCAGGATATTGCTGATCCATTTTTTGCATACTGCAAACAGCATGCAGACCGCTTTGACAGGAAGTGGAAAAGGAAGAATTATCTTGCCTTACAGTCTTACTGTAAAGTTTCACTGCAAGAGCGAGAGAGACAGCTGCCTCCTGAAGCTCAGGTAAGATTCCACTTCCCATTCTCACCCCATGTAGTCTCCAAGTGTCAGCCTGAATTATTTGAGTTATAACCATAACTCTAACTCTTTCATGAGAGATTAATTCTCATCCCATGTTGTCAAAAATGACACAATTGCTTGGTTATTGGGGTGTTATTACTTTTATATATTTATACTTGATATACTTGTATATATTTATGATGTCTTCTTATTCATACATTATTACATTGTTAGCACCATGAGTCCACCATGAGCATGGACCCACCATGATGAGACAAACTACTAAGCAATCTCACAAATCTGTTCATTCAACAATCTCTCGCATAATCTGCCTTTTCTGTGCCTGTGAACCTGCCAATCAACAGACAACAAAGCTGACTTCTTTTGATAGCATACCCCCATTCCTTCTACTCAGAGCTGGCAAAAATCTTGATGTCATCCTAGCTTGGAGCTTGAAATGTCTACAGACTCTCTCACCAATACGTCACCATTACCTCTCTGCATCTCTGACCAGCTTTTCATTTCATTGTGAGGCTCACTGAGCAGCCCCTGCTCCCAAGCCCTCTTGTCGCAATATCAGCAGACTGTCTCCCACCCACTTCTTCCTTCTCTAGAAGTTCTCTTCTCTCCTAACTGCACTTTTTTTTTTACTCCTCTCACGTCTCACCTCGTCTCTCCTCTTTATATCCCTGTCCACTCCCTCTCCACAACTCTGCACTTAGTTGATAGTTGCACTGGTACCAAGCACTTTAGGACTGGAAGGTACTCCTTTATTCACATAGGCCTCAATTGCATGGTGGCTTGAGTGTGTCTCATTATAAGTTGCTTTAGACCAGGGGTGGGGAACCCCCGGCCTCTGGGCCGTATACGGCCCGCGAGACCATTTCTACCGGCCCGCAACGCAATAAGGTTTTATATTTTATATGTGCACTTATACAGTGGGACCTCTACTTACGAAGGTCTCTACATGCGGAATTTTCAGGTTACGATACGTCTCAATGGGAAAATATTTCGAAATATCTCGTTACGAAAGAAATTTCAGGATACGAAAGGCAAAAATACGCTACCGCTGCTACTCGCAGCTCGCGGAGTTTAGCGAACGTAAACCTGCTTGTAGCTGCTCTGCCATTGGCTGTCGCCTAGCAACTTCCTGTCATCCCATTGGCTAGGAGGGACATCAATATGTACAGGTGTGTGTATCCCAGCGTCGTCTTCGTTTAACTTTTATTCGCTATGGACCCCAGGAAAGTGAAAAAGAAGTGTGTGTGTGTGTGTCTGTTTTGGCAGGTCACTGTGTGGTGTGGCTCTTTGACTCTCACAGTTTAAAATTTTGGCTCTTCGTGTCTAACTTGTTCGCCACCCCTGCTATATAGTGTAATAACCCACAGATCCTGTACTGTTACTGTGTCAAGAGTTGATGTTCATGTTTGGTTTCATTTACC
This sequence comes from Lagocephalus sceleratus, assembly GCA_911728415.1. Classification (NCBI taxonomy): domain Eukaryota; kingdom Metazoa; phylum Chordata; class Actinopteri; order Tetraodontiformes; family Tetraodontidae; genus Lagocephalus; species Lagocephalus sceleratus. The sequence continues at coordinate 82,090 of CAJVRN010000229.1, read as the reverse complement.
TAATGTGCACTCCTGTAATTTATTTAACTTAGGTTAAAGATATGGAAGCAAGATGGAAAAATATTTCAGTTGACGTAATCATGGTTTCTGTTATCATCAAAGTGTCACATCAGTGACAATATAAACAACAGATTTAAGGTCATTTGGCTATTTTTGACATAGTAAGGTTTACTCTAACAAGAAAAGGACATCAATATACATCAATATTATCGTTATTAATATTGTATGTATTGCAAATGAAAAAAGACTGTTTTATGATTCCAATCATTCACATGTTTATCACATTTACAGGCCCGTATCACGACTCGCCTGCAGCAATACAGGACAAAAGCAGAGTTGTCCAGGAATACACGGCCTCAGGCATGGGTGCCACGGGAGAAACTGCCAAGACCTTTGACCTCCAGTGCCTCCGCCATCAGAAAACTGATGAGAAAGGCAGAATTGATGGGCATCAGTACTGATATTTTCCCTGTGGACACATCTGATGCCAATGCCAGCATTGACGGACGCAGGAAACATAAACAGCCTGCCCTCTCAGCTGAGTTTGTCAACTACTACCTGGGTGAGGAAAACCAGAACTTTTTTCTCTTTTAAAACTGAATTTTACTTTACTTGTCTCTTATTTAATTGTTTTGAGAGACTTATAACACAGGATGTTTTTACTGTATTTATTCTTGTTCTTATTATAAATGTAGAAATGCTATGTCTAACACCACATAAAGACATTATTTCCCCCCCAAAAGAAGATTACTAGATATGAGAGACACAGCAGCCTAGGACTGATCTGATATCAGCACACTCTTACATGCATTTTCCTTTATAGATTGTGATGGTGCTATTGATTTTTACCCCATTCATATTCAGAGCGGAACATGCGAATGATCCAGATCCAGGACAACATCTCTGAGCAGAAGAATCTGAAAGACAAGCTGGAGAGTGAACAAGAAAAGCTGCATGTGGAGTACAGCAAGGTAAAAATCCCACAGAAAAGTCAAACAGTCTGTTTGTATTTGCAGTAAAACAACAAAAAGTACAATACTAATTAAATGTTGAGCACAAGTTTCAACTTTAAGACCGGAAATGGATCTATTTCCCCGTGACCTTTAACATGAAATCTAGATGCTCTGATGTTCTTTTTGATGAAGAATCCACAAAGCTCCTGTCATGGCATCATACCACGACAGGACCACACTGCTTTCAATCAAGTTTCAATTTTTAAGTTCTTCAAAAGCAAATAACAAGCAAGCCTAACGATCAGATTTCAGGTTTCCTCCTTCGCACAATATGGCCTTCCAGCACTGGCTGCAGGCTGCTGACTGTCTTTTGAGGTGAAATACAGCCAGTTTTTTGACCGTTTCGCCTGTGTTCACACCAAAAGTGACTTTGGCGACCAGGTGCCCTGCCTCATTTTCATTGAGTACTGGTGTAGATGAGCGACTGGGGTGGCGGTGAGATGTAACCGAGGTAATGTCACGTGTAGCATCGGTACAGCATTGGGGCCGAGTGGGAGGAACTCAAAGTTCAATGGCACTGAAATCTGCAGTGCTTTTTGTTCAAAATACATCATTTTGCGTCATCACCAGTGCTGTTATGGTAGTGAGTATCTGTACCCATCCCTCAGCCAAATGTGTCTCAATGATCAAATGTAAGCACAACAACGTGTACGTGGATGCATTCTTGTGTCTCCTTGGCTTTCGTAGTTATGTGAATCTCTAGAGGAGCTACTGAATGTGAATGGAGAGCTCCGAAGTGAAGGCCAGGCCATTTGGACTCTGCTGGGCAGCATCCTGGGCCAGGTACGACTACCCTTACTTTACTCTGTAGCAATATCTGTAAATGTAACTGTAGAAAAATCAAGTATAAGTCACATATCTAAATGTTGAAATGATAGATACTGACCACCAGTAATCATTGAAATCTTTTTTAATCAACATCAGTCATGTCATCGCCTGAATATGCTCACCTATTTTTTCCTTGTCTGTCATGGTACCTTTACATTTGATTCATTCTTAAATGTCATTCATTCATTTACTCATTCATTAGTTATCCATCAGGCACGTAGTCCAGAAAAAAAACATAACATAAGTTATGATTCAAAAGTTCCCAGATCAAATGAATGTAGTAAACTACATTTTACACTCTCCTCACCACTGCACATCAGAGGGCAGAGCTCAACGGGGCTTCTGTTGGCTTTAGAGAGGTCAAACAGAATGATAGAAAAAAAAAAGGCTGAATGTAATCAGTAACCACTCATGCAATGATGCTTGTGTGGAGTCAGAGGTCACAAGCTATCTAAGCCCTTAACACTACCTATATCAGAGGAGTTAGGCCTTGTGTCTAATGGGTACTCTGGATTTGTGAGGTAGACATTCTGGGAATGCAGAATGAAAGATGACCATGTGGTTGGAGACTTGTCAGTCTGTAAACACCAAAAGCCAAGGTCCACAGAATCCACCTTTTGATCGATTCCCACTGATTTCAGAGAAACAGAAAACAGATTGCAGCCAGTGTATTTACCGTCCTGTTTCCACCCACCCATAGTATTTAGTAGATTTTTCTGTTTTTCCGGATTAGCCGTGGTTGTAGAGGAGCGAAACTGCCCCCAGTCTTTTTGGTCACCTTGTTTCTCAATCTTCAAGAAATCCTTACGGTGCTGCAGTCACTGAGACTGTACCAAGATTAGACCTCCCTCTGGGAAAGCTTTTCATTTTTAGGAAAAGACTTGTTCTTGACCAGATAAGTTTTCTAATTAACCCATATGGCTTAGAGAATAAAATGGAAGTCCATGGCTACTTTTTTTTTTTTTAATTTGAGAGAGACACAACAGGTTTCTTTTGGTTGTCCTCACAGCCCTGGACATTTAGGCTTTGGCCTTGGTTACTACGTGATCTAACTCTATGAGGAAGCTTTACTTAACTTTAGAGACTTAACTTTTTCACTTTTTGATAGGAGAGGTGAGCAGGCAACAGCTTGTTTTATGGGTGTATGTAAATGTAATGGTTAAAAAACCGACTGTGAGGTAGTAGAGACTTGTACCTGCAACAGGATGTATTTTGTATGTTTGTAGGGTGTTCTAAGGCTACGTTATGACGATTTGTGATGAGCGGGCTTATCTTCACTGGTAAAGTTAGGGTCGCTCAAGGCTTTGAGGAGGCGTGGCCAACGATGTAGGTCACAATTAGACATACATTTAAAACGGCTTGTGTGAAGGTCATTCACTGATGTTCAGCTTAGGAGAAATACTGAGACAGTAAATGTTGTCTGACTTAAATACCCCTGTTTTCTCTTTTCCAGAATTCTACCTTCTGGTAGAAACTTTGCAGGTCCCAAATGTATATTTTGCATGTGCCCTACACCTTTTTGGTCTAAATGTCCATTGTACACTTTTTTTTTCTTGTTTTTCTACCTGCTGGGTTGAGTCTAACTTGGGTTAAGTTGTGATTTCTATTGTACAACAAAATTAAGAGTGAAATAAACAAAACTACAAAATAAATTAAACTAAATTAAACATTCCAACAGACATTACAGGTAATATTATGGAAAAATTCACTCAACCAGGAAGGTGGCAGTCATGTTAATGCTCATGCACCTCACTGTCATAAAAGTATTTTTGGCACCTCTCTTTGACAGAAACTAAATACCCCACCTGTTCTGAAAGCATCGAAAGAGAGGAAACCAAGTAAAAAGGAGGGGGGGTCTCCAGGAAAGTCATCCAGTCTACCAGCAATTCTCTACAGGTAGCTATGCATTAATGAGATGGAGGCAAAGAAAAGAACAAATGTTTTTACAGAAGTGTCACTGGACTGTCACTGTTGTTGAAAGACCTTCGATCATGACTTTACTTGGCATAATTTTTATGACATTTTGAGTGGATGATTTGTAGCTGGTCGCATTCACAATGTGACTTGTTTTCCTGCAGCTGTGGCATCTGTAAGAAGAACCAGGACCAGCATCTACTGGTCTTGTGTGACACCTGCAAGCTCTATTATCACCTGGGCTGTCTGGAGCCACCACTAACGCGGATGCCCAAGAAGACCAAGAACAGCTACTGGTGAGAGCTGCTGGAGACCTGGGAGTGATGCCCACTTTTTTAACTTAATTAATTAGTAATAATCAAAGGAAAATTATTTCAAATGAAAATGTTGTAAAATGATGACAAAGGTCATATCATACAGAACACGCAGCTCATGAAAATAATTAACTTCTTCTTTCTAGTTAGTCATGTTTTATTATCCGTATTATGAGTATTATTATTTTTGGTATTCTGTATCCGTATTATGAGTATTATTATTTTTGGTATTCTGAAACTACTACTACTATTAATAGTAATAATAACACTAATATTAATGCTTTTTTTTTTTTTTACATTTTCCAAGCAAATCCCCTGATTTGTAATTAAACTAAATATCAGATATCACAGCATAGATCCAGATGAGAGTCTTGTAAGCATAAAACAATAGAGTCTTCTTTCCAGCTTTTCCTGTGGCCGGACAGAGTTTTTAATGAAAGTGAAAATCAAAGTTGAAGGAAGATACCCTTGTCTTACACAGACTTCATGATTTCTACCTATGGCTTCAAAATCATGACACCTGCTATATTTTCAGGCAATGCTCCGAATGTGACCAGGCAAGCAGTGACGATGCTGATATTGCCATGGAGACGCTACCTGATGGCACAAAGAGGTCCAGAAGGCAAATCAAGGGACCAATCAAGTTCATACCACAGGAGATGTCACCAGAGCCAAAGAAACCTCAAGTAAGGGGCCGGTGCGTTGTGACAAATTCAAAAATGAATGCCACGAGTGGAAGACAGCTGCTTCCTATAAGCAGTCAGATAGTTCTGAGAACACAAGATCAATACTGTATCAAAATGACCTTTTGATAATGATCACAGTAATAATAGAACAATAGTGTACTTGAGAGCCTTTTTCGCAAATAATCATAAAAAAAAGAAAAAGCTTAAAAGGGGACAGAATGAGGGAGCACATTAATGTGGGCAGGAGTTGCAGAGCATGAAAAAATGACAGTGGCTTTGAGCTGTTTGAACATTCGACGGTAAAAAGAGAAATAGTCTGCAGCTCCCTCTAGGTAGCACTTCAGAGAAAGTGCCTGCTTCTCTGCTCAACATGGAACATTGAAAGAATGTTTGACTCTTGTCTGCAGTCAGGTCAACAACATTGTGCACTTGTGAGGAACGGAAATGTACAAGTTGACGGTCTCATCAGAAAATGTGATTTAACTTGGTCACCTTTTTTTATTTTTATTTTTTTAACTAAAATCTGCAGCAGATCTCTTCCATGGAACCTTTAGACTGTCTAGCCTCTGATTAGCAGCTTATTTGTTTAGGTTGCCAGGTATTTGTGAAGGCCTTCTTTAACTAGTAGGGGTGGATCATGTTGGTACCTGGTAAATGGTAAATGGACTGCACTTATACCTCAGCCACCAGAGGAGGACTTCTGCCTTTTGCTTCTCTGCTGTTTCTCTGTAGCTGGGTTGCCAGGTTTGTGAGCCTTTCTTTGGCTGTTTGAATGCCTCAGGTATGAACAGTTGTTTTATTCCTTGTTTGAAAAAAATATATGTTGGCTTATTTTAAGTTTTATTTTAAGTAAGCTGCAGTTTCCGTCAATTGTTCACCATTGTTCAGTGACCATTTCACAGAGGCGTTCTATCCTTCAGTGGATCTTCACTTATCTGTGTCAAACACACTTGATCCTTTGATACAGATACTGTTATTCACCCCCCCTTAAGAATCACTCCAGATTGATATCTTACAGTGTGCTGCTGAGGGACTGGGGGATTTCTTTTATTTTCCTTCTCTGTCCCATCTGTCAATTTGTGACCTGGTGTCAATGCACTGAGACTTAAGGGACTTTTTCTTTTGGCTCTGTGAATTCTAAAAGAAGAACAACTTCCACTCATGCAACCTTTGAATGGCATAGATGGTGGAAATCTAAAAATGAACAAAGGAGTGTCTTCACCAATTCTTCACTTTCTCCACACTTTCTGTCCTGGAGTAGAAAGATCCCAGAGCTGGAACACTGCAGTGTCGGGGTTAACGTGTTTTTCTGTCTAGGTTTGAAAACCACGGTGCTACACACATGCCAGAAACCCTGCTGGAGCTCTCAGGGATTAAGCAGCTTTCTGATTTTCTCACAGCCATTGCCACTTGGGTGAGCCACTTCAGTGAGCGTTTATCTTATAATGCAAGGCATGCACTTGCAGATGCAAACAGACCCTACTTTGCATTTTTAATGGCTTTAACAGCCAACCAGCCACTGTCCCTCATTCAAAATCTTCTTTGAATTTATTAGGAATGGCTAATCATGTATATATACTGTGTTTCACAAAATAAACTGTTAAAATAGTCACAGGATTTTAGCAGATAAATGTATAATGATTATTCTGACAAAAAGTTATTTTCTTAACAGCCCTGGGGTGCAGGGCAAATAATAACCCCTTTGTTTTGGTTGCACTACTATGGTTGCATATGGGTTAGGGTTAGGGTATGGTGTTCCAATTTAAAAGCAGTTAATCTTAATTCATTTTTGAAAAGGTACATGACGGGGTCCACATGCATTCACATGCAATACTAATAAAAAAAAATAAGCAAACGCATGGCATGAAAGGTTTGTGTCAGAGCCTCAATAATGTATCTTATTTTTTCTAACATGCCAGTTACAACGACAGAAGAGTTGATTGTCTTTGAAAAGTCGTCACATGCCCCAGTTATTAGCATTACCAGGGTATTCTTCTATACCATGTTAACTTTTATACCTCTCTGTCAATGCAACATTAATCATACAGAAGTTAGGAGAATTAAGATCATACTGGTATTTACTACCATATTCTTGGTTCTGTTAATCTAATCTTATGTGAGACGATTTGTGCATGTTAAATATGCACTAATGTACTTAAAAGATAGATTTTTGCAGTGGACTTGTGCACTGCACTTGTACTGTCTTTTGAGCTGAGCACTCATCTGGTTTTCCCTCAGTGACCCGTTAAATGACTTTACCTCAACATACATCGACATCACTACACTACTACACTACACTACTACACTACGCTGAAATTTCTCTAAATACCTTTTTGATGAGCATTTGCAGATGATAAAGTAGGCCACATGCATGCCTAAACTTGGCAGCATTAGAGCTGTTAGCATTCTTGATGATAAGTGCTCCATCTGGTGACTGGTAGTGAGCCCAAGGCAACAGATGGAATTGTTTTAGCAATCTGTTTAAATATATTGATTATTCATTAAATTTTCCTGTCCGCAGCAACTTTGATCGTTGCACAGAAGCATTGAGAAGGTCGGTAGGTAAGGTAGCTCCTCAGTTATCCAGGCCATCGTAGTTCTTTAAGATCTAGTTGTGCTACAACTGGACTCTTGACGCTCATCCTAAAGACTTCTGACTAATTTGGTATGAGTTGAACAATTACGCTAGATTCAGAGAGCTTTATGTATAGCAATGTGGGAAGCAAATGATCAACCTAGATTTTCAAAACTATTTTGTCTTTGTTGGGATCAAAGAAGATGAGGGATATGTTGGTGGAAATGTAGAACAGGTGCAAGCTCTAACATATGGTTGTGTTGGTGCTGGCAAGTTCCCCTGTGGTGTATTGGCACGCTACCGATGGTGTAGCAGGGTGAATTCTGTAGTGTAAAGCAAGAGAATCTAGGAGCCAAAAGAGGCACTCCTCTAACAATTATTGTTGCTGGAGAGTCGACCAGAGTTTGGAGAGAGGAGCAGGGGCTGATGATGAGACTGGATTTGTGCAGTTTGCTGTTTTGTATGACAGCTGTGCTGTGATCACCAATCTTGTTGGGATGAAAAAATGACCTTGTTCTAGAATGGCAGATGTTTTACCTGTATTATTATGTACCTGGAGTAAGCTCAGCACAGCCGTCATCAGAACATTAGAATATATAATTCCCAGTGACTTCCTGGTCACTCATTTGGAAACAGTGGGAAGTAGGAAGCAGTGAGATGACAGACCCCTATGAAGCTCTGGTGCTTAAGGTTTGTCTGAGAAACACTGTTATTATCCCAAACTTTATATTTGTTAAAAAGGAGTGATGCCTTGATGTCTTTTGTGAGGGGCACGTGTCCAGTTGTATTGGTTTCTGAATTAAAAGATGAGGTGTCCATGACAGAGTTTATAGCATCTTCTGTGCTCCGACCCTGTCTGAATTCAAACTGGTGTGGATCAAATTTTTTGTTAACATCTGCTTTCAACATGGACACCACATGTGTCGTCTGAGCTATATGTCTAAATCTATCTGGTACCAGGCCAGCCTGGTCCTGCTCAAAGTTTCTTCCTGTTAGAAGGGAGTTTATCCAGTCTCTGTTGCTTGTTTAGGTGAAATATTTGCATGGTTTCTGTCAGATTTTATGGAGGCCTGCAGCAACATCATATGGGGTCATTGTGTTTCTGCTGCCGTTGCAAATGTGTCACTCCAGTTTAGCCGGTTCTCTTCTTTAGCCTTGGTCTCAGTTCTTCACTCCTTTCAAGATATTTTGTCTTTCTCTTCCCTGAAAAAACTTCCAAAATAATTCATCTTTTTGTGTTTTGCAGAGAACCAGAGGGCAGAAGAGGAAGAGAGTTCCCATCTGTGAAGACAGAGAAGATAAAAATGAGGTTTTTTCACCTATTTTATTGTGAATCTATTTAAACACTAAATTATAACTAACGCAGTGGACTTCTTATATTATTACCTCTGCTCAGGAGGTAATAATATAAACTGGCATCTGTCTGTCTGTCTGTCTGTCTGACTGTCTGACTTTTCTGACAATGGGTCAAGGAACAGATTCTTCTGGTGATGTTCTGGACTACAGTTTTGGTATTTTCCAAACACTACGCTTCCCTCATGTGTTGGTCCATTTTGCTCAGTTTGCACAAAACTGGTCACAGACATACAGCATCTGTTAAATTTTAAAATGTGACACAACCTCTGGACATCCTCTGTCTTTTCAGGAATTTCTAATGTGTTTCAATAGCATCATCTTGCGGGAGTGGTAGTAGTTCATACGTGGCTTTTTGATCTCGCTCTGCGGTGCAGCTCATCAGAAATGTGTCCACTGGGAGAGGGTTTGCGCTGTTTCTCTCACAATATGTGGGGAATGAGCAGAGGTCTCTGCTCTCCTGGTGCTTTTCTAGTTTACAATTGTTCTGTTTAACCTTTAAATGTTTAATTCAAACTTGGCTGCAACTATTTTACTACTTTTTTCAGAAAAGCACTAAATAAATCTTACAGCTTGTGAGTGTGAACGTGCTTTTATCAGTGCGGAGCTTCACATTTTCAACATCAGAAACTCCGACCTGTAGAACTGGCAGCGATTACAGATTAGATCAGTAATGAAGAGACCTCTGAATTAATCGCCAGCATTACAGACAAAGATTATTTCCTTTTTTAGACTGATGACAGCTGTTTTCATCCATAGGTAAATCAATCAGTCTCCCGTCATCACTTCGGGAGGAAGTTGTTCTATTTGCTTGTTTGCCATCATCAGCTCTCAGACAGTATTCTTGAATGTTGTAGTCTTTTAACTGTCTGAACACAGTCATAGCTGGTATGTAATATCTGTGTAAATGATGCTGCATTAAAATTGAAACAAAAATTCACAGAAGCATTTTAACCTCTTATTCATCAGTATGCAGATTTTACATTTTTTTTTAAATTTCATTTCTTACATCCTAATCATAACAGTGTCTGTATTCTTCTAATAACTCTGTTTCCATAGGAACCACTGCCACGGGAGCGTCGACAACGTCAGACTGCAATGCAGAAAAAACCCAAAAGTGACGATACGAGGACTGAGTGTGCAACCTGCAAAGGACCAGGCGACAATGAAAACCTTGTGAGGTTTGTGGGTGTCTTGCTCTGAAATGGATTTGGATTATTAAACATGCTTGTGTGTGCGTGTGTGTGTGTGTGTGTGCGCGCGCGCGCGTACGCTTCTCTCATGAGGCAGTCGTATCCTCCTGATGATTAAAGTTCACTCTTCATTAGGCCGTAGCCGCCTGTGCTCTGCAGAATGTCGCGGCTGCAGGTCGTTTCTTCACAGTCTCTCTATATTGACCTGCCACATACATCTGCACACTTCATTAAAATGGAATGAAAAGCACAATTTATTCATCTTCATTCCTAGAATTTCAGCTGTCAGCCTTCTAATAACCAGGATTCTTTATTGACATTAGAATTCTCTGTGGATATATAAAAAGTACATCTCTACAGTAAATGTTATTTTCTCATGTGATAAATTACACTTGCACTCTACATTTCATATCACATAAAAATATAAGAATTTAACTGAAATTATGAATTGATAAGATTTTATATTAGCTTTAAAGTAATTTACTGCATTTTAATAGATTTTTTTTTATCTAATGTGAACACAAACATTTGAGCAAAATTGAACTTTTCAAATTTGTGTATCCCGTTCCTCCTTTATAGCAGATTCTATTTAAATTATTTTGAGCCTATATTAAATATGTATTGATGACTAACAAAAACGTCTGTTATCTGTTTAAATTTCACCTTTTACATTTGGTAGTAGGTGTTGAACATCAGCAGTCTGACATTTGAGAAAGACAATTAAACACTTGATAACGTAAAATATTCAACATGTTCTTGTGTTATCAGCAATGAAGACAATGTTGTGAATTGTACTTTATCCAGAGCTGCTGCATTCTGCTGCTTTTAAAAATTCAATTTAGTAAATGTTCATGTAGTTAATTAACCACTAGTTAATTTAATTTGTAAATATATTAATCTATTTTAAGGAAAATGAGAAAAATAATGAGTTTATATTGTAGATACAAAATGCTGAAAATTAGACATGTGTCACAAGCACGCTCATAGCTTTTTTAAGTAAGATGATCAGTTTGTGATATTAGAGAGACGTGTAGTCAGATTTGAGTATCAGTAGACACCCCCTTTATTTTCCTGCCATCCACCCATTTTGAGTTTTCAGTTGAACTCGGTGGAGGATTTGTGAAACTAAAAGGCAGACATGTTTGTGTTGACGTTGCTGGAGTTGCTGGTCGAGGTGTGAGAGGTGTGCTGCCCTGACTCTTTCTATCTTTGCATTGCACAGGTTGTGAGAGCCGGGGCAGCCATCTCAGCTCACCGTTAAGTCACGGGATGACAGATGACCATTGCCTTAGAGACAGAGAGAGGATAATTGAGGTGTTTCAAGACTGGCAAGTCAGGATGAAGAACAAGACCACAGCCCACACCCACTGCTGATCTGAACTGGACCCTCAACTGTCCAACAAAAACTAAAAAAATGAGTAAAACCGTTAAAAATTAAAATTTAATTTCAATTGAATTGAATGGTTTTTAGTGTTGTTGTTGTTTGAAAGTAATCTGACTGAATCTTTCTGTGACTAGTAACTGTAAATGTTTTGCATTTCATGCTATCTACATAAAAACCCCGATTTATAGATTTATCTTTTCATTTTGGCATCATCTTAGATGGCGCTCCTCACATGTTTGTTTAAATGTGGTAATTCTCCCTCATAAATGGGGATTGAAATGAAAATGAAGCGATTTGAGACTTTGGTTTACGTTACTCATGACTGACATGGATTTTTCAAACTTTCTGCCCTGATTTGCTCTCTGGAAAAATCCTCTCTACGCCTCTAACGTGTGAAATAACTCATTTATTAATTCTAGTCATAAAACTCGTTCAACTTTTCGTGAGTCCATTGTAATCCGTTCAGGATCATATGAAGTCGCCTGCCACTCAGTCGCCTCGAACATTTTTAACAAACTCATTGTTCTTTTCCTTATAAATGTAAATAATGACAAAACAAGGAACGTTCACACATCACCACAAAACATCTATAATAGAGGCAATTTAGTAAGGTTAGCATTTCAAGTCCTTTCATAGTAGTCCTGATCTTTGGTATTTCCTCAGTTACTAAAGTCTTCCTCTGTGTCCATAGCTTGACAGTTAAATTGACAAGTTGTCAGTAAAAAAGAAGAAAAAAAGAGATGCTTTTCTCCATGTCCCTGGTGGCCTATTGTCAGTGCTGTCAGAATAACCGTTTTGTGCTGCTCTGTTAGGGCCAAGTGTCACATTCTGCTCTCATATGTTGCTCCTGTATGCATGCTGTGGGAGCAGGTCAGGTCCAGGCTACTGTGTATTAGGGTTAGACTTTGTAGATGCCAGGACAAAAGGACTTTACTGACTCTGTCACTGTCTGTTGCATGGCTACGTGTGCGTACAATTAAAAATGATGTCAATGCTGTGATTTGTAGAATTTGAGTGCTGGTAGCTGTGTAATGTGAGGACTTTTCATTATTTATTGAGGAGATGATCCAAATCTCATCCTGTGTTTACATAATATGATTATATATCAGAACATTTGTGTTTTCAACTGGTTATTACCATATTTAGTTTAGTTCATCAGATATTCATTTTGAGAAGACAGTCAATTTCAGATGAATTGTGTAATTTGTGTATTCAGTTTGAAGTAAGAATGGTGCTGTCGTGTTTGTAAAGTGTCTCAGCTTCTGGCCTGCCGCTCTCCAAAATGAAGCAGAGCTTTAATAAACTCTTGACTTTTTCACCTTATTGCTGCAGTGATAAATGAGTGTCACAGAGCTAATTAATTGTTCTAAAGGTGCTGCGGCGGCGGTCCGTTTGTGCGTGTAATGCTCTCTGTCATCTGTGATTTATCACCTGGGAAGTGGGTGCCTTGTTGGGGGAGGGGAGGCTTCAGAAAAAAAACAGTGCAGACGATGATTGGAGACAATTCACTAACATTTCAGCTTGTATGTATTTCCCCCCTTCATAAGAAAAGTCCATTTTTCAACATAATACTTTCTTGATTCCTGTTAACTCATGTCTTGCTCTGCCTTAAATTTCTTTTGAAGTGAATATTTTTTTTTATTGTTATAGAAAATGTAAAAATAACCTTCTGGCCATCTCAGTAGGTACTGGTAAAAATGCTACTCACATTTGTGAAATATCCCTGAAGGATAGTGATGCCATCAGAGGGTCCTGCTCACAGGCCCATGGTGGAGATGCAGAGTATTTGAAGCAGGAAATGTTTACTCTTTGCTTTTTTATTTGTTCAACATATGGACATACGTCTCCTTCACAGATATTTCTTGATTCTCAGGAACATCTTAACATACTGTGTCATAAGAACTCGTAAGAATCAGAACCCTGGAAACTTTGGGATGAAAATGAACCACGTAGTTGCCATGACTGTTGAGAAGTTGCAGACTTGGCAGCAAAACTTTTGTAAAGAAATGTTTCCTTATTTAAAGAACAAAATATGATATAAATAGACATTTCGACTTTTGTTGCGGTCCCATCTTTGCAAAATGAAGGCAACTCCCAGCGGTGAACTTTAGCTGGCCTAATCCCTCACGCCTGAACCCAGGGGACCAAACAGCTTCCAGCAAACCAGATAACATCCAGATCTGGATCCATGTTCTGAAATATGACACATGGGTGAGGAGGCTTGAGAAGAAGGTGGTGCTTGGGGATAAAGAGAGAAAACCAGTACCCTCTTCAATGATGAGTGTGTTTCCCATTACTGGTCTGACACTGCATTTGGTGGGATGATTTAATGGCAGCATTTTTGTTTTTGCTGAACCCACCCTTTTCCTCCATTAAAGAAGAAAACAAGTGTTGCAACTGGTTTTGTGTGGGGAGAGTGGTGAAGTGGCTAAATGTATTCCTCTGTAACTTCCAAGCCTACTGATTCAGTTACAACACTTCATAGCTGGCGTGCTTCGTTGATTAAAGAGCCCTTAAAGCCATATTTTAATCTTGTTATGTGTCCATTCAGTGTTGTACCTCAATATAGTTTCTAACCCCTATTATCTATTGTTTTCCTATCAGTTTTCTCGCCCCTATTTTCTATTCTTCTTTATGTTCACTATGTGATACAATACAGTTGTTTTTAGTAACTATGAAATTTACTTAACAGAGTATCACAAAAGAAGTCTTGATTTTCTGGCTCGGTCAGATATTAGAGTTGCAACGGAGGACGGCTTGTGGAAGCACATCTCTGCTGTTGTGTCTGTGACACTGGGGCCCCCTACTGGAAAGGATGAGAACTTTCAAAGGCATACACAAGACAATAAGAGCTGTGGTGATCTATTAATGCTTTGCCTCTTTTCTAGTTGTGAATGAGGTGTAGAGATGAGCCAATAAAGGCAGATGCTCACTTGGCTGTTCGTAGGGGTTATTTCAACAGTACACTCATGGCCTCCCCTTCTTGAAAAACACTTCTTCTTTGTAGATGTAGCGGGCCAATAGTAAATCAAAAAAGTAGTAGTTTGGGCATTAGTCCAATAATCCATTCTTTCTTATAGAAAGAAAGAACTGATGTACTTTGTCATGGATGAGACTCAATGGCTGAGTGCTTTGTGTCATATTGATTTCTGTCTCGTGGCCACTCCCAAGATAATTGCATTGCCCACTTGATGAATTCAGTGCCTTGTTTCAGTCACTTGAGCTCAGACATCAGTGCTGCTGTGGAGAAAAGTTTTCTGGGGACAAACCTACTGTCAATACAATAGACTGTGGATACAAAGAAGAGTGCAGGCAGCAAACATCAATAACCATACAGGTTTAACCTTTCACTGTTGAGGTTACTTAGTTTAGCACTTTCTTTTGTCATTGTTGTTACATTGTTGTTAAGGAAAAGAGAATATGGCTATTCAAGCCTTTTGATAGATGGCCCATCCAGAGCTCACCAATTAAATCACAATTGTCTAGCCCAAAATAAGTAATCAGCTGTCATATTAAACCAATATTGGAATATTAACACCTCTGATTGAATTCCCTTAATAAGTTTTAGCTCTTGTTAGCTTCCCTCCCTAGACAAGTCCCAGTAAGAACTAGTTACCACTGCATTATACCGTAGCTAATGTTGTCAAGACTTTTGACCATATTGTTGTACTCTGAAACACATGTCAGTTTTGTTACTGTTTATTTGTTTTGCATTGACTTTATATTTTCTGTCTACTGATTCCTCAAAGCACTTTAAATGTCAATACTCAGACAGAGACTTGATTCTGTCCACTTATCTTGCTGAGCATTAATTTTGGTATAAATCTAAAGGCTTGAAATTATGAGGTGAGAATAGATTTCATATTGTATTTGTTTTATTTGCTTATTTTTCATGAAGTAATTTGATAGTGATTTTTGAAAATTTTGGATCAGATTAGTTGAAGGCTGCTTAGAAGTGTGCGCCATCCGTCCCACGTGACAAGGACAGGTTCCAGAGGGACACCAATTGGGAGGGGCAGAACTGAGAACTTTGAGCAGAGATTAAATAGTAGATGAAAGTGAACAAAATCACCAACCAAGATCAACATGTATAGTGGACAAAAGCAATCAATCACATCCCCTCTACTGCCTCACATCCAATAAGATTACATCAATCAATAACCTCTCTTATGAGTGATTGGATTTTGTCTCCTTCCAGAGTAGGGTTGTGGGGTGCTGCTCAATTTTCCCAATGATTAAAGCAGGGTCAAATTACTTTGATAAGATCAAGGACCTTGCTGGCTGGATGTGTAAGGGCAGAATTTAGAGCAAATAGGCTAGTCCTCAGATTCAGAGAGCAAATAGCCAAAGGCTGGCTGCATTACTTAGATTGGTCAGTCAAGGCTTAACTTCTCCATCCAAATAATCAAATGGCTAAAGTGCTCATTTCAAAGAAACAGTGTCTACACATGTATTTGTCCATATTAAAAAAAATAATGGTGGAACTTCCTCGTCTTGCAATCAGTGGGTTTTTTAACCAGCTTGTTATCATATCAAAGGCAGGTCATTGGTGTTGAAGTCTCAGTCTTACAATTCATGTACAGTTTGGGATCAGCTTTGACTGTTGTTTTTAAGAGCTGAACCAGGAGGTAAAGGTCTGAATTTATTTATTTATCATGAATATGATATTAATGATGCTATAACATTACTTTCTGTAGTTGACCCATCTATCCAACACTCATCAGAGTTGAGAGTCAAAATACTCAAATCTCACATGAGGGTTCAGGTATGACGGTTTAGGTAAAGTAATGAAGGAAATATACACATAGTTTTTCATTACTGCTTAACTAAATTCAAGCTAATTGCCATCCATCCATCTTGATACATAGGACAAACAACCACCTGCCTATTGTTTGGACTGTGGGAGGAAGCTGAAGTACTTAGAGAGAACCCACAAACATATAAACTTCACACAGAAAAGGCACTGGCTCCAGGTGCCTTGCCATCCCTTTCCAGTTTGTGTGAAATAAAAATGTATGTTTGGTAATAGAGCACGTTTTAGACATGCCAGAGGTCACACTCTCATTGTATTTACAACAGTTTTCTGTTCAAGCTCTTCTTTTTAAGATCCACTGAAAGGTCCTGTGTATGCTCTGTTGTACTGCAATGCTGCTTGTTTTGTAAGTGAATGACTTTGGTGATAATCAGTATTAATTAAAGGACTGTTCTTCATATTGGATGACTTTTACTTCTTACTTTTCACTCATCATGTCAGTGTTTGCAGTTAAAAAGGTATGAAACTGTTCATCAGTTATTGCAATTAAAGAGAAAAAAAAGATTTTACTATGGTTAGGGATAGAAGCTGTTTATAAAGCGTGTGTGTTCTGATGGACCTGTAGAGTTTGGTGGAGGGTAACAGTTCTAACATGATGACCAGGGTGAAATGAGTCCTTTAGGATATTGTGTCTGGATATAGTGTGGATATAGTGAGTGACCTATGATCTGTGTAGTTTTTATGACTCTTTGGCTCCCAGTTGAGCAGCAGAGCAATGACCTCAGGAGCTTTTGTGACCTGTTAATCTTCCTGAGTGGTTTCAGGAAGTTCAGTTGCTGTTGGGCCTTTCTCTACAGATCTGTTGTGTTAACTGTCCATCTAAGGTCCTCTGTAATATGCGTGTCCAGGGATTTGAAGCTGGACACCCTCCCCACCCTCTCCCCATTGATGGGAATGAGTTGGGTTGAACCATGTCTCTGTGATTGTCAACAGCAGGCCTGTATGTTTTTGCGTGGATATGGTCAATACCAGCTCGTCCATCTTGGTGAGCAGCGATCTTGCATTTGTGATGAAGAGACTCCGTAACAGGGGCTTGTGTGGGTCTCTGCCTAGCCTGGTTCCTGTCCCACCATTGTAGCCTCACTTCTGTTTCCTCTCTCTGCTGCCTCCTTTGCTTTCCACCTGGGATGTTAATCCACAGAGATGCTTGTCTGGTGAGCCCCAAACCGGCTGTAATTTCTGTGGTCTTTCTTGTTAAAAATGTCATTTCTGGGCAATGAATTGATGACAACTAGCTCCGGCTGACAGTATCTATTGTAGTGTCTACAGGGACCATTGATGTCTACATTCGTCTGTTACTGAGCTCTTCATGAAACTGCACTTTGTCTGGAACCTACCAAAGGAGAAAGTGCTGAATGTACCAAGTAATTTGGTCACTCACACCTTTGCCTGCAGCCAACAGTTCTTCATCATCATCATCATCAATCTTTATCATCATCAATCTTTATTTATACAGCGTCTTTTACAATCAAAAATTGTATCAAGGGGCTTTACAGAATCCCAGGGCCTAACCCCAGACAAGCAACAGTGGAGAGGAAAAACTCCCCTTTAACAGGAAGAAACCTTGAGCAGGACCAGGCTCATGTAGGGGGACCCTCCTGCTGATGCAGCCTTGGCCTATAGCAGCATAGCTAAGATGTGACCTAATGATTAGACAACCCCCTAAGCATGATCATTTGTCTGTCTATGATAGTAACTGAACTACAAGGTTAGTAACAATAAGCTTTATCAAAGAGGTAAGTCTTAAGTCTGGTCTTAAAAGTAGAGATGGAGTCAGCCTCCCGTACCTGGACAGGGAGCTGGTTCCATAGCAGGGGGGCCTGGTAGCTAAATGCTCACCCCCCCAATCTACTCCCAAAGACTCTGGGAACCACAAGTAGACCAGCGTTCTGAGAGCGGAGCGGTCTATTGGGCTGATAAGGTATCAGTAGCTCCTCCAGGTAGGATGGAGCTAGGCCTCTGAGGACCTTGTAGGTCAAGAGGAGGGTTTTAAAAGTGATTCTGAATTTAACGGGCAGCCAATGAAGAGACGCCAGTACAGGAGTTATGTGATCTCTTTTGTCAATGTTCTTCTGTTTGCTTTTAAGCCTGTTTAAAATGACAACAATTTATTTTATTTTGGGACTTTATTACTTAAACTTCTATTTGCACACACCACAAAACTCATACATACAACAAATTTTCCAGAGTCTGAAATTAATATTTGAACCAGGAAAGACTGGTCTGTTATTGCAGCACAAAACAAAATTACTTTTCTCTTATCATTTAAGAGGACAGCTGCCTTTCAAGAACACACACACACACACACACACACACACACACACACACACACACTATGCCATGCCATTAGAGTCAATTATGTCCTAATCAATGAAGAAGAATCACTTTCTCCAATGAAAATCTGATAATAGTTTAACAGCCTAGGAGGTCTTTTTTGTCTGAAACCAAAGGCAACAGAAATTCTTCTTAGACAGGGCTCAACCCAAATCTGCCTGTACGATACATTATATGATCAGACATGCAGATGGACCAAGAAATGTGAATGTGCACAAGAACATAAAAACAGAAATGTATGCATAAAAGAAAGAAAGGGACCACGAGTGCAAGCTGTCCATTACTGTGGGCAATGACTTTGCTTTATTACTACTAATTTATACTACTACTGTTGTTGCTGTTAATACCATTATTGTTATACCTATTACATCTGATACTATTACAGTTATAATGGGTAGAAGCATTTTTTTTGTAATATTAATAGCTGTAGTATATAGCTCGAGTTACACCTATATAGTGATTTTCTGGTATCAGATTAAGGATAATTCTTTTGAGACTTCTCTGGTTGTGTAATCAACAGTATAAAAACTACGTATCATGAAACACTGTATATAGTACAGTTATATAGTGATTTTCTGGTATCAGATTAAGGATAATTCTTTTGAGACTTCTCTGGTTGTGTAATCAACAGTATAAAAACTACGTATCATGAAACACTGTACAAATTAAATATAACATTTCCACAAAAACAAAACCGCCAAGCCTTTGAGAGTTGATACCTTTCAATAAAAGATGCAGTGAGAGTAGGACTAGTACATCTGAACATATCCTGCACCAAATGATATACTTCTAATGTGAATCTATTGTTGAATTGAACTTGAAGTGTATATGGAATGTAGTATGGATGCCTTTGCCTGTTTAGACGTACATGTGTGGTTTAGCAGATAAGAAAGCTGAAAGGAACCACTAATATGTCAACAGGAAAGTATGATATGACTAGCACAGTGAAACCAAACAGACAGAAACGAGCATGGTGGTGAGGTGAGACTCCGCAGTTCCTCTGCATCAACTGGTTAACGGTGAGCTGGGCCTTTTTGGCCACCACGGGACCATGGCACGTGATTGGATGAGAGAAAGCTTAACAGATGTTTCTCTCTTCTTTCCACACCTATTTTAGAGGAGTTGCAAAATGTTCAACAGGGAATTTTCTAGTCAGCAGTACTAAAAAGGTGTACTAAAACAACGGAAATGACAGCATTTAGTGATCATCCAGTGTGTGCTATAGAGGCTGTAGGTTTTAGGGGTATCTGGAGCAGTATTGATGGAAACCTCCTTATAACAATGGAGATCATTGTGGAAAGGTGTGTGGATCTGATGCTTCCTGGTTTTATCTTTTTGGTCATAGCTCCATCACAGGGTGTTTGCAGAGCCCCGAGGGACTCCCTCTTGTGATGCCCCAGGGTGTGGATTTGAATCAAGCCTCATAATCACATTACCCTAAGGAATTTTCAAAGCAAATTTAAAACTAGTTTTATATGTGAGTCAATTGACAAATCATAATCAAAGATTACAAGTTTCCTAGAGGCCAAAGAAATGCCTTCCAGAGTAATGATGTGGCTGATCCTAAGGGGCTTGGGACCAAATACAAACTTTGAAATCTTTAAGATTAGCTCTGTATAATGTTGTTTATAGATGAGTGCAGTGGTATGCACAGATAGAGTTGAGGTGGTGGTACCCTCTAAACCAAGAAATTAAACTTTTGAAAGTTTTTTTTTTTGTTTTTTTTGTATGTGGCTCATGTTGACTGTGGCCCATTGCCTAACCCTAACCCAAAATAAAGGGTCATGTGATTTTATTATTTTTAATGTAAGACAAACCTTTGTCTTTGTCTTGGTCAGCAGTGGCTTTCATCTTGGACTTTCCCACAGATGCCAAACAAAAGTTTGTAACGCTGGTGCTCATAGACTTCACCTCACAATCAGCATGATCATTCAGAAACCAGACCGGCTGGATCTCAACACCTCCCTCGACAAGAGGAGACTACAGCCAGTATAGGTTGGCAGCAACACCTCCAGTGTCACCATGCTGAGCATGAGGTCCCCTCCTCTTCAGTCTGCTGATCCGTGGCTGCACAACAACATGCAGCTCCACTCTGTTTGTCAAGCAACTGTGGCAACTGCTGTGAGTCTCTTCAGCAGCCAACACGGCCAGGTCCTTCACCAGCTGAGAAGAGCTGGAGTCCTGACCACCATCATGAGTTCCTCAGAGAGGAACAGCTTCCATCCACCCCCAGCTTCAGTCTGCCTCTATTAGGAAGGAGATTGCGGAGCCTGCAGGCCAGGACCAGCAGGCTGATGGACAGTTTTACCCACCAGGCTGTCAGAATGCTGAACTTATTCCCTGCTCTGCCCCACCCCTTCCTGCCCCCCCACACACACACACACACACACACACACACACACACACACACACACACACACACACACACACACACACACACACACACTACAGTCCTGTCCCCCTTGCTAGGAAAACAGTGCAGGCACACGTTCATTTCGCTATGTGGTGTATTTGTCATATTATAGTGTCATTTTATTTCATCTGCAGTTTTGCCCTGTTGATTTATACTTACTGCATATGAAATGTTTAATGTTGTGGTTTCAACTAATTTTAATACTAAGAACTAATAGACACTAAATGACATTTAGTGTCAATTAGGTGCATAAACATGTGTAGTTCTTAACCTAGCCTCATTGCTGTTTCTTATCAGGACTAATGTGTGCCATTCTTGTCTGCCTCAGATGTGACAAGTGTCTCCTTTGCTATCACTTCGGGTGTCTCGACCCCCCGCTGAAGAAGTCTCCCAAGCAAACAGGATATGGCTGGATCTGCCAGGAATGTGACACATCATCATCCAAGGTAAGTGGGGACTTACTTATCTACTGCAATTAAAGACACAGTAACAACAAATTATTAGTATATCTATTTAATTGACCTATACTTATTTAATATTTAAGGTAACAAAATGTTTAACTTAATTTAGACTAAAATGCATTACAAAACATTTAGACAGCTGAAATAACAGCATGTAAAAATGTAATAACACAGCACCCTGTGGGCCATTAGTGGTGCCTTGGAGCAATCTTTGCAAGGAAAAAAGAATCCATATTTTACCCTTTTTCTGTCACGAGCAGAAGCACATAGCATGTGGCTAATGTGATGTACCCAGATATTGTCATGCCATTCAAATTGTTTCCCAAATGGAGCACTTATAACTGAGAATAATACGATCATAAAAGGGAACTGCATGGCACCAATGAAAGGTTTGTTTTTGTAAATAATGTGCACAGAATTTCTGAAAAATTGAGAAACTCAACATTTAGCTAGGCATAAGCTTTAGGTGAGAACATTAAACAAGAACTTCAGAAGGTTTTAATTGTTGAAAGTTTTCTGTTTTATATCACTTCTGACTTGTATCGCTATTACGTTGGCCAGGTCTCTCTTGTAGAAGAGATTTTTAATTTGGACTTCTTGATTAAACAAATGTTAGATGAATGTTAGATGAATAAATAAAATAAAGGTAGAGTCCAGAGGTTTTTTTTTTTTATCAAAAATAAAATCTTGACTTATACAAATTAAATGCATCTTAACTGTCACCGATGGGCTTCCAGTCCTGTGTGGGCGTGTCTGTGACTGCAGAGCCCCTCCCCCTGTAGTTTGGTCTTTCTTTTGACGTTTCTGGGTGAAGAATGGGCGTGGCCTCACCAGCCAATGACAGTGCCAGTCATGTCATCTTTGGGCCTCAGACTCCCAGGCCTCTGGTAGAGGACCCGAGTCTGAAGGAAGGAGGCACCGCCCAGGAGGGCGAGGAAGAGATTTTTTTTTTTTTTAAATATACACATATATACATATATATATATAAACAAATTAATGAAAACACACACACACACACCCCTAGGTGTATGTATGTGCAGGCACTTAAAATATTCCAGGTCTATGTTTTGAAAGGTGGTTAGGATTGTGACATTTTTGTGAAAGTATGGTTTGCGGACCCTTTTAAAGTACAAGGTGCTCAGAGTGTGTATGTAATAGCATGTGTGGGGAGATAATTGACTCAACTAAGGGCATCTAAAAAGCACTCTGAGATGAGAGCTGCATTTAAAGAAAGTCTTATTATCTGCTCTTAAATGCCAAGCCACGCACATTTTTGCCTGTGGAAGGAGAATGTTTTTTAAATGCCAGCAGTGAGTGCTGAGTATTACTTGATCTCTCTCTCACTAACATTCAACCTCTTGTCCTCTGTCTACTACAAAGAACTGTAAAGGAAATTATTCGTCAAAACAGCTGCAGTGACTTTTCTATCTGTGAATTTTGTATGTAAGTTCTCTTTCCTTTAATAGAGAGACAATTCATCGATTTAAGCATCCCTTTATCAACATTGAATAAAGCGGTAGAGTTGCCAATACCCTTTGTACACAAACAACCCCAAAATATAATGTTCCACTTTCATGCTTGACTGTGGGAATGGTGTACTTTGGGTCCGATGCTCATTTTGGCATCCTCCAAACACAGTGGCGTCAGGTTGATGCCACATAGGTCAGCTATGGTTTCATCACATCACAATCCTTTCTCCCAAGCCCTTGCTGAGTCATGTATCTATTCCCTGGCAAAAATTATGTTGCCTGTACATGTGCCTGCTTGAGTAAGGGGACCTTACCAAGGGGATGCAGTGCTTTTCTTTTTTCAAACTTCTTTTACCAAACTTCTGCTGTGTAGTTTTAGGCTGCTGCCTTCCTTTTTCATGATCATCCTCCCTCCACGAGGCAACATCCTGCATGGATAATGGACCTAGGGCAACTGATGATCATTTTCTGTGTCTTCCACTTTCAAACCTTGACACCACTAGTTTGATGATCTGGTAACCCCATTCCAGCTTAGTGCAGGTCCCCAATCTTTTGATGTTTTCTCAAATGTATCTTTAGTGAACTTCATCATCATTGTACTCTGCAGCAGGGATAGGCAATTAAGTTTATTAAGGGGCAACACGGCAACTTTGGCAGTTGACAGTCAAGGACCAGATCAATGGGCCTATGGTTCTGTATGTATGTATGTATGAAAATGTGCAAAACCAGCCTCACATTACCTTTATACATAACATCACAGAGAATGTTGGCTTTGTCTCAGCTCTTTTTTGTATTGTCAGTGAGATAAATCTAGCTTGATTTGAGCTTGATCAGATGCAATGAAGTCAGGTTGAACATCTGAAGTGGATGTTTGAAGTTTCTCTCTGTCTGTCTGTCTGTCTGTCTGTCTGTCTGTCCATTCACCCATCTGTCCAACCGTCCCTCATCCACCTATCTAGAAACAAAACCCCAAACACTTCTGTCTGGGGCTCATTTTTTAAGAGTCCTAATTCAGATATCTCTGAATTATGGGTAGAAAATGGTGTCTTGGGTTCATTACAGTTGCTTTGTTTTTCTAGGTCTGCCCATTTTAGATAAACTTTCCTTTGATGAATGCCACATCCTTTCAGCTGCCACCGTAGGCCCTTGTTGAATTGATTTCAGTTTAGAGTGATGCTCGTGCAATGATGAACATGTCGTATTTTATTGAGGCCTGTTTTCTTGCTAGGGGATGCCTGTTCAAGGCTGTATTTATGCCCTTGTATCCCATACTCCACAGAGAATCAAAAGGTTTTAAATACTTTAGCTCTTTAAGTTGCTCAGTCACAGAGAATTTGTTCAACTATGAACTTGTGTGGGATGTACTACTTTAGCTGCAGTCATGACTGTTGTCATCAAAGGATTGCATCTTTTGAAAATGTAGTGCAGACATTGTAGATTTCCATTGCTTTCTCTGGAGCCAGAGGCCTCCACCTACATGTTTTATATATATGTGTATATATATATGTGTGTGTGTATGTATGTATATATATATATATATATATATGTATATATATATATATATATATATGTGGGTGTGTGTGGGTGTGTGTAGGTGTGGGTGTGTGTATTGAAGATGGTTGTGATCTGTAAACCCTGTTAATTTAGGTTTTTCTCAATCTTATGAGGTTATTAAAGGATTGAAACCTTGTCAATGGCTTGTTGTCTTTGGGTATGGCCAGATTTATCTATTCATTGTGAGTTAAAGGCATGAAGCAGTAGAAAAATAAGGAATGCTAGCTAAAGCAGCCAACAGGGAGAACAGGGCACACTCAAGTGTGTTGCCAGGAAGAATGACAGAGACCAAAAGAAAATCAATGGTTAGAAGTCACCTCAATCACTTTAACTAGGTGCTATAGATGCCCACGTCCCTCTTAGGAACCAATTTGTGGAGTAAACAGGGGTGTGTTATTGCCCTGTGGAACCCCTGGGGCCCAGCGGTCCATTTCTCTGGCTCGTTCTAACTTTTTTAGTGGACAGCAGACACAAGGTCACATTTTGGACCCCCTCTCTATTTTATTTCAATTCACAAAAGTGAAGTGCACAATAAGGAAAGGCAAGTCCATTCTTAATTAAGGAAATGTGTGTTGTATGCTTGGCTTTTTCAAGGAAAGGGACACAGCAATAGGGCATAATAGATTTTTGAACATTTGCAAAGTGACATGCATTTAAAGATATATTTCATCCAGTAATTAACATTTCACCCTTGTATTTTTCAGCAGTGTTGTTTTTGTAAACAAATGTTTGTTATAATGTTAAAACAAATAGAAATCAAGATTTAAAGCATCTGAAATTGATTTAACTAGTTAAAAAGTAAAGGAAAACACTGTTTATTTTAATGGTACAATAACTGCAATAACTGAACTTTAACTTTTTTAATATAGTGTCTTTTATCATCAAGATTGTCTCTAAGTGCTATAAATAAACCCAGAGTCCAAGCAACAGTGGCACGTAAATGCTCCCTTTTAAGAGAAAAACCCTTGAGTGTAGGGTCACCAATACAGGTAGATAGGTAGATTCAGAAAGAGAACCGCAAAACCTCCCAAGAAAAAAGAAGCCTAAGGCATCAAACGGGGATGTAATATATGAGAAGATGGAGAAGGAGAGAAGGTAGAGTGCTACTACTGGATGAAAACAGGGAATATATATGAGGACATGTAAGGACGCAGGAACGCTTATGAGGACAGTGGAAAAGATTAGGAGAGAAGGATGAGGGTGAGGAAAGTCCCCACAATGAGAAATTCTTCATTAGTGTTTTGTACATGAATTCACATGCTGTTCATTCTGATTCCTGTGCAGAACACATTTAATAATCATAAGTTTAATTTTGGATGGATGGAGTTTTGTGTGTGTGTGTATGTGTGTGTGTGTGTATGTGTGTGTGTCTGTGTGTGTGTGTCTGTGTGTGTGTGTGTGTGCGTGTGTGCGTGCACGTGGCTTCAGTGCTGCCCTTTAATAAAGCTTTGCTCAATTCCGATAAAAAAAACCCTGACATTTCATTATCATATATGTTTGTGCCAGAGGGTCTGCCAGGCTATGGAAGGGAAGCTGCAGCAAAAATACTCCCCTCCTACCTTCTTGTTTCTCCCCATCGGGAGTTGATGGCAATATCCCACAATGCCACAACCATCACCTCCTGCTGCTAAAGCACTCCATACTTGACGTTTGTTGTTCAGCATATGCAGTGTGACACAACATGCTGCAAATGCTAATTACACATGGACATTCATGTGGTGTCAGGTTAACAGAAATATTATACATAACTCTATAGTTAAGACAAGTATAAAGATATTTGGAATTGTCTTCTACATTAACCAGGTAGAAAATAAGCTGAAACTGCACCCTTATTCAAATTGAGGTGTCCTGTCAAATGCACATTATGCTGTTAAGTTCACTCGTCATTGGGTCAAAATGATTGGGACAGGCTAAAATAATCATCAATCCCTAATTTTTTGACTTGTTAATGAAAATCTTGTGCAATCGAAAAAGTCTAAAGTCCATGAAGATGTTGGAGTTGAGCTCAGCTGACTGACTTGACGTGATTTAAAAACTTGGTTGTTAGGGTCTGTTTCTGCTCCTCATCCATCCATCCTCTATTATTTGTGTAAATATGAGTTAGGACAATTTGTCTACTTCTGGCAGCAGTAACATCTTTAGTAAATGTCAAAGGCTGGTTACATCAACATCATAATTTCCTTTTCTTCTCCACATCTTCTGTTTTGTTTTTTAAGTGTTTTTACACAAAATCTTATCTGAACATCCTCGTTAGGAAACCTTGGAACAGGATTTGAATTATTAAATTTTATTTAAAGTCACAACACAGAGCAGCAGACAAAATATTACTTACTTCCTTGTATTGCCACCACAATATGCTGTGGTTACATTTTATGTGTAAAGAGTACAAAGTGTGCATTTATACATTCCACTTTTCCATTGTTTCTGTGAGGTCACTGTGCGATCTTAACTACAAACATAGATACATGTGAATCCAGGCTGAAGTTTAGAACCCAGAGGAGGTTCAACTGGCCATCAGACATCAGGATAGAACTGCATCTGTATCTTCTTGGGTGATAATGGTACTGTAGGGTGCAAAAGCAAACCAAAAAAATGATGGCTATAAAAAAACTTACTTACATACTGCTGTCACTGCTTTCTCTGGCAACACAGCAATAAATCATTAGACGGCATGCAATTGGAAGATATGTTTCTGTTTTTATGGGATAGTTAGCATTTGCAGGCTTCACCTAACTCCTTGTTTACCATTTAAGAGCTGACTGACCAGCTGAAGACAGATACCACCACATGTAATTGGAAAATTGGCAGACTTGCTGGGAAGCTTTGGCGGATGGTATGAATTGTGGAATTCTAGAGGCCTCAGCCCACAGCTGGATTTATATTGGCCTTGTGGAATATGACCATGAATTATCCAGATTTAAGGAGAAAACAATATACTTTGTCCAAGAGAGGCTGCAAATTGAGACTTCTCATGTTACATTTAATATAGCACATTATCAATTGATGCAGTACAGCACACGATCAAGACAGAGAGACTCATTAGGGGACTCTAATTGTTATACCATTTTTTAAAATTATTTCCTTTTTTACTTTTTTTTTTCCTTATTTCTTGTAAAAAAAAGTCATTGTTAAAAATGTTTAATAATTTTTTTAGTAGGTGAATCATTTGAATATTACACTGAACAAATTTTTAAATCAACACTTTTTTTGCTCGCATTTTTCATGAGCTGAAAAAAATCTGACTTTTTCTCACGTACACAGAAGGCCTGTTTCTCTTCAATTTTGTTCACAATTGTGTCTAAATGTGTGTTAGTAAGCGTTTCTGTGCAGAGATAACTCCTCCCTCTCTCAGGTGAGGCTTCTCCAGACGCTGATCAGACAACAGATCTCTGCTCATGTGAGCCTCAGGCTGCCACAAGAAAAGAGCTACAGAAAACAAGTGCTCAGCAACACAAATTTGTGAGCAATATTTGAGAGAAATCAGCCTTTAGTGTACATACAATACATCT
Source organism: Lagocephalus sceleratus (assembly GCA_911728415.1). Taxonomy (NCBI): domain Eukaryota; kingdom Metazoa; phylum Chordata; class Actinopteri; order Tetraodontiformes; family Tetraodontidae; genus Lagocephalus; species Lagocephalus sceleratus. Next base: position 54,277 of record CAJVRN010000229.1, on the reverse strand, counting down.
GAGTTCAGCTCATGAGGAAGGGGAGCAGCAAGTGTTGCATTTACATTTTTGTTCAATATATTTTCCCCAGTTACACTGAGAGTTTATTTCATTATTAATTGGTTAGAGAAGGAAGGGAGAATTCACTGGCTGGAATCTGGTAGATTTTTGGTGAAGAAGGTGAGAGCCACCACTTTTTTCAATTGCCACCATCATTAGCAGCATCATCATCCTCATCAGCATCATTACTGTAAGCCCTTGAACACCTTCTCAAGTTTCTTGACACTCAGCAGCAGCAACAGTATCACAGCAGAAAATATACATAAATATTTGGCAAAATGTTCTATTTGTTTAAATCTATACTACATGGCTATAACATTTCCACTACTAACTAAATGGAAAACATTGATATATTAAAACCAGGATTTTTAACATTTTTCCTGACCTGGTTCAAGGGTCTAATGACACGGGATCACTTCTATGCAGATTGTTTTACTATTGACATGGATCAATTAAGAAGGGAATAGGGTCATAGAAGTATTAACTTCTTCTTACTCATGTACATGTATAGTACTTGCAAAAAGTTATGTGGAACTATTTGTTTCTTATTTATTTTCTCTCTCTTAAATTTATTTATCTCTCTTTATTTACACTACCATGTTCGAAATAAAATCTTTAGTCAATCAGAAAATTTCACGGCTCACATGAATGAGTTTTGTTGGAACAGTATATGTAACCTACTGACTGGCCTTTATGGTGTATAGACATGTTTGATGACCTCTGGCGGTTGGACAGTTATTTCTGTGAGAATCCTTTAATCATCGTGGCTACTCACTGCTGTCACTTCCACTTTTGTCACCATCACTTGTGTTGATCACCTCTTTAGTGTCTTCGGGTGAAGCCTCAACTGTCTCATTTTTATTTTTAAAGCTCATAGATGTACCTGATGATGCTTGTTTAAATACTGCATCTTAATACTGTCTTGTAGTATTTCTATCTGCATGTTTGCATTACTGTAGTTTTATGTAGAAAAAAACAGCCTAGAGGTCTGAAGCACTCACAAAAAATCCACACAGGCAGCTCAAGATAGCTAATGCAGATTTGTATGTTACTTTTTGCAGGAAGATGATGAGCATCTGGAGGAAGAGGATCCTATCAAAGAGGAAACCATGGAGGATGAAGGGGTTGTGAACATATGAACTGTTTTTTCAGCTCCACCTCTAGTCTTTGTCTCACATGTTATTTACTCTTGAAATGCTAAAATGTTTGGGATCAGTCATGTCTCACTTGTCAAGTTTGTACTTTTTTCTATAAAAAAAAAGACTTCTTCGGGCACATGACACAGCCACACACCACATTAATGCATGAGTATGACTGTTGACATTCTGAAAGAATCTATTTTCATATACTGATGACCATTAGACCTGTACATCCTGTTTACAATATGAATTCTGCAGCAACATCAGCAGTTTTTGCTCAACACTGACTGTATGTTTTATTTTTATATATCACAACCCCCCCCATTTCAACTTGTGCTTTCAAATGCCTTTTTTTTGTCACCGATCCTCATTAAATAGTACATAATAATCTCTATCCCAAATCGTTTCAAGTTTTTAAGATTGAACAAACAGTCATACAAACAGACGTACAAAACTAAAATAGTGGTGGAGAATGAGATCTTAAAAGACAAATTATGCAATTATTACTGAGACTATTAGAACACTTAACATATCTGAAATGATTGACCCTTTGTGTCCCAAAACATACAAATAACATACACATCCATTTTGTCAGTTCTGCAGCAGAATGTGAATGTATAGAGCTAAATAGGTCAGCATGCATATTCTTACAAACCATCAGGAGTCTTGTTTTTGTATCAGAAATCTTAAAAAAAAAATCTTGTGCATTATGACTGTTTTTTACGAATGAAATGGCAATATCCACTTCACCTTCCTGTCAATAGTAAAAAGTTATTTATTGGGTTTATTAAACCACATGAACCACCGAAGCACTATGTGGTGACAAAAAGTGCATAGATTTTGATCTCTTTTTCATAAGGATATCCATTCATCCATTTCTCTTTAGCTTCTGTTCAATCATAAAAAGGGTCACACAGCACTACAGCCTAGACCTAAATCTATTTGTGGGATTAGAAATTGATTGGTTGTGTAGTTGAGTGACTCTATAATGAGAAATGCAGTTGAACTCTGAGAAACAGCTTTGGTTGTTTCTGTTGTCATTTTTTGTGAAAAGTGATCTTTCCCTTAATTTCTATTTACAATATGTGTCTTCTTTTCATATTAGTACAGGTCAATTCAGTGCCAAAAAAAATCACCCTGTTTAAATTAGTAGTACTACATGATAAGACTTGTAGTCAGACAAAGGTATAAAGTCAGTACTGCATTCTGTATTTCCAAAAATTGTGGATCCCCAAGATACAGATTTCTAGAATCATAATTTTTCTGATATCAATTACTGTTAAACTTTACATGTCAATGTAGGGGGGAACTGAGACCTATTACATGGGTTAGTCGCTAGCAAAATCTTTCCTAATTTTCTTAGCTAATAACAAAAGATTGAAGCAGGAGGAATACATGAACTATAGGGTTATATAGGGCACATAATATCACCAAAAGGTATGCATAAGGATATACACAATATATACACCAATAAATTGTACTTGCAAGCAACTGTTTACTTTGAAAACCCAATTATTTTCTTTTACCCAAAGGTGTAGTAAGGTAAACAAAAAGTATCCAAGCAGTTCTGTGGTTGCATTCAATCCAGGCAAATATATTAATAATTGGATTTCTTTGTCCAAAGTTACTCAAGTAAACACTGGCAGAAAGCCTAACTCAAATAAGTCAGACTAAAATAAAAACTTTGTGGGAAGAGTTACATGTAATAGTTTGACTTATTTTAGTTTGATTAGACTACTCAATTGCATCTTGCTAGCATGTTTCAAATAATTCTCAACATTTTTGTTATCTTATTTTATAACAGTTTTGTTAAAAACAGATTACTCAGTATTATGGTTTTACACCCTCTGATGCCTAAACCTCTCCTTTCACTCTGAACACATAACTGTTTCCATGCCATCCTGTCCGTTTGTCTGTCTGAAACGCTGCGTGATTCCAAAGATCTTCAGTGCTTATGTTCTGACATTAAGGCATGGAGGGGTGTAATTTCAATTTGTTTCAAGGGAACTATTAATTTGCCCATTTCAGGACCATGCAGGAGGGAAGACCCGTCAGCATGCTCAACCGTGAAAGACATTATCTCCAGGCTTCAGATTTTTGGTGAAGAGACACATAAGAATGGATAATGGGAGGCACCAGTGCCTGCAGATATTTGAGTCTGGCTCCCTGCAGATAAGCTCCCAGCATGTCATCTGAGAGTGATGTCATTAAGTGTATGATAACAGCACTGGGCACATTAATGGCAGTGAGTGGACTGCTCTGCCACCCAGTGTCCCGTTAAGCCTCCATTTACATTCGGAGAATACTAAACAGCTCCTGATGCTGAATACACAGTTAACATAACAGTACTTAACTATAGAGGACATACTGGTGCTTCAATGTGCCTCCACAAACTTTTTTACGTTCTGACAGCTTTCAACACGCTTTGTCATGTATTTTGTGCCTTTCAAGTGTCAACATATCACAATTTTACCAAGTCTGCCCCTGCAGAATATCACAACACCTGTTAGGTGTGCCAAACATTGTAAAAGCTTACTAAAAATATTCTGGACAACTTGTCAACTGTGTCTGAAAGGAATTTTAAAATAAGTTGTACAAATTCAATGCCCTCATTTTCATTGTTAAATTAGGGTTTAGAAATAAAGATATATTAGTAATTATATGTTGGTAATACTTTTCTATATTTACAGATATAGGGTTATGAATTTGTTATCAGATTTGCCCCTCATGTCAACCCTTGTAATCCACCCTACTAATGTCTCTAAAATTAATTGGCATAGGTAGTTTCTTCAAGACTGTTGTATTATAATAAATAAAAGGCATAGTCAAGAAGCTAGCAATGTACTGGGTGATTAACAGAGACTGTCATCGTGGAATGACAGGGGCAATGAGCAACAACACCACTGAAGTAGTGAGTGTAATGGTTTAACATTAAGGCTACAGATGCTACTCATGTATTTAAAACTGCTCCTTACAGCTTGCTTTGCTCACCCTTTTTGAAGTCCTTAGTATATGCAAGGTGGCAGCAGTAGATATCTCCAGCCCTTTAGGGTTAAGTTAGAGCATCTTCCCAGAGACCCCCACGTCCTTCTGGATGCTGCGTTTTAAGTAGAAATCAGTCACATTACACAGGCCAGTGTTGGCAGTCACAACTGCTGCCAGGAAAACAGCAAATGTTAAATGTTCAGGTTTTTACAGCGATTGTGAGGAGACATAGTTTTGTTCCACACAGTATGGTTTTATTTCAGAGTGTTTATGTATGTTTTGTTTGTCCTTTGTAATCATTAAAATTAAAAGGAATTTAAAAGGAGTTCATGTTAATTTTTTAGGGTTAGGATTTTTGGTTAGTAAGGGACCTACAGGTTCTAACCACCTAACCGTAATTATACTGATGGTTGTGCTGAAGAGAGTGTTGATATCTCATCCTTTAATCTACTGTGGTCCACCTGCCGTCTTCCATAGTGCTCTTTTTTTCTGTTCCGTTTGCCACTTTTGTTGTTATGCTGTGTAGCATAATATTTATTGAAATGTTGTTTTCATGTATATATCATTTTAAAATAAATTAATGAAATGCTATGAAGTTGTATTCCTTAACAAAATCTGTCATTATTTTAAGTGGCAATATAATTAAACCAAATTAAAAAAAAAAAAGTAATAAAACAACGTTTCGATCTCAAAGGGTCGTAATCAGGTAAGTGTTCCTAAAACTTGGTCAAGTTAAGAATTCTGTATTTTATATTCGCTGTTTCAGCTATTTTTGATTTCGTTTTAAAAGTTATTTCATTCAACAGCAATCCACTGGTCAGTACTTGTTAGTTCTGTTCCTGTACCATGAAAATTAAATATTAGGAAAGCTAAGGAAGAAGAGCTCGTTGTGTTATTTAATATGTTGCGTGCCTCTGGTTCCGTAATGTTCTTGGCCTTTCGTTCAAAAGTGGGGAAGTGGCGCCGCCTGCTGCGAAAATTTTGCAATTACAGTTGGATTTATTTCATAAGGTTAGAAACACGTCTCACTGGTTGTGCACGGGCCATCCCTTATGTCAGGTCAGGATTGGCTTATTTTAAATTCAAGCCCCCTGGAACCTGTGTGCCCAACCTGAGGATCCAGCGTCGCTCAGCCAGGATTCGCTGGATGGTGGACCACCTGTGGTCATGTTCGATGACCGTTGCCTGAAGCGACGGCCATCCATGATCCACAAAATGGCTCACGAGTGGGGTGTGGGTCTCCTTTTTTCTGATTATGTTGTATCTATGTTGGGTGAACCGCATAAGAAGGGTGTTTTTGGTCTCCCCAACATATTGAATGCCACACACCCCACAAGTGATCAGATAAACACAATTCCTTGTGTGGGGGCTTCCTTGGGTTTCCCCTTTAAAAACAGGGTTAAGGTTGGGGTTCAGGGGGTCACACATGGACCGGTGCACTGGCCTAATAACTTGGACTTGCCACAGCCCCCATAGACTTGTCTGGGATAGGGGCACCAGCTATACCTCAATCTTGTGGGGAGTTGACGTACGAGTGCTCCCAGGGGCCTGGCCCCTGTTGTGGTTGGGCTTGTAGGGTCGAGGGTGTATCTTGGCTGCTGCCGTCATCCGATGGATGGATGGGGGTTTTTTTAAGGGAGGTAATTTAGTCCTCTGGGTGTGATGGTCCCTAGTCTTTCAATCCAGATCTTCTCAGCTCTCTTCCTCTGTCCTATAGTCCAGTGGTCATTGGACTCGAGGCCTGATATGATGAGGTGGTCTGGAGAGTGGTGTTGGAAGTGGGTGACGAGCGGTGTTGTGAGTTGCCCCTTCCTAATGTTGCGCATGTGCTGTTGAAACCTTATGTGTAGTGCATGTTTAGTTTCTCCTATGTAGTGTTTGTGGCAAGTGGTGCATGTAATGATATAAATTATGTTGCTGTGTGCTAGGGAGTATGTGCCTAGTGAAGGGAAGGAAAGCTTGGTGTGTGGGTTGATGAAGAATTTCCTGTTTCTATAGAATTGGTCCTCTGGTGTTGAGGGTGGTTTTCTGTGTGTTGTGAAGTTTGCTTTGACCAGGATGTTGCGTAGGTTTGGATTCTTCCTAAACGCTGAGATAACCTTATGGTTCTGGATGGTCGGGTGTGATGGTTGGGTCTTGTTGAAGTGGTCTTTGATTGTTGACAGGAGACCCAGTGTAGTGTGGGAGAAAGTGGAGACCAGTGGTAAACGGTTAGGGTTAGGGTGAGAGGAAGTTAATCCTGGCGTCATAAACGCCAAGATTGAAGGCACTGTCCATCATCCCTCTCATCCCGGGATCACCTCGCCCCCCCTCCGTGTCCGAGGGCTGGAATATGAAGTTAAAAGCAAAGTTAAGTTTAAGATATTAGTCCAGGGTTAGGATTAGAAGAGGTTAAGTAGAGCCCAGGTTAGGGTTAGAAAAGGCCAGGGTTAGAATTGGGTTAGGGTTAGGGTTAGAATTGGGTTAGGGTTAGAATTGGGTTAGGGTATATAGTGAGTTTACCACGATGGGGAATTCCCCAAACTCGAGGTTTCTGGAGAAGGGTAAGTGCTAGAGGTCTGAAATTTGGTACACAGGTAAGTCGGGCGATGGGATGAAGATTCTGTAAGTCTGGTCTGGATCGGACTTTTTGTTTGGGAGCTAGACCGGAAATGGACTTTATTTTGGCCATATCTTGGGCTAGGGTTAGAGAAGGTCGGTCAGGGTTAGGGGTAAAAAGATTTAATCTTGGCGTCGTAGGGTTAGGGTTAGGGTAGGGTTAGGGTTAGGTATATAGTGAGTTAGGGTTAGGGTTAGGTATATAGTGAGTTTACCACGGTTAGGGTTAGGGTTAGGGAGAGAAATAGGTCTCCAACTCCTCCTAGGAGGGGGTGGAAATGGCGCTGTCCATCCTCCTGGTGTCTCCCCGGAACTGGTCCCGCCGCTGGCTGGGCCTCTGACGGCGGTTGCCGTAGCGAACCACCGTCCAACGTCCGTCATCCATGGGTAAGTCTCTTTTAAATTGTTGTTTTAATTATTTATGTATTTATAGTTTTAAGAATGTATTTATCTATGTATTTATCAATGTATTTATTTAATTATTCATGATATTTATCAAAAATAATGAAATGAAAACTGGACCAAAAGTCCTTTTTAAAAAAACGAAATTGTCTTCTCCAAAATATATTTTTATTTCCCAAAGACAAAGTAAAATTACAATTTGCAATCAAATAAACAGAAAAAAATATAAACAATAAAGAAAAGGTGCCCCTCGCGACGTTTCGGCCCTTAAAGGGGCCTTCTTCAGGCTGGGCACAAAAAACTAGCTAGATGCTAACAAGCGCTACCATACGTCCAATGTGTATTGAGAGCAGGAGATGTTGTCCCTCTGAGTGCACAACGCAAAGTGAGCTCTCCAATAACCGGAGCTCTATTTATACTCCGCCTCTCTCTCTCTGGGGCGGGTACTTTCGGTTTTTTAGAACAAGCGTTCGTCTATCGCTTTTTTTTTAACATATTCGTTTTTTAACAAAATGAGGTATATAAACATGGATTTTAACTGTTTTTTAACCAAAAATCATATCTACAAATTGTTTTTTAATGTTTTTAATTATTTATTAATCTATAAATTTTTAACCTGTTTTTTAATCCTATATAAATGTTTTTATACATTCTATCCCGTATCTATCTATAGACAAGATGAAATTAAATCCTAACAAGGAAAAGTGAAACCAACAATGAAGAAAAACAATAAAGAAGAACAAATTGAGTTTGGGGTCAAGGGTCACCCTTAGGAATTTTAAAGTATAATTAGGGTCACTTGGGTTAGTTTTAGGGCCAAATTAGACTGAGGTTAGGATTAAGGCCAGATTAGGGTTAGGGTTCAGTTTAGGGCTAGATTAGACTGAGGTTATGTATAGGGCCAGATTAGGGTTAGGGCCAGATTAGATTGAGGTTAGGTTTAGGGTAGATTAAACTGAGGTTAGGTTTAGGGCCAGATTAGGGTTAGGTTTAGGGCCAGATTAGACTGAGGTTAGGTTTAGGGCAGATTACACTGAGGTTAGGTCTAGGGCCAGATTAGGGTTAGGTTTAGGGCCAGGTTAGGGTTAGGTTTAGGGCCAGGTTAGGGTTAGGTTTAGGGCCAGATTAGACTGAGGTTAGGGTTAGGGCAGATTTCACTGGGGTTAGGTTTAGGGTTAGGTTTAGGGTTAGGGTTAGGGTGAGATTAACCAGAAAACGAAGGAGAGGCACGGGCGAGTTAGGGTTAGGGTTAGGGTTAGGTATATAGTGAGTTTACCACGATGGGGAATTCCCCAAACTCGAGGTTTCTGGAGAAGGGTAAGTGCTAGAGGTCTGAAATTTGGTACACAGGTAAGTCGGGCGATAGGATGAAGATGCTGTAAGTTTGGTCCGGATCCGACTTCCGGTTTGGGAGCTAGACCGGAAATGGACTTTATTTTGGCCATATCTCGGGCTAGGAAGGTCGTAGAAGGTCGGTGATTGGACAGGCGTGTTCCCCGTGGTCGAATTATGTCAGACGGAGGCGGTTTGCAAGGCTCTCCGAGGTCCAGATCCGGAGTTAAACGGGTTTGAACTTTCCCCATTGAAATGAATGGGCCAGCCAGCCAGCCAGCGGTTTTTGGTGAAATTTTCCAAAGTGTTTAGGGTTATGGTTTGGGAAATTCACCTACCTACAGAAATGTGTTTTAAGCACGTTTCAGGCCATTTGGAGTGGATTGGTAGTGCGTCTCAGGGACATTTTTGGGAAATCTGAGGAAATGATAGGTGGCGCTATCGAGCTAAAACTCTGGGATGGCGTTCTAGGGGCTGTTCTGAGCATCCTAGGCTTGTTTTTGTCTCGAAATTGCGCCATTTAAAAATGGTTAGGGTTAGGCTTAGGGCTAGGGTTAGGGCTAGGGTTAGGGCTAGGGCTAGGGTTAGGGTTAGGGTTAGGGGAATGACATAATCACTCCAGGACTCTCACTATACTGATTAGGGTTAGGGTTAGGGTTAGGTTTGGGTTAGGGTTGGGGTTCAGGGGGTCACATGTGGACTTACGGTGCACTGGCCTAATAACTTGGACTTGCCACAGCCCCCATGGACTTGTCTGGGGTAGGGGCACCAGCTGTATCTTAATGCTGTGAGGAGTTGGCGTACGGGGTGCTCCCAGGGGCTTGACCCCTGTTGTAGTTGGGCTTGTAGGGTCGAGGATGTCTCTTGGCTATCGCCGTCATCCGATGGATGGATGGGGGGTTTTTTTATGGGACGTCGTTCAGTCCTCTAGGTGTGATGGTCCCTAGTCTCGCAATCCAGATCCTCTCTGCTCTCTTTCTCTGTCCTATAGTCCAGTGGTCATTGGACTCGAGGCCTGATATGATGAGGTGGTCTGGAGAGTGGTGTTGGAAGTGGGTGACGAGTGGTGTTGTGAGTTGCCCCTTCCTGATGTTGCGCATGTGTTGTTGGAGCCTTATGTGTAGTGCATGTTTGGTTTCTCCTATGTAGTGTTTGTGGCAGGTGGTGCATGTAATGATATAAATGATGTTGCTGTGTGCTAGGGAATATGTGCCTAGTGAGGGGGAGGAAAGCTTGCTGTGTGGGTTGCTAATGAATTTCCTGTTTCTATAAAGTTGCTCCTCTGGTGTTGGGGGTGGTTTTCTGTGTGTTGTGAAGTTTGCTTTGACCAGCATGTTGCGTAGGTTTGGGTTCTTCCTAAATGCTGAAATAACTTTATGGTTCTGGATGGTAGGGTGCGGTGGTTGGGTCTTGTTGAAGTGGTCTTTGATTGTTGATAGGAGACCCAGTGTAGTGTGGGAGAAAGTGGAGACCAGTGGTAAAATGTGTGGTTTGGGGGTGTCAGGGAGATTGATGTGTTGGTTAGGGTTAGGGTTAGGGTTAGGGTTAGGGTTAGGTATATAGTGAGTTTACCACGATGGGGAATTCCCCAAACTCGAGGTTTCTGGAGAAGGGTAAGTGCTAGAGGTCTGAAATTTGGTACACAGGTAAGTCGGGCGATAGGATGAAGATGCTGTAAGTTTGGTCCGGATCCGACTTCCGGTTTGGGAGCTAGACCGGAAATGGACTTTATTTTGGCCATATCTCGGGCCAGGAAGGTCGTAGAAGGTCGGGGATTGGACAGGCGTGTTCCCCGTGGTCGAATTATGTCAGACGGAGGCGGTTTGCAAGGCTCTCCGAGGTCCAGATCCGGAGTTAAACGGGTTTGAACTTTCCCCATTGAAATGAATGGGCCAGCCAGCCAGCCAGCGGTTTTTGGTGAAATTTTCCAAAGTGTGTAGGGTTATGGTTTGGGAAATTCACCTACCTACAGAAATGTGTTTTAAGCACGTTTCAGGCCATTTGGAGTGGATTGGTAGTGCGTCTCAGGGACATTTTTGGGAAATCTGAGGAAATGATAGGTGGCGCTATCGAGCTAAAACTCTGGGATGGCGTTCTAGGGGCTGTTCTGAGCATCCTAGGCTTGTTTTTGTCTCGAAATTGCGCCATTTAAAAATGGTTAGGGTTAGGCTTAGGGCTAGGGTTAGGGCTAGGGTTAGGGCTAGGGTTAGGTTAGGTATATAGTGAGTTTACCACGATGGGGAATTCCCCAAACTCGAGGTTTCTGGAGAAGGGTAAGTGCTAGAGGTCTGAAATTTGGTACACAGGTAAGTCGGGCGATAGGATGAAGATGCTGTAAGTTTGGTCCGGATCCGACTTCCGGTTTGGGAGCTAGACCGGAAATGGACTTTATTTTGGCCATATCTCGGGCTAGGAAGGTCGTAGAAGGTCGGGGATTGGACAGGCGTGTTCCCCGTGGTCGAATTATGTCAGACGGAGGCGGTTTGCAAGGCTCTCCGAGGTCCAGATCCGGAGTTAAACGGGTTTGAACTTTCCCCATTGAAATGAATGGGCCAGCCAGCCAGCCAGCGGTTTTTGGTGAAATTTTCCAAAGTGTTTAGGGTTATGGTTTGGGAAATTCACCTACCTACAGAAATGTGTTTTAAGCACGTTTCAGGCCATTTGGAGTGGATTGGTAGTGCGTCTCAGGGACATTTTTGGGAAATCTGAGGAAATGATAGGTGGCGCTATCGAGCTAAAACTCTGGGATGGCGTTCTAGGGGCTGTTCTGAGCATCCTAGGCTTGTTTTTGTCTCGAAATTGCGCCATTTAAAAATGGTTAGGGTTAGGCTTAGGGCTAGGGTTAGGGCTAGGGTTAGGGCTAGGGTTAGGTTAGGTATATAGTGAGTTTACCACGATGGGGAATTCCCCAAACTCGAGGTTTCTGGAGAAGGGTAAGTGCTAGAGGTCTGAAATTTGGTACACAGGTAAGTCGGGCGATAGGATGAAGATGCTGTAAGTTTGGTCCGGATCCGACTTCCGGTTTGGGAGCTAGACCGGAAATGGACTTTATTTTGGCCATATCTCGGGCTAGGAAGGTCGTAGAAGGTCGGGGATTGGACAGGCGTGTTCCCCGTGGTCGAATTATGTCAGACGGAGGCGGTTTGCAAGGCTCTCCGAGGTCCAGATCCGGAGTTAAACGGGTTTGAACTTTCCCCATTGAAATGAATGGGCCAGCCAGCCAGCCAGCGGTTTTTGGTGAAATTTTCCAAAGTGTTTAGGGTTATGGTTTGGGAAATTCACCTACCTACAGAAATGTGTTTTAAGCACGTTTCAGGCCATTTGGAGTGGATTGGTAGTGCGTCTCAGGGACATTTTTGGGAAATCTGAGGAAATGATAGGTGGCGCTATCGAGCTAAAACTCTGGGATGGCGTTCTAGGGGCTGTTCTGAGCATCCTAGGCTTGTTTTTGTCTCTAAATTGCGCCATTTAAAAATGGTTAGGGTTAGGCTTAGGGCTAGGGTTAGGGCTAGGGTTAGGGCTAGGGTTAGGTTAGGTATATAGTGAGTTTACCACGATGGGGAATTCCCCAAACTCGAGGTTTATGGGTTAGGGTTAGGGTTAGGGTTAGGGTTAGGAGGAAGGGGATTTACTCACGGCCAAGGTTGAAGGCACGTATAATTATCGGTCCTCACCCGAAGGGCTGAAGAAGCAGGTTAGGGTTAGGGTTAGGGTTAAGATGAGTTAAAGCCAAATTTAGGGTTAGGATTAGGGCCCGGCGTTAGGTTAGGGGTAGGGAAAAGGGAAAGGAATTAAATCCGACGCCACGGACGCCAAGATTGAAGGCACTGTCCATCAATCCCTCTCATCCCGGGATCACCTCCCCTCCACTCCGTGCATTGGGGTTAGTAACAAAATTAGGACCAAAGTGAGGGTTAAGGTTAATTATGAATTTAAGATTAGGGTTGCCAAGGGATAGAAAGAACCAGAGTTAGGGTTAAAATGAGTTAGGGTTAGAAATTAAAAGCCTAAGGTTAGGGTTAGAATTAGAAGAGCCAGGGTTAGGATTAGCCTTAAGGGTTAGGGTTAAGATGCCGGGTCAGAATTGAGGTTAGGGTAGGGTTAGGGTTAGGATTAGGGCCAGGGTTCGGGTTAGGTTTAGGGCCAAGGTTAGGGTTGAAAAATTTGGTTAATAAGCTCCAATCCATTTATATTGCCTGTCTCACCCACATAATGCACTCCAAAATTAATGATGTTAATGAGAGAAGAAGAGATGAAGAACAACAACAGGTAAGTCCGATCTGATTTAAATGTCCTGAAAGTCTTTTCTTCTTTTACGCAGAGCAAGATTACCCTCTAGTGGACAAGACCGTAAAGAACATGTTCACGGACATTTTCCAAGCCTCATCCCCATGTCGTTTGGCCTTCAGTGGGCTCCAATTTGCGAAGGACCTGTATTCTTACTTTTCTTACAGGTGTTCTGCGGTTATCTTTGATCTGGCGTGACGGTGAGTTCCTGGCATTCTTGCAACTAAGACGATGAGGTCATCCTCTTGGGACCTGTTCCCGTCACCTGATGGAAGAGCCGGGAGTAAGGCCTGCTGTGGAGTTTCGGAAGGAGGGTTTGGTCCAACCACCTGGGGAGTCAGCGTGGGAGGAGGGAGAAAGTCCTCCTCCGTCTGGCATGGAGAGGGTCCGTGTGGCACCGGCAGGGTGCGCTGCAGAGAGAGTTTAGGGCAGCGTACCTGGTTTGGTTAAGGTGGTGCGTTTGGGCCTCTGCTGCTTCGGCTCCCTGTCCAGCTGTCTGCCTTCCACATCTGGGGGTAGATCAGGTCTCGTGCGGACCTGTTGATGATCCTCGCGTGGACCCTGTCCCTTCCGGAGCGTCTGGGCTTGGGTGGGGGCCCCTTTCCTCACTGTCGGACAGTCGGGTCACGAGATGAGCCTCAGCCTGTCGCACCGTCTCTGGTGCCAGGCGTCTGCCGAGGTTACGTCGTGCCCATTTGGCGGCCACGTCAAATGGCTGCTCCCAGTCAGAATTTGTGAATAACGTTTTTAGTTTAATTGTCTCTTCCTCAATGACGTCTATGTAGTGGTTCTGTCAGTATGAGGAGAGTGTTATGGGCCCAGTTCTTGGCATTATTATAAATCAGGTCCAGCGTTTTTTCGGACGGTGTCGAGGGTTTGATGCTCGTCGAGAGGGTGTGTGTCATTCCCTCGATCATGACCGGAAGTTCATCTTTCGACACATTCTGCAGATGATGGGTGGCCTTAATGATTTTATGGATAATGCGTACCTTAGATTTAAAGTCACGGTCGGTGGAGCTTGTTGTCCCTCGACGATCCGTGTCCGGTGTGCGCCACCACTTTTGTCGATCTGGAGCCCCTCCGTCACATGATCGAATGTTCTGTGGAGATCGCTGGTTCCATCGGGGACGTTGAGGGACAGTGTTAGGGTGTGGGTAACTGTACTGCGTAGGTGCGGCGCCCCGTTGTCTGGGACGGGCCGCGTCACGTCGGGGGGGCAGGGGGCCCCCGAGTGACCGATGCGTAGGAGCGTCTCTGGCCGTCTGGGGACGCAGCGGGGGGCCTCATGGTGGTAGTGTCGGGGTAATAACACCTCATCGGTGGCGGTGACATGTACCTGTGTCTCCTCCGACGCCCCCGTAATGCACCGTCGTCCAATCGTCATAGTCATATTCGGCCATTTTGTGTCGAGTCGTCCTGATAATGTTGATGCAATTCAGGGAAAAACGACTCCTCCAATCCAGGAGTAAAAACTTTATTGGCTCAAGGAGGAGCTTCACAAAAGTTGCTAAACAAAATTCGCAACGTTTCGGTTTAATACTAAACCTTCTTCAGGCTAACTGTAGTTTGCAAATTCAACTCTTGGTTTTATCGTCGCTCCTCAGCCAAACTGGCGCTACCGTACAGGTGCTCAGGTTAACGGGTCTGGCTAAAATGGAGACGTGGCAGTGAATAGGAGCCTCTTTATATACGGCCCGTGAGGCGTTCATGAATGTCCGTCAATTGGGGATTAATGTTCCAGAATTGTTTTTTGTATTTTTTAAAAAAATAATTTAAGAATTTAAATATGATTGCCTACTCCATTAAGCCTAACCGTGTTGATTAAGCAGTACAGTGATGACAATTAAAACAGTCCATTATAATGATGATGAAGCACAAACACAAACTCAAGGAACAAACCCCATCCACATTGTCTGTGAAAATGTACATTTAAATCAAAACAGTTCTTTTCCCACTAATTAGAGAAAGGGAGGGGAAAGGAAACCAGAAAACGAAGGAGAGGCACGGGCTGGATTAGGGTGAGAGGGGATTTAATCTCGGCGTCACGGACGCCAAGATTGAAGGCACTGTCCATCAATCCCTCTCATCCCGGGATCACCTCCCACCACTCCGTGCATTCGGGGCTAGTAACAAAAGATTAGGACCAAAAGGTTAGGGTTAATTATGAATTTAAGATTAGGGTTGAGATGGGATAGAAAGAACCAGAGTTAGGTTAAAATGAGTTAGGGTTAGAAATTAAAAGCCTAGGGTTAGGGTTAGAATAGAAAGAGCCAGGGTTAGGATTAGGCCTTAAGGGTTAGGGTTAAGATGTGGGGTAAGAATTAAGGTTAGGATAGGGTTAGGGTTAGGAATAGGACCAGGGTTCGGGTTAGGTTTAGGGCCAAGGTTAGGGTTAGGGCCAATTTTTGGTTAAAAGTTCCAAATCCATTTAGGTCTCACCCAGATAATGCACTCCAAAATTAATGATGTTAATGAGAGAAAGAGAAGAATGAAGAACAACAACAGGTAAGTCCGATCTGATTTAAATGTCCTGAAAGTATTTTCTTTTTACACGCAGAGCAAGATTACCCTCTAGTGGACAAGACCGGAAAGAACATGTTCACGGACAGTTTTCCAACCCTCGTCCACATGCCTTTGGCCTTCAGTGGGCTCCAATTTGCGAAGAGACCTGTATCTTACTTTTTTTTACAGGTGTTCTGCGGTTATCTTTGATCTGGCGTGACAGTGAGGTCCTGGCATTCTTCAAATAAGACGAGGAGGTCCTCCTCTTCTGGGATCCGTTCACGTCACCTGATGGAAGGGCCGGGAGTAAGGCCTGCTGTGGAATTCCGGAAGGAGGGTGTGGTCCAACCACCTGAGGAGTCAGCGTGGGAGGAGGGAGAAAGTCCTCCTCCGTCTGGCATGGAGAGGGCCTGTGTGGCGCCGGCAGGGTGCGCTGCAGAGAGAGTTTAGGCAGCGTACCTGGTTTGGTTAGGGTGGTGCGTTTGGGCCTCTGCTGCTTCGGCTCCCTGTCCAGCTGTCTGCCTTCCACATCTGGGGGTGGATCAGGTCTCGTGCGGATCTGTTGATGATCCTCCGTGGATCCTGTCCCTTCCGGAGTGTCTGGGCTTGGGTGGGGGGCCCCCTTTTCCTCACTGTCGGACAGTCGGGTCACGAGGTGAGCCTCAGCCTGTTGCACCGTCTCTGGTGCCAGGCGTCTGCCGAGGTTACGTCGTGCCCATTTGGCGGCCACGTCAAATGGCTGCTCCCAGTCAGAGTTTGTGAAAAAATGTTTTTAATTTAATTGTCTCTTCCTCGATCACGTCTGTATAGTGGTCTGTCAGTATGAGGAGAGTGTTATGGGCCCAGTTCTTGGCATTACCATAAATCAGGTCCAGCGTTTTTTCGGACGGTGTCGAGGGTTTGATGCTCGTCGAGAGGGTGCGTGTCATTCCCTCGATCATGACCGGAAGTTCATCTTTCGACACATTCTCCAGATGATGGGTGGCCTTAATGATTTTATGGATAATGCGTACCTTAGATTTAGAAGTCACGATCGGTGGAGCTTGTTGTCCCTCGTCGATCCGTGTCCGGTGTGCGCCACCACTTTTGTCGATCTGGAGCCCCTCCGTCACATGATCGAATATTCTGGTGGAGATCGCTGGTTCCATCGAGGGACGTTGAGGGACAGTGTTAGGATGTCGGTAACTGTACTGCGTAGGTGCGGCGCCCCGTTGTCTGGGAACGAGCCGCGTCACGTCGGGGGGGGCAGGGGGCCCCCGAGTGACCGATGCGTAGGAGCGTCTCTGGCCGTCTGGGACGCAGCGGGGGGGCCTCATGGTGGTAACGTCGGGGTAATAACACCGTCATCGGGGGCGGTGACATGTACCTGTGTCTCCTCCGACGCCCCCGTAGTGCACCGTCGTCCAATCGTCGCAGTCATATTCGGCCATTTTGTGTCGAGTCGTCCTGATAATGTTGTTGCAGATTCAGGAAAAACGACTCCTCCAATCCAGGAGTAAAAACTTTATTGGCTCAAGGAGGAGCTTCACAAAAGTTGCTAAACAAAGTTGCAACGTTTCGGTTAATACTAAACCTTCTTCAGGCTAACTGTAGTTTGAAATTCAACTCTTGGTTTTATCGTCGCTCCTCAGCCAGACTGGCGCTACCGTACAGGTGCTCAGGTTAACGGGTCTGGCTAAAATGGAGACGTGGCAGTGAATAGGACCTCTTTATATACGGCCCGTGAGGCGTTCACGAGTGTCCGTCAATTGGGGATGACGTAATTGTTCCAGAATTGTTTTTTTTGTATTTTTTTAAAAAAATAATTAAGAATTTAAATATGATTGCCTACTCCATTAAGCCTGACCGTGTTGATTATGCAGTACAGTGATGACAATTAAAACATTCCTTATTATAATAATGATGAAGCACAAAACAAACTCAAGAACAAACCCAAGTATGTGAAAATGTACATTTAAACAAAACTGTTCTTTTCCCACTAATTAGAGAAAGAGAGGGGAAAGGGAAACCAGAAAACGAGGGAGAGGCACGGGCTGGATTAGGGTGAGAAGGAAGGGTTAATCCCGGCGTCCTAGACGCCAAGATTGAAGGCACTGTCCATCAATCCCTCTCATCCCGGGATCACCTCCCACCACTCCGTGTCCTTGAGGGTTAGTAACAAAAGATTAGGACCAAAGTGAGGGTTAAGGTTAATTATGAATTTAAGATTAGGGTTGGGATGGGATAGAAAGAACCAGAGTTAGGGTTAAAATGAGTTAGGGTTAGAAATTAAAAGCCTAGGGTTAGGGTTAGAATAGAAAGAGCCAGGGTTAGGTGCCTTAAGGGTTAGGGTTAAGATGTGGGGTCAGAATTGAGGTTAGGATAGGGTTAGGGTTAGGATTAGGACCAGGGTTCGGGTTAGGTTTAGGGCCAAGGTTAGGGTTAGGGCCAATATTTTGGTTAATAAGTTCCGAATCCATATATATTGCCTGTCACCCACATAATGCACTCCAAAATTAATGATGTTAATGAGAGAAGAAAAGAATGAAGAACAACAACAGGTAAGTCCGATCTGATTTAAATGTCCTAAAGCTTTTTTCTTTTTACACGCAGAGCAAGATTACCCTCTAGTGGACAAGACCGGAAAGAACATGTTCACGGAAGTTTTCCAACCCTCATCCACATGCCTTTGGCCTTAAGTGTGCTCCAATTTGCCAAGGACCTGTATTCTTACTTTTCTTACAGGTGTTCTGCGGTTATCTTTGACTGGCGTGACGGTGAGGTCCTGGCATTCTTGCAACAAGACGAGGAGGTCATCCTCTTCTGATCTGTTCCCGTCACCTGATGGAAGGGCCGGGAGTAGGGCCTGCTGTGGAATTTCGGAAGGAGGGTGTGGTCCAACCACCTGAGGGTCAGCGTGGGAGGAGGGAGAAGGTCCTCCTCCGTCTGGCATGGAGAGGGTCCGTGTGGCACCGGCAGGGTGCGCTGCAGAGAGAGTTTAGGCAGCGTACCTGGTTTGGTTAGGGTGGTGCGTTTGGGCCTCTGCTGCTTCGGCTCCCTGTCCAGCTGTCTGCCTTCCACATCTGGGGGTAGATCAGGTCTCGTGCGGACCTGTTGATGATCCTCCGTGGACCCTGTCCCTTCCGGAGTGTCTGGGCTTGGGTGGGGGGAGCCCCTTTCCTCACTGTCGGACAGTCGGGTCACGAGATGAGCCTCAGCCTGTTGCACCGTCTCTGGTGCCAGGCGTCTGCCGAGGTTACGTCGTGCCCATTTGGCCGCCACCTCAAATGGCTGCTCCCAGTCAGAGTTTGAGAATAACGTTTTTAATTTAATTGTCTCTTCCTCGATCACGTCTATGTAGTGTTCTCTCAGTATGAGGAGAGTGTTATGGGCCCAGTTCTTGGCATTACCATAAATCAGGTCCAGCGTTTTTTCGGACGGTGTCGAGGGTTTGATGCTCGTCGAGAGGGTGCGTGTCATTCCCTCGATCATGACCGGAAGTTCATCTTTCGACACATTCTCCAGATGATGGGTGGCCTTAATGATTTTATGGATAATGCGTACCTTAATTTTGAAGTCACGGTCGGTGGAGCTTGTTGTCCCTCGTCGATCCGTGTCGGATGTGCGCCACCACTTGTGTCGATCTGGAGCCCCTCCGTCACATGATCGAATGTTCTGTGGAAATTGCTGGTTCCATCGAGGACGTTGAGGGACAGTGTTAGGATGTCGGTAACTGTACTGCGTAGGTGCGGCGCCCCGTTGTCTGGGACGAGCCGCGTCACGTCGGGGGGGGCAGGGGGGCCCCCGAGTGACCGATGCGTAGGAGCGTCTCTGGCCGTCTGGGACGCAGCGGGGGGGCCTCATGGTGGTAGTGTCGGGGTAATAACACCTCATCGGTGGCGGTGACATGTACCTGTGTCTCCTCCGACGCCCCCCGTAATGCACCGTCGTCCAATCGTCATAGTCATATTCGGCCATTTTGTGTCGAGTCGTCCTGATAATGTTGATGCAGATTCAGGAAAAAACGACTCCTCCAATCCAGGAGTAAAAACTTTATTGGCTCAAGGAGGAGCTTCACAAAAGTTGCTAAACAAAGTTGCAACGTTTCGGTTTAATACTAAACCTTCTTCAGGCTAACTGTAGTTTGAAATTCAACTCTTGAGTTTTATCGTCGCTCCTCAGCCAGACTGGCGCTACCGTACAGGTGCTCAGGTTAACGGGTCTGGCTAAAATGGAGACGTGGCAGTGAATAGGACCCTTTTTATATACGGCCCGTGAGGCGTTCACGAGTGTCCGTCAATTGGGGATTAATTGTTCCAGAATTGTTTTTTTGTATTTTTTTTAAAAAAATAATTAAGGAATTTAAATATGATTGCCTTCTCCATTAAGCCTGACCGTGTTGATTATGCAGTACAGTGATGACAATTAAAACAGTCCTTATTATAATAATGATGAAGCACAAACACAAACTCAAGGAACAAACCCCATCCACATTGTATGTGAAAATGTACATTTAAATCAAAACTGTCCTTTTCCCACTAATTAGAGAAAGGGAGGGGAAAGGGAAACCAGAAAACGAGGAGAGGCACGGGCTGGATTAGGGTGAAGGGGATTTAATCTCGGCGTCCTAGACGCCGAGATTGAAGGCACTGTCCATCATCCCTCTCATCCCGGGATCACCTCCCCTCCACTCCGTGCATTGGGGTTAGTAACAAAAGATTAGGACCAAAGTGAGGGTTAAGGTTAATTATGAATTTAAGATTAGGGTTGGGATGGGATAGAAAGAACCAGAGTTAGGGTTAAAATGAGTTAGGGTTAGAAATTAAAAGCCTAGGGTTAGGGTTAGAATAGAAAGAGCCAGGGTTAGGATTAGCCTTAAGGGTTAGGGTTAAGATGTGGGGTCAGAATTGAGGTTAGGATAGGGTTAGGGTTAGGATTAGGACCAGGGTTCGGGTTAGGTTTAGGGCCACGGTTAGGGTTAGGGCCAATATTTTGGTTAATAAGTTCGAATCCATATATATTGCCTGTCTCACCCACATAATGCACTCCAAAATTAATGATGTTAATGAGAGAAGAGAGAAGAATGAAGAACAACAACAGGTAGTAGATCCGATCTGATTTAAATGTCCTGAAGCTATTTTCTTTTTACACGCAGAGCAAGATTACCCTCTAGTGGACAAGACCGGAAAGAACATGTTCACGGAAGTTTTCCAACCCTCGTCAACATACGTTTGGACTTCTGTGTGCTCCAATTTTCCAAGGACCTGTATCTTACTTTTCTTACAGGTGTTCTGCGGTTATCTTTGACTGGCGTGACGGTGAGGTCCTGGCATTCTTGCAGCAAGACGATGAGGTCATCCTCTTCTGATCTGTTCACGTCACCTGATGGAAGGGCCGGGAGTAGGGCCTGCTGTGGAATTTTGGAAGGAGGGTGTGCTCCAACCACCTGAGGAGTCAGCGTGGGAGGAGGGAGAAAGTCCTCCTCCGTCTGGCATGGAGAGGGTCCGTGTGGCGCCGGCAGGGTGCGCTGCAGAGAGAGTTTAGGCAGCGTACCTGGTTTGGTTAGGGTGGTGCGTTTGGGCCTCTGCTGCTTCGGCTCCCTGTCCAGCTGTCTGCCTTCCACATCTGGGGGTGGATCAGGTCTCGTGCGGATCTGTTGATGATCCTCCGTGGATCCTGTCCCTTCCGGAGTGTCTGGGCTTGGGTGGGGGGGCCCGTTTCCTCACTGTCGGACAGTCGGGTCACGAGGTGAGCCTCAGCCTGTTGCACCGTCTCTGGTGCCAGGCGTCTGCCGAGGTTACGTCGTGCCCATTTGGCCGCCACCTCAAATGGCTGCTCCCAGTCAGAGTTTGTGAATAACGTTAGTTTAATTGTCTCTTCCTCGATCACGTCTATGTAGTGTTCTCTCAGTATGAGGAGAGTGTTATGGGCCCAGTTCTTGGCATTACCATAAATCAGGTCCAGCGTTTTTTCGGACGGTGTCGAGGGTTTGATGCTCGTCGAGAGGGTGCGTGTCATTCCCTCGATCATGACCGGAAGTTCATCTTTCGACACATTCTCCAGATGATGGGTGGCCTTAATGATTTTATGGATAATGCGTACCTTAGATTTAAAGTCACGATCGGTGGAGCTTGTTGTCCCTCGTCGATCCGTGTCCGGTGTGCGCCACCACTTTTGTCGATCTGGAGCCCCTCCGTCACATGATCGAATGTTCTGTGGAGATCGCTGGTTCCATCGAGGACGTTGAGGGACAGTGTTAGGATGTCGGTAACTGTACTGCGTAGGTGCGGCGCCCCCGTTGTCTGGGACGAGCCGCGTCACGTCGGGGGGGCAGGGGGGCCCCCGAGTGACCGAGCGTAGGAGCGTCTCTGGCCGTCTGGGACGCAGCGGGGGGGCCTCATGGTGGTAGTGTCGGGGTAATAACACCTCATCGGTGGCGGTGACATGTACCTGTGTCTCCTCCGACGCCCCCGTAGTGCACCGTCGTCCAATCGTCGCAGTCATATTCGGCCATTTTGTGTCGAGTCGTCCTGATAATGTTGTTGCAATTCAGGAAAAAACGACTCCTCCAATCCAGGAGTAAAAACTTTATTGGCTCAAGGAGGAGCTTCACAAAAGTTGCTAAACAAAGTTGCAACGTTTCGGTTAATACTAAACCTTCTTCAGGCTAACTGTAGTTTGAAATTCAACTCTTGGTTTTATCGTCGCTCCTCAGCCAGACTGGCGCTACCGTACAGGTGCTCAGGTTAACGGGTCTGGCTAAAATGGAGACGTGGCAGTGAATAGGACCCTTTTATATACGGCCCGTGAGGCGTTCACGAGTGTCCGTCAATTGGGGATTAATGTTCCAGAATTGTTTTTTTGTATTTTTTTAAAAAATAATTAAGGAATTTA
The DNA here is from genome assembly GCA_911728415.1 of Lagocephalus sceleratus. Lineage (NCBI taxonomy): Eukaryota > Metazoa > Chordata > Actinopteri > Tetraodontiformes > Tetraodontidae > Lagocephalus > Lagocephalus sceleratus. Next base: position 32,120 of record CAJVRN010000229.1, on the reverse strand, counting down.
AATATGATTGCCTTCTCCATTAAGCCTGACCGTGTTGATTATGCAGTACAGTGATGACAATTAAAACATTCCTTATTATAATAATGATGAAGCACAAACACAAACTCAAGGAACAAACCCCATCCACATTGTATGTGAAAATGTACATTTAAATCAAAACTGTTCTTTTCCCACTAATTAGAGAAAGGGAGGGGAAAGGGAAACCAGAAAACGAGGGAGAGGCACGGGCTGGATTAGGGTGAGAGAAAGTTAATCTCGGCGTCCTAGACGCCGAGATTGAAGGCACTGTCCATCATCCCTCTCATCCCGGGATCACCTCCCCTCCACTCCGTGCATTGGGGTTAGTAACAAAAGATTAGGACCAAAGTGAGGGTTAAGGTTAATTATGAATTTAAGATTAGGGTTGGGATGGGATAGAAAGAACCAGAGTTAGGGTTAAAATGAGTTAGGGTTAGAAATTAAAAGCCTAGGGTTAGGGTTAGAATAGAAAGAGCCAGGGTTAGGATTAGCCTTAAGGGTTAGGGTTAAGATGTGGGGTCAGAATTGAGGTTAGGATAGGGTTAGGGTTAGGATTAGGACCAGGGTTCGGGTTAGGTTTAGGGCCACGGTTAGGGTTAGGGCCAATATTTTGGTTAATAAGTTCCGAATCCATATATATTGCCTGTCTCACCCACATAATGCACTCCAAAATTAATGATGTTAATGAGAGAAGAGAGAAGAATGAAGAACAACAACAGGTAAGTCCGATCTGTTTAAATGTCCTGAGTATTTTCTTTTTTACACGCAGAGCAAGATTACCCTCTAGTGGACAAGACCGTAAAGAACATGTTCACGGAAGTTTTCCAACCCTCGTCAACATACGTTTGGACTTCTGTGTGCTCCAATTTTCCAAGGACCTGTATCTTACTTTTCTTACAGGTGTTCTGCGGTTATCTTTGACTGGCGTGACGGTGAGGTCCTGGCATTCTTGCAGCAAGACGATGAGGTCATCCTCTTCTGATCTGTTCACGTCACCTGATGGAAGGGCCGGGAGTAGGGCCTGCTGTGGAATTTTGGAAGGAGGGTGTGCTCCAACCACCTGAGGAGTCAGCGTGGGAGGAGGGAGAAAGTCCTCCTCCGTCTGGCATGGAGAGGGTCCGTGTGGCACCGGCAGGGTGCGCTGCAGAGAGAGTTTAGGCAGCGTACCTGGTTTGGTTAGGGTGGTGCGTTTGGGCCTCTGCTGCTTCGGCTCCCTGTCCAGCTGTCTGCCTTCCACATCTGGGGGTGGATCAGGTCTCGTGCGGATCTGTTGATGATCCTCCGTGGATCCTGTCCCTTCCGGAGTGTCTGGGCTTGGGTGGGGGGGCCCGTTTCCTCACTGTCGGACAGTCGGGTCACGAGGTGAGCCTCAGCCTGTTGCACCGTCTCTGGTGCCAGGCGTCTGCCGAGGTTACGTCGTGCCCATTTGGCCGCCACCTCAAATGGCTGCTCCCAGTCAGAGTTTGTGAATAACGTTAGTTTAATTGTCTCTTCCTCGATCACGTCTATGTAGTGTTCTCTCAGTATGAGGAGAGTGTTATGGGCCCAGTTCTTGGCATTACCATAAATCAGGTCCAGCGTTTTTTCGGACGGTGTCGAGGGTTTGATGCTCGTCGAGAGGGTGCGTGTCATTCCCTCGATCATGACCGGAAGTTCATCTTTCGACACATTCTCCAGATGATGGGTGGCCTTAATGATTTTATGGATAATGCGTACCTTAGATTTAAAGTCACGATCGGTGGAGCTTGTTGTCCCTCGTCGATCCGTGTCCGGTGTGCGCCACCACTTTTGTCGATCTGGAGCCCCTCCGTCACATGATCGAATGTTCTGTGGAGATCGCTGGTTCCATCGAGGACGTTGAGGGACAGTGTTAGGATGTCGGTAACTGTACTGCGTAGGTGCGGCGCCCCGTTGTCTGGGACGAGCCGCGTCACGTCGGGGGGGGCAGGGGGCCCCCGAGTGACCGAGCGTAGGAGCGTCTCTGGCCGTCTGGGACGCAGCGGGGGGGCCTCATGGTGGTAGTGTCGGGGTAATAACACCTCATCGGTGGCGGTGACATGTACCTGTGTCTCCTCCGACGCCCCCCGTAGTGCACCGTCGTCCAATCGTCGCAGTCATATTCGGCCATTTTGTGTCGAGTCGTCCTGATAATGTTGTTGCAATTCAGGAAAAAACGACTCCTCCAATCCAGGAGTAAAAACTTTATTGGCTCAAGGAGAGCTTCACAAAAGTTGCTAAACAAAGTTGCAACGTTTCGGTTAATACTAAACCTTCTTCAGGCTAACTGTAGTTTGAAATTCAACTCTTGGTTTTATCGTCGCTCCTCAGCCAGACTGGCGCTACCGTACAGGTGCTCAGGTTAACGGGTCTGGCTAAAATGGAGACGTGGCAGTGAATAGGACCCTTTTTATATACGGCCCGTGAGGCGTTCACGAGTGTCCGTCAATTGGGGATTAATGTTCCAGAATTGTTTTTTTGTATTTTTTTTAAAAAAATAATTAAGAATTTAAATATGATTGCCTTCTCCATTAAGCCTGACCGTGTTGATTATGCAGTACAGTGATGACAATTAAAACATTCCTTATTATAATAATGATGAAGCACAAACACAAACTCAAGGAACAAACCCCATCCACATTGTATGTGAAAATGTACATTTAAATCAAAACTGTTCTTTTCCCACTAATTAGAGAAAGGGAGGGGAAAGGGAAACCAGAAAACGAGGGAGAGGCACGGGCTGGATTAGGGTGAGAGAAAGTTAATCTCGGCGTCCTAGACGCCGAGATTGAAGGCACTGTCCATCATCCCTCTCATCCCGGGATCACCTCCCCTCCACTCCGTGCATTGGGGTTAGTAACAAAAGATTAGGACCAAAGTGAGGGTTAAGGTTAATTATGAATTTAAGATTAGGGTTGGGATGGGATAGAAAGAACCAGAGTTAGGGTTAAAATGAGTTAGGGTTAGAAATTAAAAGCCTAGGGTTAGGGTTAGAATAGAAAGAGCCAGGGTTAGGATTAGCCTTAAGGGTTAGGGTTAAGATGTGGGGTCAGAATTGAGGTTAGGATAGGGTTAGGGTTAGGATTAGGACCAGGGTTCGGGTTAGGTTTAGGGCCACGGTTAGGGTTAGGGCCAATATTTTGGTTAATAAGTTCCGAATCCATATATATTGCCTGTCTCACCCACATAATGCACTCCAAAATTAATGATGTTAATGAGAGAAGAGAGAAGAATGAAGAACAACAACAGGTAAGTCCGATCTGTTTAAATGTCCTGAGTATTTTCTTTTTACACGCAGAGCAAGATTACCCTCTAGTGGACAAGACCGTAAAGAACATGTTCACGGAAGTTTTCCAACCCTCGTCAACATACGTTTGGACTTCTGTGTGCTCCAATTTTCCAAGGACCTGTATCTTACTTTTCTTACAGGTGTTCTGCGGTTATCTTTGACTGGCGTGACGGTGAGGTCCTGGCATTCTTGCAGCAAGACGATGAGGTCATCCTCTTCTGATCTGTTCACGTCACCTGATGGAAGGGCCGGGAGTAGGGCCTGCTGTGGAATTTTGGAAGGAGGGTGTGCTCCAACCACCTGAGGAGTCAGCGTGGGAGGAGGGAGAAAGTCCTCCTCCGTCTGGCATGGAGAGGGTCCGTGTGGCACCGGCAGGGTGCGCTGCAGAGAGAGTTTAGGCAGCGTACCTGGTTTGGTTAGGGTGGTGCGTTTGGGCCTCTGCTGCTTCGGCTCCCTGTCCAGCTGTCTGCCTTCCACATCTGGGGGTGGATCAGGTCTCGTGCGGATCTGTTGATGATCCTCCGTGGATCCTGTCCCTTCCGGAGTGTCTGGGCTTGGGTGGGGGGGGCCCGTTTCCTCACTGTCGGACAGTCGGGTCACGAGGTGAGCCTCAGCCTGTTGCACCGTCTCTGGTGCCAGGCGTCTGCCGAGGTTACGTCGTGCCCATTTGGCCGCCACCTCAAATGGCTGCTCCCAGTCAGAGTTTGTGAATAACGTTAGTTTAATTGTCTCTTCCTCGATCACGTCTATGTAGTGTTCTCTCAGTATGAGGAGAGTGTTATGGGCCCAGTTCTTGGCATTACCATAAATCAGGTCCAGCGTTTTTTCGGACGGTGTCGAGGGTTTGATGCTCGTCGAGAGGGTGCGTGTCATTCCCTCGATCATGACCGGAAGTTCATCTTTCGACACATTCTCCAGATGATGGGTGGCCTTAATGATTTTATGGATAATGCGTACCTTAGATTTAAAGTCACGATCGGTGGAGCTTGTTGTCCCTCGTCGATCCGTGTCCGGTGTGCGCCACCACTTTTGTCGATCTGGAGCCCCTCCGTCACATGATCGAATGTTCTGTGGAGATCGCTGGTTCCATCGAGGACGTTGAGGGACAGTGTTAGGATGTCGGTAACTGTACTGCGTAGGTGCGGCGCCCCGTTGTCTGGGACGAGCCGCGTCACGTCGGGGGGGCAGGGGGCCCCCGAGTGACCGAAGCGTAGGAGCGTCTCTGGCCGTCTGGGACGCAGCGGGGGGGCCTCATGGTGGTAGTGTCGGGGTAATAACACCTCATCGGTGGCGGTGACATGTACCTGTGTCTCCTCCGACGCCCCCGTAGTGCACCGTCGTCCAATCGTCGCAGTCATATTCGGCCATTTTGTGTCGAGTCGTCCTGATAATGTTGTTGCAATTCAGGAAAAAACGACTCCTCCAATCCAGGAGTAAAAACTTTATTGGCTCAAGGAGAGCTTCACAAAAGTTGCTAAACAAAGTTGCAACGTTTCGGTTAATACTAAACCTTCTTCAGGCTAACTGTAGTTTGAAATTCAACTCTTGGTTTTATCGTCGCTCCTCAGCCAGACTGGCGCTACCGTACAGGTGCTCAGGTTAACGGGTCTGGCTAAAATGGAGACGTGGCAGTGAATAGGACCCTTTTATATACGGCCCGTGAGGCGTTCACGAGTGTCCGTCAATTGGGGATTAATGTTCCAGAATTGTTTTTTTGTATTTTTTTAAAAAAATAATTAAGAATTTAAATATGATTGCCTTCTCCATTAAGCCTGACCGTGTTGATTATGCAGTACAGTGATGACAATTAAAACATTCCTTATTATAATAATGATGAAGCACAAACACAAACTCAAGGAACAAACCCCATCCACATTGTATGTGAAAATGTACATTTAAATCAAAACTGTTCTTTTCCCACTAATTAGAGAAAGGGAGGGGAAAGGGAAACCAGAAAACGAGGGAGAGGCACGGGCTGGATTAGGGTGAGAGAAAGTTAATCTCGGCGTCCTAGACGCCGAGATTGAAGGCACTGTCCATCATCCCTCTCATCCCGGGATCACCTCCCCTCCACTCCGTGCATTGGGGTTAGTAACAAAAGATTAGGACCAAAGTGAGGGTTAAGGTTAATTATGAATTTAAGATTAGGGTTGGGATGGGATAGAAAGAACCAGAGTTAGGGTTAAAATGAGTTAGGGTTAGAAATTAAAAGCCTAGGGTTAGGGTTAGAATAGAAAGAGCCAGGGTTAGGATTAGCCTTAAGGGTTAGGGTTAAGATGTGGGGTCAGAATTGAGGTTAGGATAGGGTTAGGGTTAGGATTAGGACCAGGGTTCGGGTTAGGTTTAGGGCCACGGTTAGGGTTAGGGCCAATATTTTGGTTAATAAGTTCCGAATCCATATATATTGCCTGTCTCACCCACATAATGCACTCCAAAATTAATGATGTTAATGAGAGAAGAGAGAAGAATGAAGAACAACAACAGGTAAGTCCGATCTGTTTAAATGTCCTGAGTATTTTCTTTTTTACACGCAGAGCAAGATTACCCTCTAGTGGACAAGACCGTAAAGAACATGTTCACGGAAGTTTTCCAACCCTCGTCAACATACGTTTGGACTTCTGTGTGCTCCAATTTTCCAAGGACCTGTATCTTACTTTTCTTACAGGTGTTCTGCGGTTATCTTTGACTGGCGTGACGGTGAGGTCCTGGCATTCTTGCAGCAAGACGATGAGGTCATCCTCTTCTGATCTGTTCACGTCACCTGATGGAAGGGCCGGGAGTAGGGCCTGCTGTGGAATTTTGGAAGGAGGGTGTGCTCCAACCACCTGAGGAGTCAGCGTGGGAGGAGGGAGAAAGTCCTCCTCCGTCTGGCATGGAGAGGGTCCGTGTGGCACCGGCAGGGTGCGCTGCAGAGAGATTTAGGCAGCGTACCTGGTTTGGTTAGGGTGGTGCGTTTGGGCCTCTGCTGCTTCGGCTCCCTGTCCAGCTGTCTGCCTTCCACATCTGGGGGTGGATCAGGTCTCGTGCGGATCTGTTGATGATCCTCCGTGGATCCTGTCCCTTCCGGAGTGTCTGGGCTTGGGTGGGGGGGCCCGTTTCCTCACTGTCGGACAGTCGGGTCACGAGGTGAGCCTCAGCCTGTTGCACCGTCTCTGGTGCCAGGCGTCTGCCGAGGTTACGTCGTGCCCATTTGGCCGCCACCTCAAATGGCTGCTCCCAGTCAGAGTTTGTGAATAACGTTAGTTTAATTGTCTCTTCCTCGATCACGTCTATGTAGTGTTCTCTCAGTATGAGGAGAGTGTTATGGGCCCAGTTCTTGGCATTACCATAAATCAGGTCCAGCGTTTTTTCGGACGGTGTCGAGGGTTTGATGCTCGTCGAGAGGGTGCGTGTCATTCCCTCGATCATGACCGGAAGTTCATCTTTCGACACATTCTCCAGATGATGGGTGGCCTTAATGATTTTATGGATAATGCGTACCTTAGATTTAAAGTCACGATCGGTGGAGCTTGTTGTCCCTCGTCGATCCGTGTCCGGTGTGCGCCACCACTTTTGTCGATCTGGAGCCCCTCCGTCACATGATCGAATGTTCTGTGGAGATCGCTGGTTCCATCGAGGACGTTGAGGGACAGTGTTAGGATGTCGGTAACTGTACTGCGTAGGTGCGGCGCCCCGTTGTCTGGGACGAGCCGCGTCACGTCGGGGGGGCAGGGGGCCCCCGAGTGACCGAAGCGTAGGAGCGTCTCTGGCCGTCTGGGACGCAGCGGGGGGCCTCATGGTGGTAGTGTCGGGGTAATAACACCTCATCGGTGGCGGTGACATGTACCTGTGTCTCCTCCGACGCCCCCGTAGTGCACCGTCGTCCAATCGTCGCAGTCATATTCGGCCATTTTGTGTCGAGTCGTCCTGATAATGTTGTTGCAATTCAGGAAAAAACGACTCCTCCAATCCAGGAGTAAAAACTTTATTGGCTCAAGGAGAGCTTCACAAAAGTTGCTAAACAAAGTTGCAACGTTTCGGTTAATACTAAACCTTCTTCAGGCTAACTGTAGTTTGAAATTCAACTCTTGGTTTTATCGTCGCTCCTCAGCCAGACTGGCGCTACCGTACAGGTGCTCAGGTTAACGGGTCTGGCTAAAATGGAGACGTGGCAGTGAATAGGACCCTTTTTATATACGGCCCGTGAGGCGTTCACGAGTGTCCGTCAATTGGGGATTAATGTTCCAGAATTGTTTTTTTGTATTTTTTTAAAAAAATAATTAAGAATTTAAATATGATTGCCTTCTCCATTAAGCCTGACCGTGTTGATTATGCAGTACAGTGATGACAATTAAAACATTCCTTATTATAATAATGATGAAGCACAAACACAAACTCAAGGAACAAACCCCATCCACATTGTATGTGAAAATGTACATTTAAATCAAAACTGTTCTTTTCCCACTAATTAGAGAAAGGGAGGGGAAAGGGAAACCAGAAAACGAGGGAGAGGCACGGGCTGGATTAGGGTGAGAGAAAGTTAATCTCGGCGTCCTAGACGCCGAGATTGAAGGCACTGTCCATCATCCCTCTCATCCCGGGATCACCTCCCCTCCACTCCGTGCATTGGGGTTAGTAACAAAAGATTAGGACCAAAGTGAGGGTTAAGGTTAATTATGAATTTAAGATTAGGGTTGGGATGGGATAGAAAGAACCAGAGTTAGGGTTAAAATGAGTTAGGGTTAGAAATTAAAAGCCTAGGGTTAGGGTTAGAATAGAAAGAGCCAGGGTTAGGATTAGCCTTAAGGGTTAGGGTTAAGATGTGGGGTCAGAATTGAGGTTAGGATAGGGTTAGGGTTAGGATTAGGACCAGGGTTCGGGTTAGGTTTAGGGCCACGGTTAGGGTTAGGGCCAATATTTTGGTTAATAAGTTCCGAATCCATATATATTGCCTGTCTCACCCACATAATGCACTCCAAAATTAATGATGTTAATGAGAGAAGAGAGAAGAATGAAGAACAACAACAGGTAAGTCCGATCTGTTTAAATGTCCTGAGTATTTTCTTTTTTACACGCAGAGCAAGATTACCCTCTAGTGGACAAGACCGTAAAGAACATGTTCACGGAAGTTTTCCAACCCTCGTCAACATACGTTTGGACTTCTGTGTGCTCCAATTTTCCAAGGACCTGTATCTTACTTTTCTTACAGGTGTTCTGCGGTTATCTTTGACTGGCGTGACGGTGAGGTCCTGGCATTCTTGCAGCAAGACGATGAGGTCATCCTCTTCTGATCTGTTCACGTCACCTGATGGAAGGGCCGGGAGTAGGGCCTGCTGTGGAATTTTGGAAGGAGGGTGTGCTCCAACCACCTGAGGAGTCAGCGTGGGAGGAGGGAGAAAGTCCTCCTCCGTCTGGCATGGAGAGGGTCCGTGTGGCACCGGCAGGGTGCGCTGCAGAGAGAGTTTAGGCAGCGTACCTGGTTTGGTTAGGGTGGTGCGTTTGGGCCTCTGCTGCTTCGGCTCCCTGTCCAGCTGTCTGCCTTCCACATCTGGGGGTGGATCAGGTCTCGTGCGGATCTGTTGATGATCCTCCGTGGATCCTGTCCCTTCCGGAGTGTCTGGGCTTGGGTGGGGGGGCCCGTTTCCTCACTGTCGGACAGTCGGGTCACGAGGTGAGCCTCAGCCTGTTGCACCGTCTCTGGTGCCAGGCGTCTGCCGAGGTTACGTCGTGCCCATTTGGCCGCCACCTCAAATGGCTGCTCCCAGTCAGAGTTTGTGAATAACGTTAGTTTAATTGTCTCTTCCTCGATCACGTCTATGTAGTGTTCTCTCAGTATGAGGAGAGTGTTATGGGCCCAGTTCTTGGCATTACCATAAATCAGGTCCAGCGTTTTTTCGGACGGTGTCGAGGGTTTGATGCTCGTCGAGAGGGTGCGTGTCATTCCCTCGATCATGACCGGAAGTTCATCTTTCGACACATTCTCCAGATGATGGGTGGCCTTAATGATTTTATGGATAATGCGTACCTTAGATTTAAAGTCACGATCGGTGGAGCTTGTTGTCCCTCGTCGATCCGTGTCCGGTGTGCGCCACCACTTTTGTCGATCTGGAGCCCCTCCGTCACATGATCGAATGTTCTGTGGAGATCGCTGGTTCCATCGAGGACGTTGAGGGACAGTGTTAGGATGTCGGTAACTGTACTGCGTAGGTGCGGCGCCCCGTTGTCTGGGACGAGCCGCGTCACGTCGGGGGGGGCAGGGGGGCCCCCGAGTGACCGAAGCGTAGGAGCGTCTCTGGCCGTCTGGGACGCAGCGGGGGGGCCTCATGGTGGTAGTGTCGGGGTAATAACACCTCATCGGTGGCGGTGACATGTACCTGTGTCTCCTCCGACGCCCCCCGTAGTGCACCGTCGTCCAATCGTCGCAGTCATATTCGGCCATTTTGTGTCGAGTCGTCCTGATAATGTTGTTGCAATTCAGGAAAAAACGACTCCTCCAATCCAGGAGTAAAAACTTTATTGGCTCAAGGAGAGCTTCACAAAAGTTGCTAAACAAAGTTGCAACGTTTCGGTTAATACTAAACCTTCTTCAGGCTAACTGTAGTTTGAAATTCAACTCTTGGTTTTATCGTCGCTCCTCAGCCAGACTGGCGCTACCGTACAGGTGCTCAGGTTAACGGGTCTGGCTAAAATGGAGACGTGGCAGTGAATAGGACCCTTTTTATATACGGCCCGTGAGGCGTTCACGAGTGTCCGTCAATTGGGGATTAATGTTCCAGAATTGTTTTTTTGTATTTTTTTAAAAAAAATAATTAAGAATTTAAATATGATTGCCTTCTCCATTAAGCCTGACCGTGTTGATTATGCAGTACAGTGATGACAATTAAAACATTCCTTATTATAATAATGATGAAGCACAAACACAAACTCAAGGAACAAACCCCATCCACATTGTATGTGAAAATGTACATTTAAATCAAAACTGTTCTTTTCCCACTAATTAGAGAAAGGGAGGGGAAAGGGAAACCAGAAAACGAGGGAGAGGCACGGGCTGGATTAGGGTGAGAGAAAGTTAATCTCGGCGTCCTAGACGCCGAGATTGAAGGCACTGTCCATCATCCCTCTCATCCCGGGATCACCTCCCCTCCACTCCGTGCATTGGGGTTAGTAACAAAAGATTAGGACCAAAGTGAGGGTTAAGGTTAATTATGAATTTAAGATTAGGGTTGGGATGGGATAGAAAGAACCAGAGTTAGGGTTAAAATGAGTTAGGGTTAGAAATTAAAAGCCTAGGGTTAGGGTTAGAATAGAAAGAGCCAGGGTTAGGATTAGCCTTAAGGGTTAGGGTTAAGATGTGGGGTCAGAATTGAGGTTAGGATAGGGTTAGGGTTAGGATTAGGACCAGGGTTCGGGTTAGGTTTAGGGCCACGGTTAGGGTTAGGGCCAATATTTTGGTTAATAAGTTCCGAATCCATATATATTGCCTGTCTCACCCACATAATGCACTCCAAAATTAATGATGTTAATGAGAGAAGAGAGAAGAATGAAGAACAACAACAGGTAAGTCCGATCTGTTTAAATGTCCTGAGTATTTTCTTTTTTACACGCAGAGCAAGATTACCCTCTAGTGGACAAGACCGTAAAGAACATGTTCACGGAAGTTTTCCAACCCTCGTCAACATACGTTTGGACTTCTGTGTGCTCCAATTTTCCAAGGACCTGTATCTTACTTTTCTTACAGGTGTTCTGCGGTTATCTTTGACTGGCGTGACGGTGAGGTCCTGGCATTCTTGCAGCAAGACGATGAGGTCATCCTCTTCTGATCTGTTCACGTCACCTGATGGAAGGGCCGGGAGTAGGGCCTGCTGTGGAATTTTGGAAGGAGGGTGTGCTCCAACCACCTGAGGAGTCAGCGTGGGAGGAGGGAGAAAGTCCTCCTCCGTCTGGCATGGAGAGGGTCCGTGTGGCACCGGCAGGGTGCGCTGCAGAGAGAGTTTAGGCAGCGTACCTGGTTTGGTTAGGGTGGTGCGTTTGGGCCTCTGCTGCTTCGGCTCCCTGTCCAGCTGTCTGCCTTCCACATCTGGGGGTGGATCAGGTCTCGTGCGGATCTGTTGATGATCCTCCGTGGATCCTGTCCCTTCCGGAGTGTCTGGGCTTGGGTGGGGGGGCCCGTTTCCTCACTGTCGGACAGTCGGGTCACGAGGTGAGCCTCAGCCTGTTGCACCGTCTCTGGTGCCAGGCGTCTGCCGAGGTTACGTCGTGCCCATTTGGCCGCCACCTCAAATGGCTGCTCCCAGTCAGAGTTTGTGAATAACGTTAGTTTAATTGTCTCTTCCTCGATCACGTCTATGTAGTGTTCTCTCAGTATGAGGAGAGTGTTATGGGCCCAGTTCTTGGCATTACCATAAATCAGGTCCAGCGTTTTTCGGACGGTGTCGAGGGTTTGATGCTCGTCGAGAGGGTGCGTGTCATTCCCTCGATCATGACCGGAAGTTCATCTTTCGACACATTCTCCAGATGATGGGTGGCCTTAATGATTTTATGGATAATGCGTACCTTAGATTTAAAGTCACGATCGGTGGAGCTTGTTGTCCCTCGTCGATCCGTGTCCGGTGTGCGCCACCACTTTTGTCGATCTGGAGCCCCTCCGTCACATGATCGAATGTTCTGTGGAGATCGCTGGTTCCATCGAGGACGTTGAGGGACAGTGTTAGGATGTCGGTAACTGTACTGCGTAGGTGCGGCGCCCCGTTGTCTGGGACGAGCCGCGTCACGTCGGGGGGGCAGGGGGCCCCCGAGTGACCGAAGCGTAGGAGCGTCTCTGGCCGTCTGGGACGCAGCGGGGGGGCCTCATGGTGGTAGTGTCGGGGTAATAACACCTCATCGGTGGCGGTGACATGTACCTGTGTCTCCTCCGACGCCCCCGTAGTGCACCGTCGTCCAATCGTCGCAGTCATATTCGGCCATTTTGTGTCGAGTCGTCCTGATAATGTTGTTGCAATTCAGGAAAAAACGACTCCTCCAATCCAGGAGTAAAAACTTTATTGGCTCAAGGAGAGCTTCACAAAAGTTGCTAAACAAAGTTGCAACGTTTCGGTTAATACTAAACCTTCTTCAGGCTAACTGTAGTTTGAAATTCAACTCTTGGTTTTATCGTCGCTCCTCAGCCAGACTGGCGCTACCGTACAGGTGCTCAGGTTAACGGGTCTGGCTAAAATGGAGACGTGGCAGTGAATAGGACCCTTTTTATATACGGCCCGTGAGGCGTTCACGAGTGTCCGTCAATTGGGGATTAATGTTCCAGAATTGTTTTTTTGTATTTTTTTAAAAAATAATTAAGAATTTAAATATGATTGCCTTCTCCATTAAGCCTGACCGTGTTGATTATGCAGTACAGTGATGACAATTAAAACATTCCTTATTATAATAATGATGAAGCACAAACACAAACTCAAGGAACAAACCCCATCCACATTGTATGTGAAAATGTACATTTAAATCAAAACTGTTCTTTTCCCACTAATTAGAGAAAGGGAGGGGAAAGGGAAACCAGAAAACGAGGGGAGAGGCACGGGCTGGATTAGGGTGAGAGAAAGTTAATCTCGGCGTCCTAGACGCCGAGATTGAAGGCACTGTCCATCATCCCTCTCATCCCGGGATCACCTCCCCTCCACTCCGTGCATTGGGGTTAGTAACAAAAGATTAGGACCAAAGTGAGGGTTAAGGTTAATTATGAATTTAAGATTAGGGTTGGGATGGGATAGAAAGAACCAGAGTTAGGGTTAAAATGAGTTAGGGTTAGAAATTAAAAGCCTAGGGTTAGGGTTAGAATAGAAAGAGCCAGGGTTAGGATTAGCCTTAAGGGTTAGGGTTAAGATGTGGGGTCAGAATTGAGGTTAGGATAGGGTTAGGGTTAGGATTAGGACCAGGGTTCGGGTTAGGTTTAGGGCCACGGTTAGGGTTAGGGCCAATATTTTGGTTAATAAGTTCCGAATCCATATATATTGCCTGTCTCACCCACATAATGCACTCCAAAATTAATGATGTTAATGAGAGAAGAGAGAAGAATGAAGAACAACAACAGGTAAGTCCGATCTGTTTAAATGTCCTGAGTATTTTCTTTTTTACACGCAGAGCAAGATTACCCTCTAGTGGACAAGACCGTAAAGAACATGTTCACGGAAGTTTTCCAACCCTCGTCAACATACGTTTGGACTTCTGTGTGCTCCAATTTTCCAAGGACCTGTATCTTACTTTTCTTACAGGTGTTCTGCGGTTATCTTTGACTGGCGTGACGGTGAGGTCCTGGCATTCTTGCAGCAAGACGATGAGGTCATCCTCTTCTGATCTGTTCACGTCACCTGATGGAAGGGCCGGGAGTAGGGCCTGCTGTGGAATTTTGGAAGGAGGGTGTGCTCCAACCACCTGAGGAGTCAGCGTGGGAGGAGGGAGAAAGTCCTCCTCCGTCTGGCATGGAGAGGGTCCGTGTGGCACCGGCAGGGTGCGCTGCAGAGAGAGTTTAGGCAGCGTACCTGGTTTGGTTAGGGTGGTGCGTTTGGGCCTCTGCTGCTTCGGCTCCCTGTCCAGCTGTCTGCCTTCCACATCTGGGGGTGGATCAGGTCTCGTGCGGATCTGTTGATGATCCTCCGTGGATCCTGTCCCTTCCGGAGTGTCTGGGCTTGGGTGGGGGGGCCCGTTTCCTCACTGTCGGACAGTCGGGTCACGAGGTGAGCCTCAGCCTGTTGCACCGTCTCTGGTGCCAGGCGTCTGCCGAGGTTACGTCGTGCCCATTTGGCCGCCACCTCAAATGGCTGCTCCCAGTCAGAGTTTGTGAATAACGTTAGTTTAATTGTCTCTTCCTCGATCACGTCTATGTAGTGTTCTCTCAGTATGAGGAGAGTGTTATGGGCCCAGTTCTTGGCATTACCATAAATCAGGTCCAGCGTTTTTTCGGACGGTGTCGAGGGTTTGATGCTCGTCGAGAGGGTGCGTGTCATTCCCTCGATCATGACCGGAAGTTCATCTTTCGACACATTCTCCAGATGATGGGTGGCCTTAATGATTTTATGGATAATGCGTACCTTAGATTTAAAGTCACGATCGGTGGAGCTTGTTGTCCCTCGTCGATCCGTGTCCGGTGTGCGCCACCACTTTTGTCGATCTGGAGCCCCTCCGTCACATGATCGAATGTTCTGTGGAGATCGCTGGTTCCATCGAGGACGTTGAGGGACAGTGTTAGGATGTCGGTAACTGTACTGCGTAGGTGCGGCGCCCCGTTGTCTGGGACGAGCCGCGTCACGTCGGGGGGGCAGGGGGCCCCCGAGTGACCGAAGCGTAGGAGCGTCTCTGGCCGTCTGGGACGCAGCGGGGGGCCTCATGGTGGTAGTGTCGGGGTAATAACACCTCATCGGTGGCGGTGACATGTACCTGTGTCTCCTCCGACGCCCCCGTAGTGCACCGTCGTCCAATCGTCGCAGTCATATTCGGCCATTTTGTGTCGAGTCGTCCTGATAATGTTGTTGCAATTCAGGAAAAAACGACTCCTCCAATCCAGGAGTAAAAACTTTATTGGCTCAAGGAGAGCTTCACAAAAGTTGCTAAACAAAGTTGCAACGTTTCGGTTAATACTAAACCTTCTTCAGGCTAACTGTAGTTTGAAATTCAACTCTTGGTTTTATCGTCGCTCCTCAGCCAGACTGGCGCTACCGTACAGGTGCTCAGGTTAACGGGTCTGGCTAAAATGGAGACGTGGCAGTGAATAGGACCCTTTTTATATACGGCCCGTGAGGCGTTCACGAGTGTCCGTCAATTGGGGATTAATGTTCCAGAATTGTTTTTTTGTATTTTTTTAAAAAAATAATTAAGAATTTAAATATGATTGCCTTCTCCATTAAGCCTGACCGTGTTGATTATGCAGTACAGTGATGACAATTAAAACATTCCTTATTATAATAATGATGAAGCACAAACACAAACTCAAGGAACAAACCCCATCCACATTGTATGTGAAAATGTACATTTAAATCAAAACTGTTCTTTTCCCACTAATTAGAGAAAGGGAGGGGAAAGGGAAACCAGAAAACGAGGGAGAGGCACGGGCTGGATTAGGGTGAGAGAAAGTTAATCTCGGCGTCCTAGACGCCGAGATTGAAGGCACTGTCCATCATCCCTCTCATCCCGGGATCACCTCCCCTCCACTCCGTGCATTGGGGTTAGTAACAAAAGATTAGGACCAAAGTGAGGGTTAAGGTTAATTATGAATTTAAGATTAGGGTTGGGATGGGATAGAAAGAACCAGAGTTAGGGTTAAAATGAGTTAGGGTTAGAAATTAAAAGCCTAGGGTTAGGGTTAGAATAGAAAGAGCCAGGGTTAGGATTAGCCTTAAGGGTTAGGGTTAAGATGTGGGGTCAGAATTGAGGTTAGGATAGGGTTAGGGTTAGGATTAGGACCAGGGTTCGGGTTAGGTTTAGGGCCACGGTTAGGGTTAGGGCCAATATTTTGGTTAATAAGTTCCGAATCCATATATATTGCCTGTCTCACCCACATAATGCACTCCAAAATTAATGATGTTAATGAGAGAAGAGAGAAGAATGAAGAACAACAACAGGTAAGTCCGATCTGTTTAAATGTCCTGAGTATTTTCTTTTTACACGCAGAGCAAGATTACCCTCTAGTGGACAAGACCGTAAAGAACATGTTCACGGAAGTTTTCCAACCCTCGTCAACATACGTTTGGACTTCTGTGTGCTCCAATTTTCCAAGGACCTGTATCTTACTTTTCTTACAGGTGTTCTGCGGTTATCTTTGACTGGCGTGACGGTGAGGTCCTGGCATTCTTGCAGCAAGACGATGAGGTCATCCTCTTCTGATCTGTTCACGTCACCTGATGGAAGGGCCGGGAGTAGGGCCTGCTGTGGAATTTTGGAAGGAGGGTGTGCTCCAACCACCTGAGGAGTCAGCGTGGGAGGAGGGAGAAAGTCCTCCTCCGTCTGGCATGGAGAGGGTCCGTGTGGCACCGGCAGGGTGCGCTGCAGAGAGAGTTTAGGCAGCGTACCTGGTTTGGTTAGGGTGGTGCGTTTGGGCCTCTGCTGCTTCGGCTCCCTGTCCAGCTGTCTGCCTTCCACATCTGGGGGTGGATCAGGTCTCGTGCGGATCTGTTGATGATCCTCCGTGGATCCTGTCCCTTCCGGAGTGTCTGGGCTTGGGTGGGGGGGGGCCCGTTTCCTCACTGTCGGACAGTCGGGTCACGAGGTGAGCCTCAGCCTGTTGCACCGTCTCTGGTGCCAGGCGTCTGCCGAGGTTACGTCGTGCCCATTTGGCCGCCACCTCAAATGGCTGCTCCCAGTCAGAGTTTGTGAATAACGTTAGTTTAATTGTCTCTTCCTCGATCACGTCTATGTAGTGTTCTCTCAGTATGAGGAGAGTGTTATGGGCCCAGTTCTTGGCATTACCATAAATCAGGTCCAGCGTTTTTTCGGACGGTGTCGAGGGTTTGATGCTCGTCGAGAGGGTGCGTGTCATTCCCTCGATCATGACCGGAAGTTCATCTTTCGACACATTCTCCAGATGATGGGTGGCCTTAATGATTTTATGGATAATGCGTACCTTAGATTTAAAGTCACGATCGGTGGAGCTTGTTGTCCCTCGTCGATCCGTGTCCGGTGTGCGCCACCACTTTTGTCGATCTGGAGCCCCTCCGTCACATGATCGAATGTTCTGTGGAGATCGCTGGTTCCATCGAGGACGTTGAGGGACAGTGTTAGGATGTCGGTAACTGTACTGCGTAGGTGCGGCGCCCCGTTGTCTGGGACGAGCCGCGTCACGTCGGGGGGGGCAGGGGGCCCCGAGTGACCGAAGCGTAGGAGCGTCTCTGGCCGTCTGGGACGCAGCGGGGGGCCTCATGGTGGTAGTGTCGGGGTAATAACACCTCATCGGTGGCGGTGACATGTACCTGTGTCTCCTCCGACGCCCCCCGTAGTGCACCGTCGTCCAATCGTCGCAGTCATATTCGGCCATTTTGTGTCGAGTCGTCCTGATAATGTTGTTGCAATTCAGGAAAAAACGACTCCTCCAATCCAGGAGTAAAAACTTTATTGGCTCAAGGAGAGCTTCACAAAAGTTGCTAAACAAAGTTGCAACGTTTCGGTTAATACTAAACCTTCTTCAGGCTAACTGTAGTTTGAAATTCAACTCTTGGTTTTATCGTCGCTCCTCAGCCAGACTGGCGCTACCGTACAGGTGCTCAGGTTAACGGGTCTGGCTAAAATGGAGACGTGGCAGTGAATAGGACCCTTTTTATATACGGCCCGTGAGGCGTTCACGAGTGTCCGTCAATTGGGGATTAATGTTCCAGAATTGTTTTTTTGTATTTTTTTAAAAAAATAATTAAGAATTTAAATATGATTGCCTTCTCCATTAAGCCTGACCGTGTTGATTATGCAGTACAGTGATGACAATTAAAACATTCCTTATTATAATAATGATGAAGCACAAACACAAACTCAAGGAACAAACCCCATCCACATTGTATGTGAAAATGTACATTTAAATCAAAACTGTTCTTTTCCCACTAATTAGAGAAAGGGAGGGGAAAGGGAAACCAGAAAACGAGGGAGAGGCACGGGCTGGATTAGGGTGAGAGAAAGTTAATCTCGGCGTCCTAGACGCCGAGATTGAAGGCACTGTCCATCATCCCTCTCATCCCGGGATCACCTCCCCTCCACTCCGTGCATTGGGGTTAGTAACAAAAGATTAGGACCAAAGTGAGGGTTAAGGTTAATTATGAATTTAAGATTAGGGTTGGGATGGGATAGAAAGAACCAGAGTTAGGGTTAAAATGAGTTAGGGTTAGAAATTAAAAGCCTAGGGTTAGGGTTAGAATAGAAAGAGCCAGGGTTAGGATTAGCCTTAAGGGTTAGGGTTAAGATGTGGGGTCAGAATTGAGGTTAGGATAGGGTTAGGGTTAGGATTAGGACCAGGGTTCGGGTTAGGTTTAGGGCCACGGTTAGGGTTAGGGCCAATATTTTGGTTAATAAGTTCCGAATCCATATATATTGCCTGTCTCACCCACATAATGCACTCCAAAATTAATGATGTTAATGAGAGAAGAGAGAAGAATGAAGAACAACAACAGGTAAGTCCGATCTGTTTAAATGTCCTGAGTATTTTCTTTTTACACGCAGAGCAAGATTACCCTCTAGTGGACAAGACCGTAAAGAACATGTTCACGGAAGTTTTCCAACCCTCGTCAACATACGTTTGGACTTCTGTGTGCTCCAATTTTCCAAGGACCTGTATCTTACTTTTCTTACAGGTGTTCTGCGGTTATCTTTGACTGGCGTGACGGTGAGGTCCTGGCATTCTTGCAGCAAGACGATGAGGTCATCCTCTTCTGATCTGTTCACGTCACCTGATGGAAGGGCCGGGAGTAGGGCCTGCTGTGGAATTTTGGAAGGAGGGTGTGCTCCAACCACCTGAGGAGTCAGCGTGGGAGGAGGGAGAAAGTCCTCCTCCGTCTGGCATGGAGAGGGTCCGTGTGGCACCGGCAGGGTGCGCTGCAGAGAGAGTTTAGGCAGCGTACCTGGTTTGGTTAGGGTGGTGCGTTTGGGCCTCTGCTGCTTCGGCTCCCTGTCCAGCTGTCTGCCTTCCACATCTGGGGGTGGATCAGGTCTCGTGCGGATCTGTTGATGATCCTCCGTGGATCCTGTCCCTTCCGGAGTGTCTGGGCTTGGGTGGGGGGGCCCGTTTCCTCACTGTCGGACAGTCGGGTCACGAGGTGAGCCTCAGCCTGTTGCACCGTCTCTGGTGCCAGGCGTCTGCCGAGGTTACGTCGTGCCCATTTGGCCGCCACCTCAAATGGCTGCTCCCAGTCAGAGTTTGTGAATAACGTTAGTTTAATTGTCTCTTCCTCGATCACGTCTATGTAGTGTTCTCTCAGTATGAGGAGAGTGTTATGGGCCCAGTTCTTGGCATTACCATAAATCAGGTCCAGCGTTTTTTCGGACGGTGTCGAGGGTTTGATGCTCGTCGAGAGGGTGCGTGTCATTCCCTCGATCATGACCGGAAGTTCATCTTTCGACACATTCTCCAGATGATGGGTGGCCTTAATGATTTTATGGATAATGCGTACCTTAGATTTAAAGTCACGATCGGTGGAGCTTGTTGTCCCTCGTCGATCCGTGTCCGGTGTGCGCCACCACTTTTGTCGATCTGGAGCCCCTCCGTCACATGATCGAATGTTCTGTGGAGATCGCTGGTTCCATCGAGGACGTTGAGGGACAGTGTTAGGATGTCGGTAACTGTACTGCGTAGGTGCGGCGCCCCGTTGTCTGGGACGAGCCGCGTCACGTCGGGGGGCAGGGGGCCCCCGAGTGACCGAAGCGTAGGAGCGTCTCTGGCCGTCTGGGACGCAGCGGGGGGGCCTCATGGTGGTAGTGTCGGGGTAATAACACCTCATCGGTGGCGGTGACATGTACCTGTGTCTCCTCCGACGCCCCCGTAGTGCACCGTCGTCCAATCGTCGCAGTCATATTCGGCCATTTTGTGTCGAGTCGTCCTGATAATGTTGTTGCAATTCAGGAAAAAACGACTCCTCCAATCCAGGAGTAAAAACTTTATTGGCTCAAGGAGAGCTTCACAAAAGTTGCTAAACAAAGTTGCAACGTTTCGGTTAATACTAAACCTTCTTCAGGCTAACTGTAGTTTGAAATTCAACTCTTGGTTTTATCGTCGCTCCTCAGCCAGACTGGCGCTACCGTACAGGTGCTCAGGTTAACGGGTCTGGCTAAAATGGAGACGTGGCAGTGAATAGGACCCTTTTTATATACGGCCCGTGAGGCGTTCACGAGTGTCCGTCAATTGGGGATTAATGTTCCAGAATTGTTTTTTTGTATTTTTTTAAAAAAATAATTAAGAATTTAAATATGATTGCCTTCTCCATTAAGCCTGACCGTGTTGATTATGCAGTACAGTGATGACAATTAAAACATTCCTTATTATAATAATGATGAAGCACAAACACAAACTCAAGGAACAAACCCCATCCACATTGTATGTGAAAATGTACATTTAAATCAAAACTGTTCTTTTCCCACTAATTAGAGAAAGGGAGGGGAAAGGGAAACCAGAAAACGAGGGAGAGGCACGGGCTGGATTAGGGTGAGAGAAAGTTAATCTCGGCGTCCTAGACGCCGAGATTGAAGGCACTGTCCATCATCCCTCTCATCCCGGGATCACCTCCCCTCCACTCCGTGCATTGGGGTTAGTAACAAAAGATTAGGACCAAAGTGAGGGTTAAGGTTAATTATGAATTTAAGATTAGGGTTGGGATGGGATAGAAAGAACCAGAGTTAGGGTTAAAATGAGTTAGGGTTAGAAATTAAAAGCCTAGGGTTAGGGTTAGAATAGAAAGAGCCAGGGTTAGGATTAGCCTTAAGGGTTAGGGTTAAGATGTGGGGTCAGAATTGAGGTTAGGATAGGGTTAGGGTTAGGATTAGGACCAGGGTTCGGGTTAGGTTTAGGGCCACGGTTAGGGTTAGGGCCAATATTTTGGTTAATAAGTTCCGAATCCATATATATTGCCTGTCTCACCCACATAATGCACTCCAAAATTAATGATGTTAATGAGAGAAGAGAGAAGAATGAAGAACAACAACAGGTAAGTCCGATCTGTTTAAATGTCCTGAGTATTTTCTTTTTTACACGCAGAGCAAGATTACCCTCTAGTGGACAAGACCGTAAAGAACATGTTCACGGAAGTTTTCCAACCCTCGTCAACATACGTTTGGACTTCTGTGTGCTCCAATTTTCCAAGGACCTGTATCTTACTTTTCTTACAGGTGTTCTGCGGTTATCTTTGACTGGCGTGACGGTGAGGTCCTGGCATTCTTGCAGCAAGACGATGAGGTCATCCTCTTCTGATCTGTTCACGTCACCTGATGGAAGGGCCGGGAGTAGGGCCTGCTGTGGAATTTTGGAAGGAGGGTGTGCTCCAACCACCTGAGGAGTCAGCGTGGGAGGAGGGAGAAAGTCCTCCTCCGTCTGGCATGGAGAGGGTCCGTGTGGCACCGGCAGGGTGCGCTGCAGAGAGAGTTTAGGCAGCGTACCTGGTTTGGTTAGGGTGGTGCGTTTGGGCCTCTGCTGCTTCGGCTCCCTGTCCAGCTGTCTGCCTTCCACATCTGGGGGTGGATCAGGTCTCGTGCGGATCTGTTGATGATCCTCCGTGGATCCTGTCCCTTCCGGAGTGTCTGGGCTTGGGTGGGGGGGCCCGTTTCCTCACTGTCGGACAGTCGGGTCACGAGGTGAGCCTCAGCCTGTTGCACCGTCTCTGGTGCCAGGCGTCTGCCGAGGTTACGTCGTGCCCATTTGGCCGCCACCTCAAATGGCTGCTCCCAGTCAGAGTTTGTGAATAACGTTAGTTTAATTGTCTCTTCCTCGATCACGTCTATGTAGTGTTCTCTCAGTATGAGGAGAGTGTTATGGGCCCAGTTCTTGGCATTACCATAAATCAGGTCCAGCGTTTTTTCGGACGGTGTCGAGGGTTTGATGCTCGTCGAGAGGGTGCGTGTCATTCCCTCGATCATGACCGGAAGTTCATCTTTCGACACATTCTCCAGATGATGGGTGGCCTTAATGATTTTATGGATAATGCGTACCTTAGATTTAAAGTCACGATCGGTGGAGCTTGTTGTCCCTCGTCGATCCGTGTCCGGTGTGCGCCACCACTTTTGTCGATCTGGAGCCCCTCCGTCACATGATCGAATGTTCTGTGGAGATCGCTGGTTCCATCGAGGACGTTGAGGGACAGTGTTAGGATGTCGGTAACTGTACTGCGTAGGTGCGGCGCCCCGTTGTCTGGGGACGAGCCGCGTCACGTCGGGGGGGCAGGGGGCCCCGAGTGACCGAAGCGTAGGAGCGTCTCTGGCCGTCTGGGACGCAGCGGGGGGGCCTCATGGTGGTAGTGTCGGGGTAATAACACCTCATCGGTGGCGGTGACATGTACCTGTGTCTCCTCCGACGCCCCCCGTAGTGCACCGTCGTCCAATCGTCGCAGTCATATTCGGCCATTTTGTGTCGAGTCGTCCTGATAATGTTGTTGCAATTCAGGAAAAAACGACTCCTCCAATCCAGGAGTAAAAACTTTATTGGCTCAAGGAGAGCTTCACAAAAGTTGCTAAACAAAGTTGCAACGTTTCGGTTAATACTAAACCTTCTTCAGGCTAACTGTAGTTTGAAATTCAACTCTTGGTTTTATCGTCGCTCCTCAGCCAGACTGGCGCTACCGTACAGGTGCTCAGGTTAACGGGTCTGGCTAAAATGGAGACGTGGCAGTGAATAGGACCCTTTTTATATACGGCCCGTGAGGCGTTCACGAGTGTCCGTCAATTGGGGATTAATGTTCCAGAATTGTTTTTTTGTATTTTTTTTAAAAAATAATTAAGAATTTAAATATGATTGCCTTCTCCATTAAGCCTGACCGTGTTGATTATGCAGTACAGTGATGACAATTAAAACATTCCTTATTATAATAATGATGAAGCACAAACACAAACTCAAGGAACAAACCCCATCCACATTGTATGTGAAAATGTACATTTAAATCAAAACTGTTCTTTTCCCACTAATTAGAGAAAGGGAGGGGAAAGGGAAACCAGAAAACGAGGGAGAGGCACGGGCTGGATTAGGGTGAGAAAGATAATCTCGGCGTCCTAGAGCCGAGATTAAGGCACTGTCCATCATCCCTCTCATCCCGGGATCACCTCCCTCCACTCCGTGCATTGGGGTTAGTAACAAAAGATTAGGACCAAAGTGAGGGTTAAGGTTAATTATGAATTTAAGATTAGGGTTGGGATGGGATAGAAAGAACCAGAGTTAGGGTTAAAATGAGTTAGGGTTAGAAATTAAAAGCCTAGGGTTAGGGTTAGAATAGAAAGAGCCAGGGTTAGGATTAGCCTTAAGGGTTAGGGTTAAGATGTGGGGTCAGAATTGAGGTTAGGATAGGGTTAGGGTTAGGGTTAGGGTTAGGGTTAGGGTTAGGGTTAGGGTTAGGGTTAGGTATATAGTGAGTTTACCACGATGGGGAATTCCCCAAACTCGAGGTTTCTGGAGAAGGGTAAGTGCTAGAGGTCTGAAATTTGGTACACAGGTAAGTCGGGCGATAGGATGAAGATGCTGTAAGTTTGGTCCGGATCCGACTTCCGGTTTGGGAGCTAGACCGGAAATGGACTTTATTTTGGCCATATCTCGGGCCAGGAAGGTCGTAGAAGGTCGGGGATTGGACAGGCGTGTTCCCCGTGGTCGAATTATGTCAGACGGAGGCGGTTTGCAAGGCTCTCCGAGGTCCAGATCCGGAGTTAAACGGGTTTGAACTTTCCCCATTGAAATGAATGGGCCAGCCAGCCAGCCAGCGGTTTTTGGTGAAATTTTCCAAAGTGTTTAGGGTTATGGTTTGGGAAATTCACCTACCTACAGAAATGTGTTTTAAGCACGTTTCAGGCCATTTGGAGTGGATTGGTAGTGCGTCTCAGGGACATTTTTGGGAAATCTGAGGAAATGATAGGTGGCGCTATCGAGCTAAAACTCTGGGATGGCGTTCTAGGGGCTGTTCTGAGCATCCTAGGCTTGTTTTTGTCTCGAAATTGCGCCATTTAAAAATGGTTAGGGTTAGGCTTAGGGCTAGGGTTAGGGCTAGGGTTAGGGCTAGGGTTAGGTTAGGTATATAGTGAGTTTACCACGATGGGGAATTCCCCAAACTCGAGGTTTCTGGAGAAGGGTAAGTGCTAGAGGTCTGAAATTTGGTACACAGGTAAGTCGGGCGATAGGATGAAGATGCTGTAAGTTTAGGGTTAGGGTTAGGGTTAGGGTTAGGAGGAAGGGGATTTAATCCCGACGTCACGGACGTCAAGATTGAAGGCACTGTCCATCAATCCCTCTCATCCCGGGATCACCTCGTCACCACTCCGTATCCGAGGGCTGAAAGAAGCCCAGGTTAGGGTTAGAACAGGTTAGGGTTAAGATTCGTTTAAAGCCAAATTTAGGGTTAGGATTAGGGCCCGGGTTAGGGTTAAGATTAGAGCCCGGGGTAGGGTTAAGATTAAGGGTTAGGGTTAGGGTTAGGGTTAGGTATATAGTGAGTTTACCACGATGGGGAATTAGGGTTAGGGTTAGGGTTAGGGTTAGGGTTAGGGTTAGGTATATAGTGAGTTTACCACGATGGGGAATTCCCCAAACTCGAGGTTTCTGGAGAAGGGTAAGTGCTAGAGGTCTGAAATTTGGTACACAGGTAAGTCGGGCGATAGGATGAAGATCCTGTAAGTTTGGTCCGGATCCGACTTCCGGTTTGGGAGCTAGACCGGAAATGGACTTTATTTTGGCCATATCTCGGGCTAGGGAGGGCGTAGAAGGTCGGGGATTGGACAGGCGTGTTCCCCGTGGTCGAATTATGTCAGACGGAGGCGGTTTGCAAGGCTCTCCGAGGTCCAGATCCGGAGTTAAACGGGTTTGAACTTTCCCCATTGAAATGAATGGGCCAGCCAGCCAGCCAGCGGTTTTTGGTGAAATTTTCCAAAGTGTTTAGGGTTATGGTTTGGGAAATTCACCTACCTACAGAAATGTGTTTTAAGCACGTTTCAGGCCATTTGGAGTGGATTGGTAGTGCGTCTCAGGGACATTTTTGGGAAATCTGAGGAAATGATAGGTGGCGCTATCGAGCTAAAACTCTGGGATGGCGTTCTAGGGGCTGTTCTGAGCATCCTAGGCTTGTTTTTGTCTCGAAATTGCGCCATTTAAAAATGGTTAGGGTTAGGCTTAGGGCTAGGGTTAGGGCTAGGGTTAGGTTAGGTATATAGTGAGTTTACCACGATGGGGAATTCCCCAAACTCGAGGTTTCTGGAGAAGGGTAAGTGCTAGAGGTCTGAAATTTGGTACACAGGTAAGTCGGGCGATAGGATGAAGATGCTGTAAGTTTGGTCCGGATCCGACTTCCGGTTTGGGAGCTAGACCGGAAATGGGTTAGGGTTAGGGTTAGGGAGAAAGAAGTTAATCCCGGCGCCATAGACGCCAGGATTGAAGGCACTGTCCATCATCCTTCTCATCCCGGGATTACCTTGTCACCACTCCGTATCTGAGGGCTGAACTATAGGGTTAGAACCAGAGTTAAGGTTAAAACAAACAGATTATGGGCCTCAGAATTAGGATTGAGGGAGGTTAAGGAGAGCCCAGGTTAGGGTTAGAATCGGTTAGGGTTAGGAAAAGCCAGAGTTAGGGTTAGGTTAGCCTCAGGGCCAAGGTTGGGGTTAGGATCAGGGCCCGGGTTAGGGTTAGGGTTAGGGTTAGGGTTAGGGTTAGGGTTAGGTATATAGTGAGTTTACCACGATGGGGAATTCCCCAAACTCGAGGTTTCTGGAGAAGGGTAAGTGCTAGAGGTCTGAAATTTGGTACACAGGTAAGTCGGGCGATAGGATGAAGATGCTGTAAGTTTGGTCCGGATCCGACTTCCGGTTTGGGAGCTAGACCGGAAATGGACTTTATTTTGGCCATATCTCGGGCCAGGAAGGTCGTAGAAGGTCGGGGATTGGACAGGCGTGTTCCCCGTGGTCGAATTATGTCAGACGGAGGCGGTTTGCAAGGCTCTCCGAGGTCCAGATCCGGAGTTAAACGGGTTTGAACTTTCCCCATTGAAATGAATGGGCCAGCCAGCCAGCCAGCGGTTTTTGGTGAAATTTTCCAAAGTGTTTAGGGTTATGGTTTGGGAAATTCACCTACCTACAGAAATGTGTTTTAAGCACGTTTCAGGCCATTTGGAGTGGATTGGTAGTGCGTCTCAGGGACATTTTTGGGAAATCTGAGGAAATGATAGGTGGCGCTATCGAGCTAAAACTCTGGGATGGCGTTCTAGGGGCTGTTCTGAGCATCCTAGGCTTGTTTTTGTCTCGAAATTGCGCCATTTAAAAATGGTTAGGGTTAGGCTTAGGGCTAGGGTTAGGGCTAGGGTTAGGGCTAGGGTTAGGTTAGGTATATAGTGAGTTTACCACGATGGGGAATTCCCCAAACTCGAGGTTTCTGGAGAAGGGTAAGTGCTAGAGGTCTGAAATTTGGTACACAGGTAAGTCGGGCGATAGGATGAAGATGCTGTAAGTTTAGGGTTAGGGTTAGGGTTAGGGTTAGGAGGAAGGGGATTTAATCCCGACGTCACGGACGTCAAGATTGAAGGCACTGTCCATCAATCCCTCTCATCCCGGGATCACCTCGTCACCACTCCGTATCCGAGGGCTGAAAGAAGCCCAGGTTAGGGTTAGAACAGGTTAGGGTTAAGATTCGTTTAAAGCCAAATTTAGGGTTAGGATTAGGGCCCGGGTTAGGGTTAAGATTAGAGCCCGGGGTAGGGTTAAGATTAAGGGTTAGGGTTAGGGTTAGGGTTAGGTATATAGTGAGTTTACCACGATGGGGAATTCCCCAAACTCGAGGTTTCTGGAGAAGGGTAAGTGCTAGAGGTCTGAAATTTGGTACACAGGTAAGTCGGGCGATAGGATGAAGATGCTGTAAGTTTAGGGTTAGGGTTAGGGTTAGGGTTAGGAGGAAGGGGATTTAATCCCGACGTCACGGACGTCAAGATTGAAGGCACTGTCCATCAATCCCTCTCATCCCGGGATCACCTCGTCACCACTCCGTATCCGAGGGCTGAAAGAAGCCCAGGTTAGGGTTAGAACAGGTTAGGGTTAAGATTCGTTTAAAGCCAAATTTAGGGTTAGGATTAGGGCCCGGGTTAGGGTTAGGATTAGAGCCCGGGGTAGGGTTAAGATTAAGGCGTTAGGGTTAGGGTTAGGGTTAGGGTTAGGTTAGGGTTAGGGTTAGGGTTAGGGTTAGGTTAGGGTTAGGGTTAGGGTTAGGGTTAGGGGTTAGGGTTAGGGTTAGGGTTAGGGTTAGAGGTTAGAGGTTAGAGGTTAGGGTTAGGGTTAGGTATATAGTGAGTTTACCACGATGGGGAATTCCCCAAACTCGAGGTTTCTGGAGAAGGGTAAGTGCTAGAGGTCTGAAATTTGGTACACAGGTAAGTCGGGCGATAGGATGAAGATGCTGTAAGTTTGGTCCGGATCCGACTTCCGGTTTGGGAGCTAGACCGGAAATGGACTTTATTTTGGCCATATCTCGGGCCAGGAAGGTCGTAGAAGGTCGGGGATTGGACAGGCGTGTTCCCCGTGGTCGAATTATGTCAGACGGAGGCGGTTTGCAAGGCTCTCCGAGGTCCAGATCCGGAGTTAAACGGGTTTGAACTTTCCCCATTGAAATGAATGGGCCAGCCAGCCAGCCAGCGGTTTTTGGTGAAATTTTCCAAAGTGTTTAGGGTTATGGTTTGGGAAATTCACCTACCTACAGAAATGTGTTTTAAGCACGTTTCAGGCCATTTGGAGTGGATTGGTAGTGCGTCTCAGGGACATTTTTGGGAAATCTGAGGAAATGATAGGTGGCGCTATCGAGCTAAAACTCTGGGATGGCGTTCTAGGGGCTGTTCTGAGCATCCTAGGCTTGTTTTTGTCTCGAAATTGCGCCATTTAAAAATGGTTAGGGTTAGGCTTAGGGCTAGGGTTAGGGCTAGGGTTAGGGCTAGGGTTAGGTTAGGTATATAGTGAGTTTACCACGATGGGGAATTCCCCAAACTCGAGGTTTCTGGAGAAGGGTAAGTGCTAGAGGTCTGAAATTTGGTACACAGGTAAGTCGGGCGATAGGATGAAGATGCTGTAAGTTTGGTCCGGATCCGACTTCCGGTTTGGGAGCTAGACCGGAAATGGACTTTATTTTGGCCATATCTCGGGCCAGGAAGGTCGTAGAAGGTCGGGGATTGGACAGGCGTGTTCCCCGTGGTCGAATTATGTCAGACGGAGGCGGTTTGCAAGGCTCTCCGAGGTCCAGATCCGGAGTTAAACGGGTTTGAACTTTCCCCATTGAAATGAATGGGCCAGCCAGCCAGCCAGCGGTTTTTGGTGAAATTTTCCAAAGTGTTTAGGGTTATGGTTTGGGAAATTCACCTACCTACAGAAATGTGTTTTAAGCACGTTTCAGGCCATTTGGAGTGGATTGGTAGTGCGTCTCAGGGACATTTTTGGGAAATCTGAGGAAATGATAGGTGGCGCTATCGAGCTAAAACTCTGGGATGGCGTTCTAGGGGCTGTTCTGAGCATCCTAGGCTTGTTTTTGTCTCGAAATTGCGCCATTTAAAAATGGTTAGGGTTAGGCTTAGGGCTAGGGTTAGGGCTAGGGTTAGGGCTAGGGTTAGGTTAGGTATATAGTGAGTTTACCACGATGGGGAATTCCCCAAACTCGAGGTTTCTGGAGAAGGGTAAGTGCTAGAGGTCTGAAATTTGGTACACAGGTAAGTCGGGCGATAGGATGAAGATGCTGTAAGTTTAGGGTTAGGGTTAGGGTTAGGGTTAGGAGGAAGGGGATTTAATCCCGACGTCACGGACGTCAAGATTGAAGGCACTGTCCATCAATCCCTCTCATCCCGGGATCACCTCGTCACCACTCCGTATCCGAGGGCTGAAAGAAGCCCAGGTTAGGGTTAGAACAGGTTAGGGTTAAGATTCGTTTAAAGCCAAATTTAGGGTTAGGATTAGGGCCCGGGTTAGGGTTAAGATTAGAGCCCGGGGTAGGGTTAAGATTAAGGGTTAGGGTTAGGGTTAGGGTTAGGTATATAGTGAGTTTACCACGATGGGGAATTAGGGTTAGGGTTAGGGTTAGGGTTAGGGTTAGGGTTAGGTATATAGTGAGTTTACCACGATGGGGAATTCCCCAAACTCGAGGTTTCTGGAGAAGGGTAAGTGCTAGAGGTCTGAAATTTGGTACACAGGTAAGTCGGGCGATAGGATGAAGATGCTGTAAGTTTGGTCCGGATCCGACTTCCGGTTTGGGAGCTAGACCGGAAATGGACTTTATTTTGGCCATATCTCGGGCCAGGAAGGTCGTAGAAGGTCGGGGATTGGACAGGCGTGTTCCCCGTGGTCGAATTATGTCAGACGGAGGCGGTTTGCAAGGCTCTCCGAGGTCCAGATCCGGAGTTAAACGGGTTTGAACTTTCCCCATTGAAATGAATGGGCCAGCCAGCCAGCCAGCGGTTTTTGGTGAAATTTTCCAAAGTGTTTAGGGTTATGGTTTGGGAAAT
Organism: Lagocephalus sceleratus; assembly: GCA_911728415.1. Classification (NCBI taxonomy): domain Eukaryota; kingdom Metazoa; phylum Chordata; class Actinopteri; order Tetraodontiformes; family Tetraodontidae; genus Lagocephalus; species Lagocephalus sceleratus. The sequence continues at coordinate 2,684 of CAJVRN010000229.1, read as the reverse complement.
TCACCTACCTACAGAAATGTGTTTTAAGCACGTTTCAGGCCATTTGGAGTGGATTGGTAGTGCGTCTCAGGGACATTTTTGGGAAATCTGAGGAAATGATAGGTGGCGCTATCGAGCTAAAACTCTGGGATGGCGTTCTAGGGGCTGTTCTGAGCATCCTAGGCTTGTTTTTGTCTCGAAATTGCGCCATTTAAAAATGGTTAGGGTTAGGCTTAGGGCTAGGGTTAGGGCTAGGGTTAGGGCTAGGGTTAGGTTAGGTATATAGTGAGTTTACCACGATGGGGAATTCCCCAAACTCGAGGTTTCTGGAGAAGGGTAAGTGCTAGAGGTCTGAAATTTGGTACACAGGTAAGTCGGGCGATAGGATGAAGATGCTGTAAGTTTAGGGTTAGGGTTAGGGTTAGGGTTAGGAGGAAGGGGATTTAATCCCGACGTCACGGACGTCAAGATTGAAGGCACTGTCCATCAATCCCTCTCATCCCGGGATCACCTCGTCACCACTCCGTATCCGAGGGCTGAAAGAAGCCCAGGTTAGGGTTAGAACAGGTTAGGGTTAAGATTCGTTTAAAGCCAAATTTAGGGTTAGGATTAGGGCCCGGGTTAGGGTTAAGATTAGAGCCCGGGGTAGGGTTAAGATTAAGGGTTAGGGTTAGGGTTAGGGTTAGGTATATAGTGAGTTTACCACGATGGGGAATTAGGGTTAGGGTTAGGGTTAGGGTTAGGGTTAGGGTTAGGTATATAGTGAGTTTACCACGATGGGGAATTCCCCAAACTCGAGGTTTCTGGAGAAGGGTAAGTGCTAGAGGTCTGAAATTTGGTACACAGGTAAGTCGGGCGATAGGATGAAGATCCTGTAAGTTTGGTCCGGATCCGACTTCCGGTTTGGGAGCTAGACCGGAAATGGACTTTATTTTGGCCATATCTCGGGCTAGGGAGGGCGTAGAAGGTCGGGGATTGGACAGGCGTGTTCCCCGTGGTCGAATTATGTCAGACGGAGGCGGTTTGCAAGGCTCTCCGAGGTCCAGATCCGGAGTTAAACGGGTTTGAACTTTCCCCATTGAAATGAATGGGCCAGCCAGCCAGCCAGCGGTTTTTGGTGAAATTTTCCAAAGTGTTTAGGGTTATGGTTTGGGAAATTCACCTACCTACAGAAATGTGTTTTAAGCACGTTTCAGGCCATTTGGAGTGGATTGGTAGTGCGTCTCAGGGACATTTTTGGGAAATCTGAGGAAATGATAGGTGGCGCTATCGAGCTAAAACTCTGGGATGGCGTTCTAGGGGCTGTTCTGAGCATCCTAGGCTTGTTTTTGTCTCGAAATTGCGCCATTTAAAAATGGTTAGGGTTAGGCTTAGGGCTAGGGTTAGGGCTAGGGTTAGGTTAGGTATATAGTGAGTTTACCACGATGGGGAATTCCCCAAACTCGAGGTTTCTGGAGAAGGGTAAGTGCTAGAGGTCTGAAATTTGGTACACAGGTAAGTCGGGCGATAGGATGAAGATGCTGTAAGTTTGGTCCGGATCCGACTTCCGGTTTGGGAGCTAGACCGGAAATGGGTTAGGGTTAGGGTTAGGGAGAAAAGAAGTTAATCCCGGCGCCATAGACGCCAGGATTGAAGGCACTGTCCATCATCCTTCTCATCCCGGGATTACCTTGTCACCACTCCGTATCTGAGGGCTGAACTATAGGGTTAGAACCAGAGTTAAGGTTAAAACAAACAGATTATGGGCCTCAGAATTAGGATTGAGGGAGGTTAAGGAGAGCCCAGGTTAGGGTTAGAATCGGTTAGGGTTAGGAAAAGCCAGAGTTAGGGTTAGGTTAGCCTCAGGGCCAAGGTTGGGGTTAGGATCAGGGCCCGGGTTAGGGTTAGGGTTAGGGTTAGGGTTAGGGTTAGGGTTAGGTATATAGTGAGTTTACCACGATGGGGAATTCCCCAAACTCGAGGTTTCTGGAGAAGGGTAAGTGCTAGAGGTCTGAAATTTGGTACACAGGTAAGTCGGGCGATAGGATGAAGATGCTGTAAGTTTGGTCCGGATCCGACTTCCGGTTTGGGAGCTAGACCGGAAATGGACTTTATTTTGGCCATATCTCGGGCCAGGAAGGTCGTAGAAGGTCGGGGATTGGACAGGCGTGTTCCCCGTGGTCGAATTATGTCAGACGGAGGCGGTTTGCAAGGCTCTCCGAGGTCCAGATCCGGAGTTAAACGGGTTTGAACTTTCCCCATTGAAATGAATGGGCCAGCCAGCCAGCCAGCGGTTTTTGGTGAAATTTTCCAAAGTGTTTAGGGTTATGGTTTGGGAAATTCACCTACCTACAGAAATGTGTTTTAAGCACGTTTCAGGCCATTTGGAGTGGATTGGTAGTGCGTCTCAGGGACATTTTTGGGAAATCTGAGGAAATGATAGGTGGCGCTATCGAGCTAAAACTCTGGGATGGCGTTCTAGGGGCTGTTCTGAGCATCCTAGGCTTGTTTTTGTCTCGAAATTGCGCCATTTAAAAATGGTTAGGGTTAGGCTTAGGGCTAGGGTTAGGGCTAGGGTTAGGGCTAGGGTTAGGTTAGGTATATAGTGAGTTTACCACGATGGGGAATTCCCCAAACTCGAGGTTTCTGGAGAAGGGTAAGTGCTAGAGGTCTGAAATTTGGTACACAGGTAAGTCGGGCGATAGGATGAAGATGCTGTAAGTTTA